>CM062812.1:703118873-703615138 GCA_031772625.1 Pinus tabuliformis
TGGCATATGATATTTGTTTGACTACCATAATACCTTGTTTGGAAGATCTCCAGAGGAGGCATAAAAAAAAACAACAAATTGGTCTTGCACTTTTTTGGTCTATCCATTTTCCAACTAAAAACAAGTATTTTAGGCCCTCAAACAGCTCCAAAAGTTTTAGATATGAAAAACTGTCAAATATAGTAAGTTACACTACAATTAAGGAATCTAAAAGAAACAACAGTGGGGGTCCAAGTGGAATAGGCGAGTGGCCACCAATATCCACCTAGATCAATCCTACCCTTAAGAATCAATGGTTCCCCATTGTGTTGAGTTCCTCCATGAGATTGGGAAAACTTCTTCTGCTTGCACTTGGTCCTTAGTGAGCAACTTACCTTGGTGCAGAGTTAGCCAGTTTTGACAACCCGATATAGTTGGATCTTTTGTTGGTGAGTGTTCTTGGTCTATGTGTCTGTGATACGATCAGTTGTGGCCAGTTCCATGCAGTATGGGTTTAGCTTTGTTGGTGCGGGTGTTCTATAATGTCTGTTGTGTCCAGTAATGGTGGAAAGTATGGTGAATGCAGTCCACATTGAACACTAGGTGCAGGCCAAGGAATGGGGGAATTCTAAGCTCAAAATGATTCTCTCCCACAATCTTAGTGATGGTGTAAGGATCATATTGGAGTGGTCTGAGGTTTCGTTGGGCTCCGACAAGGCGTTCTTTCTGCAAATGCAACCAAACTTTGTCACCCACCTAAAACTTGTGTGGCACCTGATGTTGATCATGCCGCTGCTTGTACTTGGCATTAGAATTCTCCAAGATGTCATGAACCTAGTGGAAGATTGTATTGCATGCATTAATTAAACATGTTTCTTTATCAGCCTCAAACTATACATTTATGGTTTATGTTTGTGTTGTTGCATGAGGCATGGTGACATCAATCAGACACAATGGTTGAAATCCCAGACCCACTTCAAAGGGATTGCAACCAGTCAAGCTATGGAGAGCTCTGTTATAGTTATGTACACATAGGGAAGGCTCTCATCCTAGGTTTGTGGATGCTTGGAGTTGTACATGCAAGTATTTGCACTATCATCTAGTGACAACCTTTGTCTGGGGATCAATCTGGGGATGGAATGCAGTCGACATGGTGAGCTTGGTGTCCAATAGTGTCTAGAGTCTTAATAAAAATGTGATCAGGAACACTCTATCCTGATCTGATATAATTTTCTGTGGGATCCAAAAATGTACCCACACTCATTCAAAGAAGACTTTGACAGTGTCCTCTGTTGTGATACTCTTTTCTAGACTGCCAATATAGTCATCTTAGAATATTTTAAATGGGCCACAAATACACAATCATTACCATGCTTGGTAGAAGGGAGGGAACACAGATAGTCCATGGAGATGAATTCCCAGGGTTGGATGGGAGTAGGAAAAGGAGTGTACAAGCCTTGCTTATTGATGGTCGGCTTGGCGATGGCACATGCAGTGCATGACCTGATATATTTTCCAATATCCTATCAAGTTTGGACCAATAAAAGTACTTTTATATGAGAACACAATTTTCTCACACCAAAGTGTTTCGGCGACCCGATAGTATTGCACCTAAAAATAATCTTGGAACTTGCTTGAAGGAACACAAATGTGCACAAGTATCATAATAATGCAATCCTAGAGGTGGAAATATGGAAATTGCTTTCCATCCACTAGATTTTGGTAGGTGGTGTGTAAACTCTGGATCATTTTTGTACAATTGTGGCCATCCAGAGGTCTCTTGGCCACAAGAGTTGAGAACAATAGTCATTGTAGCAACTGAGGGTCGGTTGAGGCAATCTGTAACATGATTGGTGCTGCCATTGTCGTATTTAATGTTCAAGTGAATTGTTGCAGCTATGTAGACCACTTTTGATGGTGATCGTTCTGCAACTTCCCTCGTGTCTGTATAAAAGAAAGAGGTTTGAGACCAGTGTGGATGATCATCTCCTTCCACATAATGTAATGTTTCCATTTTCGGCAAGCCCACACATAGAATAGATCTCTTTATCATATGGGGTACTTCAAATTGTATTGGAAAGTGTCTCACTATGATAGGCCACTGGATGATTATGCTTGGTCAGGACTGCCCCAATAACATATTCAAAGGCATCTGTATCAATTTCAAATGGCTACTTCAAGTCTAACAATGTGAGTACAGGTGTAAAGCAAAGGCGGTGCTTCAACTCAACGAACGCATTCTATTGGGACTTGGACCAGGAAAACATTTCTTTCACCCCGCCTTGGTAATCTCACTCGAAGGCCAAGTGATATGGGAGAATCCCAACTCGAACCTCTGATAAAAATTTGCGAGGCAAAAAAAGCTACAAAGCTCTTTTAGAATGGTTAGGGTTGACCAATCTCGAATGATTGCATCTTAGCTGGATCCACATTGTAACAAACTTGGCGAAAATTCCATGTAATAAAAGTTAATAAAGGCAAAATAATATCCATAGTTGATGGGACACTTATTCCAAGTTGCATGTTGGGCGATACATCCTAGTGCATGTGTTCATTTGGTTTATTATGGCTAAGGAAATTGAAAAAGGAAATGGCTAAGGCTTTAGAAAGGAAAAGTGGCATTCTTGGTACATTTATTTATGAAAATAATGGAAATTAGGAGAAAAGGAAGGTGAAAGGTCACATGTTGCATGTGAGGAGGAAAATGAAGGAAAATAATCTAAAATGAAGAAAAAATAGGGCCTCATTGATAAAATGCTTTGAGGATCAATTTGTAACCTTTTGTCACTTCAGTTTTGGAGCTCTCTCATTTTTATCTCTCTTTCTCTCACTCTTCGACACTTAGAGTTTTCTTGATCACTTTTGGATTGGATCAAGAAAGGCAAAGAAGGAAAGAGGAAGGAAGGAGAAAGCAAGGAAGAGAAGGATCAAGCAACTACAACACTATTCTTTGTAGTATCGATTTACATGTGTATTTTCCTTGCTAAACTTGGCATGCATGGCATTTCATGTGGTTCTTTTGTTGTTATGGCATGGGTTTTGCAGGTGTGATAGTGTTTTCAGCCTAGCCTTGCCATTTCGGGATAGACATGATGTGATGGGGTTCTCATGTTTTGATTGAGTTAGATTTCCGGATCGATTCGAAGTTGAGAGGGGTGGATATCCGAATGATAAAGCACATGGCCTAGTCGTCCCTAAACCAGACTGTGGATCACACTAAATCCACTGGTCTAACAACCCCTGAGCCAAACTATGGGTTGCGGTAAAGCCAGGATTGTGTTGCCTCAGATGGCCTATGAATCCTTGCCGGTTAGTGGCAGGATATACAATAAAGCCTAGAGGTGGTTTGCCCTTGATTAGGCCTAGGAATCGTTGTCGGTGAATGGCGGGATATACGGTAAAGCTTAGAGGGTGGTGTCTTGGTTTAGGGTCTAATGATCCATAGTTCAGATTTTGGATTGCGGTAAAGCCTGAGAAATTAAGAGACGGGAAAATTCCTCATAGTGCAGGTGGAGAAATCCGGTGGCATCGATGTTTGTTTGGCCTAGTGATCAGGTGGAGATAATGGTAAATCCTATTATGAAATGTTTATTGTGTTGGCCTAGTGATCCAGGATGGATTACTGTAAATCTTGGTTTCTATTGATGAGGACGAGGTGGTGTAGCCTCAGGATACCTCGGTTGGTTCTTTTGGTTTGAGTCCCACATTCATACTTGGAATATGGCATGGGGTGAATGGTTGAAGAGAGATTTGGCTCAGCCATTCTATGGTCGGTTGGAACATGGTATTCCCATCCCAGGTTTGGATTTTGCATCATCAATATGAGGTTGTTTCTCCTTGTATTTCTATGTGTATTATACTGGTTTATATGTGTATCATATGGTTGTGATTCCATTGGTATTTATGATGTTATTATGCTAGTTATGTATGCGTTTTATGACAGTGGCTATGTATGGCTCTCATCATGTTTTTACTTGTAAATGGATGAACAATGTATTTATGACCTAATAGATGATAATGCATCAAATTATATGAGGGAACAATGTTTCTTAGCGATTCTCGGATAAGTATGATATCCATATGCTTAAATATGTTGTTTACACCTATAGATTACATATTTGTGATATGTTTGACGAAATGCCTGTCATGGCTATTGGATGTCTGATTAAGGGTTTGTTTAAGTGTTTGCTTTTGCATCATTGTTTCCCTGTTATTTTATTGTTCTGATTGTGTCATTCAATTCTGGGCAGTGACATGGGCTTTGAGCCTGAAAAAGTGTCTCAAATCCCAGGGACGCTGGCACAACACTTGACAATTTAGTTCCTAGACATTGGCATGCCTTGTCATGAGAGTGTCCAAAGCCTCTTGGACATTGGCAGGCCTATAGCACGAGAGTGTCCAAAGGTCAAGTGGTCAAAAAAATTAGTGGGACCCAGGGGCTAGCAACTTGAGTGGTTGGGATGGCTCCAAGGAGTCCTATAGCTAACTCGGAAGGTCTGTATGTTGTGTTGCTTTCGATTCCAATTCCTTAAGGTCACATAGGAGGTTGAATCTAATCATAGTATCCTCTCATCACATGTTTACCCCGGTCGGTCGGTTACTTGGGTAAATGTGGGAGGAGGGTGTTACATAGTGATATCAGAGCATGGTTCACCCTTCAAACTAGATGGGTGGTGTGTTGGTCATGCATTCATGTCATTTGCAAGTGTGATTAATCATCCTTGTGGTCTATGTGCTTGTTTTATATGCATGGTGCCAATCATGGTTGTAGTGATGTCGCCATGTGAAAGAGGATGTTTTTGTTATGAAGTATGTCATCATGAGTGTATGATTCGTTACATATTGTCTATGCTTATGTATTGTTAGTATACATTGGTATGGTTATTGTTGTCATGCATGAGTTCATGGTATGTGTAGTTGACATGGTCATGTGTTGATGACTGGACTCTAGCTAGACTGATGGTTACATGATTATGTTCTTATGTATTATATGTATATATTTTTTCATGATTATGTTATACATGTGTCACTCTGTTTTGATGATCTTGTAGATGAGATATCCTCCCTAAATTATGCTAAGGTACGTTGGTTTATTGTGATTTGGTTTAGCTAACATAGCATGCCTTGCAAGAAAGAGATTAAAGTGACTAGCAAGATGGTAGACTACAAAGATTCTCCCTATTATTCAGATGAGCAACGTGCTGTTGGGAACTCTTCTGATTTGGTATACACATTGAGAATCTTGAAGGAAAAAATAAGGAGTTGTAAGGTGGATAATGACAGGATCATACAGGCACAAGAGAAACAAACAGAGGTTAATGTAATACTTCTTTAAAATTTATCAGAATTGCAACGACAAGGGCCACTTCAGATCAACCATGGGCAGGATGAAAAAACTAATGGGGAATATGGCAGCATATCTCATGGTGGTCACATTTCAGATAGAGATGACATTGTTAGAGATGGTAGGTTGTTGTATACTCCAGATATGAGAGGTGATGGATACATGTACTATTCTAGTTCTGATTGTGAGAGGAATCATGATCGTCATCGTTATCATCCTTACAGGAGGAGTGATAGGAGATACTTTCTAGATGAGTTTAAGAAAGCAAAGCCACCTACTTTTGATGGAGATGTGAAGAATTCAAAATATGTAGAGGCTTGGATACTTGTGATGAAGAAGTTCTTTTAGTTACAAGAGTACACATAAAACATGAAGGCCAAAATTTATATCTTCAGCGTGAGAGGTAAAGAAGACATCTAGTGGGAAGATGTGAAGCGAGTTAGAGACATCAGGACCGATGACTTGAGTTGGCATGAGTTCAAGAGGCTTTTTAGGAAGAAATACTTGTCAGAAAGGTAGACGGTAAGGCCAAAGAATTATAAGAGTTAAAGATGGGATAAATGACAGATGAAAATTACATGACCAAGTTTCTAGAGTTATTGAGGTATGTATCGTATCTTAAAGATGAGAAGGCTAAAGTTCAACGATTTGTCAGCAGATTGTCATTAGAATTTAGAGATCGGATTGAGTATGATGAACCTCAGTCACTTGAGGAGGTTATTGGGAAATTGAAACATTTCTATGAACAATCAAAGTGTAAGAATGAATCTCAGCAAGGATGGAAAGGAAAGGATGAGGATAATGGTAAAGATAAATGGCAGCCAAAAATAACAAGGCCTCAGAATGCATATGAGAAAGATAATGTGGCATTGCAAGAGAGGTTCAATGCAGCTAGACATGGACATGGGTCACAACAACAACATAGAGGTGAGGTTATTGGTCGACTGGATTGTTGGACATGCAGTAAGTAGCATCTTAAAAGAGATTGTCCACAAAACATGGTGGTAGGCCTCATATATATAGTGCATAGGAGGCACAGACTGTTGGGGATGTTGGTCAGAGCGTTCCTCATATTTATGCAGCATTGGATAACAAATATGCAGACCAAGATGCATCTATCATTGAGATGGATGGTAAGGTTTGTGATCAAGTTATTTCTATTTTGATTGACCCTGGATATAATTATAGCTATGTTAGTGTTGACTTAGTGGATAAGTGTGGTTTTAGTATGGAATTGCATGCAGAATCTTGGTTAGTGCAGTTGGCTACAAGTACAAAGAAGTGATTTCATCATTGGGTAAGAGCTTGTGCATTTGATTTGAAAGGTATGCCTACTGCAGCACATTTGAAAGCATTACCATTGGGATCCTACAGTATGTTGTTGGGCATGTATTGGTTGTATCTTCATAGAACCAAGGTGGATTGTTATGACAAGGCCATTGAGTGTGTGGATGAGAACAGGGAACCAAGAGTCTTAGAGGGAAAGAAGAAAGCCACATTAGTTAGGATGGTGACAGATATGCAGGAAAAGCGTAGTCATTGGAAAGGGTGTAAGTTATTCCTGGTGCACATTTCTAGTGACAAGTGTACAGAAGTTGAGGATGGATATGTTTTTAGAAGGTACCCAGTCCTACAATAGTTTCAAGATGTGTTTCCTGAGGACATTTCATAGTTTCCACCTCACTGGGAAGTATAATTTTCTATTGATTTATTGCGAGGGGCAGCTTCAACATCAAAAGCACCTTACAAGATGAGCACAAATGAGTTGATAGAATTGAAGTTGCAGTTAAAGGAAATGTTGGACAAAGGATACATTAAGCCAAGTGTATCAACATGGGGCGCACCATTATTTTTTTTAAAGAAGAAAGATCGAACTCTCAAATTATGCATTGACTACAGACAGTTGAACAAAGTAACCATCAAGAACATGTATCCATTATCGAGGATTGATGAATTCTTCGATCATTCGAAGGGAGGAGTAGTGTTCTTGAAGATTGATCTGAGATCCGGATATCACCCAATACACATAAAAGAGGAGGACATTTACAAGACAACTTTCAACACTAGGTATGGGAATTATGATTTTGTTGTAGTTCCATTTGGTTTGACTAATGCTCTAGCTACATTTATGTGATTAGTGAATAGTGTGTTGTGTCTGTATTTGGATAAGTTTGTTATTGTGTTCATTGATGACATACTGGTATATTCTAAAAATGAGGAAGAGCATGTCGAGCATTTAACAACAATGTTGCGGTTGTCGAGAGAGCATCAGTTGTATGCTACGCTCAGCAAGTGCAGTTTCTTTCAGACTAAGGTACACTACTTGGGACATGTTGTTTCCAAAGAGGGCATAACAGTCGATCTAGATAGATAAGGGCCATCATGGAGTGGGTAGCTCCAAAGAATGTGGATGAGGTGAGATCTTTCATGGGGTTGGAAGGCTACTACAGGAGGTTAATCAGGAACTTCTCATAGATTGCTTATCCTATTACATCATTTCATAGGAAAGGTAAGATGTTTGAATGGATAGAGGAGTGTGAGGCTAGTTTTGAGTAGCTTAAGGAGTTGTTGACACATGCACCAGTGTTGTAGATTAAAAATCCAGACAAAGAGTTTGCAGTGTGCACAATGTTTGCAAAAGATGACTTGGTGGAGTCCTTATGCAGGATGGATAGGTGCTATGAGATGAGTCACACAAGCTTAGTGAGCATGAGCAAAACTACCCGACACATGATCTTGAGTTAGAAGCGATCATAAATGTATTGAAGATGTGGAGGCATTATATTCTTGGAAGGAGGTTTGTGCTTATGAGTGATCACATTGGGTTGAGGTATTTATTTTACCAACCGAATCTAAATTCCATGCAGGTTAGATGGGTTGCCACGATCATTGAGTTTGACTTCCATATCAGGTACATTAAAGGATAGGAGAACAGGGTGGGAGATGCACTTAGCAGGCGGGTATAAGTAAATCACTTAGCAACTATGAGATCCTATGGGACAGAATTATAGTATAGGAGCTTGTAGGAAGGTCACTAGGATTATAGGTATATGGAGATTGTGCATAGGTTGCAGCAAAGTACAAGTACAGGTACAGGTGTTAGTAATAGGTATAGGTATTGGTGGTTGTATAGGTATAGGTATAGGTGCAGGTGCACAAGATGTGGGATATTGCCTTACAACATATGGATTGATTAGGTTTAGAGATAGGATATATGTGCCAGATAGCAGTGATAATAAGAAGGTGATCTTGAGGGAGTTTCATGAGAAACCATATTTAGGTCACCTAGGATATTAGAAGACGTTGATTGCAGTGAATAAATTTTATTATTGGCCGAATCTGAAGAGGGATGTAGCAGAGTTTGTGGCTAGGTGTTTTGATTGTCAGTATGTGAAGGTAGAGTGTAAGAATCCAGGTGGACTGCAACATCTGTTTGCAACTCTAGAATGGAAATGGGAGGTCATTTCCATGGATTTTATCACAGTTTCGCTGAAGACAACGAGACAACATGATTCCATCATGGTTATCATGGACAGGTTGACAAAGGTAGCACACTTCGTTCCAATGAAATCTACATTCTCAACTAGCGATGTAGCACAAGTATTCATCAAAGATTTGGTCAGATTGCATGGTGTTCCGAAGAAGATTATGTCAGACAGGGATGTGAAGTTCAATTCCAAGTTTTGGAAGGAGTTATTTGCCGGTTTGGGAACAGAGTTGGAATTTAGTACAACTTATCATCCGCAGACAGATGAACAGACAGAGAGGGTCAACAAGATATTAGAAGACATATTGAGGATGTATGTGATGTATTGACAACGAAAGTGGGAAGAGTATCTTCCATTAGTAGAGTTCGCTTATAACAATGGGTATCAATAATATTTGAGGATGAGTCTGTTTGAGGCATTGTATGGGTGGAGTTGAAATAATCCTATCAATTGAGTTGATCCAATTAACAGAGTGTTGATTGGACCAGACACGATGGTAGACATGGAACAAGAAATGCAGGTTATAAAGAAAAATCTAAAGGCAACATAG
Organism: Pinus tabuliformis; assembly: GCA_031772625.1. Classification (NCBI taxonomy): domain Eukaryota; kingdom Viridiplantae; phylum Streptophyta; class Pinopsida; order Pinales; family Pinaceae; genus Pinus; species Pinus tabuliformis. The sequence goes on from CM062812.1 coordinate 703,128,235, forward strand.
GGTAGGTAGAAGAGCTATGCAGATCGGAACAGGTTATTCAAGGAGTTCCAGGTTGGGGAACAAGTGTACTTGCACATAAAACCAAATAAGAGCTCCTTATGGATTGGATCGTGTGCCAAGCTGGCACAATGGTTTTGTGGACCCTTCAGTATTATTTAGAGGATTGGGCTAGTAGCCTATCAACTTGTACTGCCTCCGACATTGAAATTCCATGATTTTTTCCATGTGTCATTTCTTAAGAAGTATGTTAAAGATGTTGATCATGTGATTCACTGGACTGTATTGCAAGTGGAACCAGATTGAGAATTCCAGTCAGAGCTTTAGTGTATATTGTAGAAAAAGGTGCTCATGCTCCGGAACCAAGCAATAGAGTAGGTTAAAGTGAAATTGAAGCACTTTGGGCCTGATGAAGCTACATGGGAGATGGCAGATGAGATGCAGGATATGTATCCTTCTTTGTTTGCCGATTGAGACAAAGCAGTTTTGGTATATGTTTGGTGATGTTTTCATATATGTACATATGTATATGAATGTAAGCACCACCATGAGTTGTGTTATAAAGCTCCAATAAGTGGTATGTGTCATGTCATTATGATGTTATGCTTGTTATGTCGTCATGTAGGTTTTATTTTCATCAGAGTGATCATTGTAAATACTGCATCGAGCTATGTTATAAATCTCCATGGGAAATATGTTTTTTTTAGCAGTTTTGCTAAGGTATAGGTGTGGTTTAACGCTGAGGATGGTGTCTCCCAAGGGGGAGGGTTTTGTAACAACCCTAGTGAAAATTTCATGTAATACAAGTTAATAAAGGAAAAATAATAACCACGGTTTATGGGACACTTATTCCAAGCTAAATGTTGGTAAGACATCCTAGTGCAGGCATTCATTTGGTTTATTATGGCTAAGGAAAATGGCAAAGGCAATGGCTAGGGCTTTGGAAAGGAAAAACGGAAATTTTGGCACATTTATTTATGAAAATAAAGGAAATTAGGAGAAAAGGAAGGTGAAAGGTCAAAGGTTGCATGTGAGGAGGAAAATGAAGGAAAATAATGGAAACTGAAGAAAATAGAGGTCTCCTTGATAAAAAGGATTCTGAGGATCAATTTGTAATCTTTTGTCAGTTCAGTTTTGGAGCTCTCTCATTATTCTCTCTCTCTCTCAAACTTGGACACTTAGAGTTTTCTTGGAGCACTTTGGAATTGGATCAAGAAAGGAAGAGACAACAAGAGGAAGGAAGGAGAAAGCAAGGAAGAGCATGATCAAGCAACTAAAACATTACTCTTTGCAGGTATCCATTTGCATTTGTATTTTCCTTTCTAGACTTGGAATGCATGGTATTGCATGTGGTTCTTTTGTTGTTATGGCATGGGTTTTTCCAGGTGTGACATTGTTTTCAGCCTAGCCTTGTCATTTCCAGATAGCCATGTGACATTTTTGTTATGTGCAACATGCTTACAACCGTGCCAAGCACTCTTCTACACAGAGATCTCCTTTTGAGACTTGTTTTGGTTTTACACCAAAGTCTCCCTTGGATTTTGTCTTTGGAAAATACATAGTAGTTGGTGGACACAGTGATGTGGAAAAAGAAACCAAGTTCATTGAACAGATCCAAGAAAATCACTAGGCAGTGCAGGAACAGCTGGAAAAGAGCTAGGCCAAGTACAAGGTAAGGCATGACAAGCATCGAATTGAGCATAGTTTCCAAGTTGGTGATCAAGTCTGGCTATACATTAGCAAAGACAAAATGCAAGGTGAAGGTAAGAAGCTGAAGCCAATAAGGTATGGGTCTTTCAAGATACTTGAGAAAATTGGTGAAAACGCTTTTCGTCTTGATTTTCCAGCTTACATGCACGTCTATTCAGTAGTTAATACAGGAAACTTGAGACTTTTTGAACCTTCATTGATTGAAGATCCCCAAGAGCAAAGTTAGTTTCCTTCTATTGATGATCCTTTTCCTGAATATCTTAATGAATTGCAGGAAGACACAGTTCTGGACAAGAAGGTGAGAACTATGCGCAGAGGGGATGTTGAGTACCTCAGAATTGGACTCAAAGGTTCAAAACCAAGCAGTGCATGATGGATAGAGATTGGACAAGTGAGGAAGTTGTATCCTCACTTTATCGATGCTTAAAAACCAACTTTTGGTGGTCCAAAAGCTTTTTCAGTGGGAAGGCGTGATCCAAAATGGATCCTAAAATCCCTCTAAGTCTTCAAAATCAAAAACTATCGCAAAAGGATGAACTTATAAAAATGGTAGATTACACTATCGAGCCTGAAAAATATGAAGAAACAGAGCTATCGGAGGCTTGAACAATGATGCACAGGAGCCGTCGGATCTGGCCGATCAGCGGTCCAATTCCAATTGGCATATCGCAATCGGCGATGGTAGATGGAGGCTACCATGTGAACGTTGCGATAGCGATTAGCGCGAGTCAACGAGGATCATCGATCAAGTGCGTAGATCGACGATCCAAGTTAACCCGTAATATCGCATTGGCAAAATACAAGGAGCGCTTACCAACGGCCCGGGGACTATGCGATATGTGATTGCGACATGTCGCATCGCAATATCACATTGGAGCAATACAAAGGAGCAGGGCCGATACAAATGTGACTTGCGATAGCCGGACTCGACTGGGTTATGAAAGAAATCTAATATATTTTGAGTTCCGAAAAAAGGGCTTTTCCTATGTATTTCGCATTTTCATTAAATAAACGAAATACAAGGGAAATGCACCCGATGCGATGAAACCGGACCCGAAAGGGTTTATCAATGCAGTTGTATATTATTTGAAGTCTGTCACAAAGCCATTTCGATGGGATTTTCAGTGTTTTAATGTATTTTCACAAATACAAAGAAAACCATGGTGCATGGGCACTTGCAACGTGCGATAGTGATTACAAGTGGACCCGATAGGAGTCTAGGGTGGATTCAATGATTTTTGAAGTCCGATAGAAAGAGTTTCTGCGGATTTTCCCTTGTTTTAGTGTATTCTTAGTGTAAGCAGAGAACGACCATTTTTGGGATTTCAAGGGCGCCGATGGTCCCTTCTGTTACAGAAGACGTTAAAAATGATTGCTTAACGCTCAGAGGGGGATTCGAAGCGGACAAAGGCCGAGAGCCAGAGAGCCCTGAAGAGGAAACAAACAAACAACACCGATTGGCTTAAAAGCCACAGAATGATAGAGACAGAGGCAAGCAGTGCTGAGACAGAGCAAATACAGAGACAGAGACAGAGAAAATACAGAGATAGAGAGCAAGAGGGAGAGTCTGTGTACTCAGAGAGACTTGAGGGATTCAAGTGACTCCTGCTATTTTGTATCTGTTGTGTTGAGACTCAAATTGAGCTCACTTTTGTAAAACTTTGCTCTTGAAGACATAATAGAGAGGTCACCACTGAAGGCTGGACCAAGAGACATAGCCAAAGAGTTTCGGGTGAACTCTATATTAAACTTGTTGTGTTATGCGTGTTTGTCTATTATGTTTCTTTAACTGCTCATTGTCTATATTATTCGCAATTTTATCTATCTGTTGCACTAAGTAATATAGGCAAATCCATGCACATGAGTCTGTAATACCTTAAAAGTAATCTAAGATCTTCATTTTCAAATCAATTTTAAATTTACCAAAGAGTATAAAATTTTTAAAAATTACATTTTTTAAACAAAAATTTTAAGTCTGATAAAAAAGGATGCATTATTCAAACTAAAATCTATGAATTCAATTCCACTCTTGCATATGCACCCTTTTAAGATATGGATTATCCTTAAAAGTGATATGGATTATCCTCAGGATTTAACTCTTAGTTGAATTAATTTACACTGCCAAAATGCCTTGTTGACTCAATTATCCATTTAACAAATTGCCTCATTGACTCAATTATCCATTAAAAATTAAATATTTGCAAAAATACTAAATTATTATGATAACCCGTTTTTTAAGCAAAAATAAAGGTATGCACACATTTCATTAAGTTCAAGTGAGCATAAACAATATTTAACGAGCATAAATAAAAATAGAATGAAAAGAAACAACCTCTACACATTTAAAAGAAAAGGCGGAAAAACAACTAGCTTTCATAACAGATCAATCTTATCTCCGAAATTTTGTTCATTAAACTACAATAAATACATTTACATTTTCATAAAACATGTGTTTAATGATTTCTTACCTTTATTCAAAACATGAACATAATAACACCAATATCCCTTTCATGTTTTCATGCCAAAAGCATCATATCATCAAGTCATTGCCCCATAAAAGAAAACCAAAAAAAATAATCATAAAAACACTCAAAACATAGTAACAATAATAACCAAGAAAAAGAAGTCATGTAACCATAGACCCATTCCTTCAGATTAATAAACATAGGATCAAATGATAAGAAAATGATCATAAACTTGAAATTTGATGTGTGTTTAGTGGGCGAGGGGTAATTATAAGCCCAAAACTAAAAATTAAGGGTAATTTTTGCAAGCTCAACATTATCATTGGGTGGAAAATTAAACTTATGCATCCAATTTCTTGCGCTATCTCTGGTTAAAAAATAAGTTTTATATTTTTATTTATGAATATGTAATTGGATGTTGTACGTTTTAACCCTATATAATTAATTACTACAAACAAATTTAGAATAAAACAAAAGAGATGTAATGGAAAACATACATGTTAACATATATATTTTATCCTAGAAATTCAAATTGGGAAAACTAGCAAGATTTTCCAATATATATTATTTTGTACAATATTACAATACAATATATGTATATATATATCTATATATCTATATATATATATATATATGTATATATGTATATATGTATATATATATGTATATATATATATATATATATATGTATATATATATATGTATATATATATATGTATATATATATATATATATATATATGTATATATATATATATACATATATATGTATATATGTATATATGTATATATGTATATATATATATATATATATGTATATATATATATATATGTATATATCCCATGACATCCGTGAATCAACAATCCATTTACCTCGGATTAGAATACAACCATAGTTCCTTAACCAAAACTACAAAACCATGGGAAAACCACCATGTATAAAAAACCACCAAAAACAAATGCAAAAAAAAAATTCCATTTCTTTTTTATCGGCGCTACCCATGAATTGCACAAACAAGGGGGGCTATTGCCTCTCTTATGATCCCCTTACTACATGTCACATATTTTACGTGTATGGGAATGGTTGTGCAACGAATACAAAACATACCCAACATTCTCCCACTTGTTGTTTTCTTTGCACACATGGGGTTGGGGGAGTACATAATCAACAATCTAGGGAAATAACACCCATTATTTCTCTACACCAAGCAAACTTCTCAGTATTCATATATATTGTTAATAAATCTGCAACTTTCTTCAAATTCTCCACTTTTTCCATCAGTACCTTCTTGTATTCAATCATATCTCTCAAAAAGTGATATCGAACATGAATATGCTTTGTCTTCAAATGATAAGCTAGGTTCTTTTCCAAGAAGATTGCACTTTCTCTATCATAATCTATCCTTGCACCTTGTTGTACCAACCTAATACCTGAATAGAATCTCTATAATGATACTACTCCCATGTGTGGATGACATGTATTCAACTTTTGTAGTTGAGAGTGCCACTAAAAATTGTCTTTCTCTCATCCAACTGATTTCTCCTTGAAATAGGCTAGACACATAACCACTTGTAGATCTCCAGTCATCGAAATATTCATCCCAGTTTGCATCAATAAAGCCATGTATGTCTAACAGTCTATCCAGTCTTTCTCTTCCTTAGTAGCGTAATCCATAGCCAATATTGCCACACAAATACTTGAAAATGTTTTTTACTATTGTCCAATGTTCCTTCCCTAGTTTTGACATATACCTACTCCATACTGCCACTGCGCTTGAAATGTTTGGTATAGTACATACCATTGCATATAAAAAGCTTCCAAACACATCAGCATATGGAACATAGGATGTGTCCTCTTTCTCTTCCTATGTTTTGGGACATTGATCTGCAGATTACTTTACACCTCCAGGAATAGGAACCATAATGGGTTTACATTACTACATATTAAACCTTTGTGATTTTGCCTCAACACACTCTCTCTTACTTAACTAGAGTTTCTTGTTTTCTCGATCTCATTTAATTTCCATGCCCAAGATAAAATTTGCATCATCGGGATCCGTCACGTGAAATTTAAAGGAGAGTTTTCATTTCGTGAAAGATTCTCCAATCATTTCCAATCGGGAACATATAATCCACAGACAATACCAAATAAATAACATTATCGCCAACTAGGTTGAAATATACAAAGTGATCTACTTTGCTCCTTGTGAAGCTAGGTAGCAATATATAAGTATCAATATTTTTATATCACATCCTTGGTGATTTCTTTAACCCATATAAGGACTCCTTTAGATTGCATACTAGCTCTTTTTTCCTTTCAAAACAAAGCCTTCTAACTGCTTCATGTAGATTTCTTCTTCCAGATCCCCATGTAGGAATGTTGTCTTCACATCAATTTGTTCTGCCTCAAAATCAAAATTAGCAGCAACAAATAAAAGAAATATAATAAACGTTAACTTAGCAACAAGAGAAAATATATCACCAAAGTCAATTCCCTCTACCTAGGAATAAACCTTTACTACTAACTGAGCTTTGTATGAGTCTCCACTCTATCTTTTACATTCTACTTCTTCTAAAACACTCAGTCACTACCAATGGGATTTATTCCATCCAACAACTCCACTAGATCCCAAGCCTCAATCTTGTCCAAGGTTTCCTTTTCTTCAACCACAACCTTTTGCTAGAGTTTACAAACCTATGACTCCACTACCTTCCTAGTAGTTCTAGTATCATCATCAATAATTAACAAAGAAAAATTTGAATGAAAATCGGGTGGAGTGCACCTTTCTAGCCACCTTCTTTCCTAAATTGATCTCCTCATTTCGAAGTCTCTAGTTCTTCTTCTTTTTAATTCTATTATTTTGTAGAGCTTGATTCATCATCACTTAATTCAAACTCTATATTTTTTGGTTATTTATTCCTTAGTAGAACTTCCTCTTTCACAACATCTTTGACTTCTCCAAATACCACATCTTGATATATACTATGTTCTTATTTTTTGGGTTCCAAAGCTTATAACCTTTCAAACCATATTCATTTCCATTAAAGATACATTTTTCAACTTTATTATCTAGCTAACTCCTATACTCCTTTGAAACATTTATATAAGCATCAAAACCAAATACCCTGGGATGTTTAAGAGAAGGTTTCTTACTAGTCCATACTTCGTGTGGAGTCTCATCATTCAACTTTAATGAGGGTGATTTATTTACTAATTAACATTCAATATCCATTGCCTTTGCCTAGAATTTGTATCCTAATTTGGTTCCATGGAGTGGGCTACTTGCTTTCTCCATCAACATCCTATTAATCCTTTCTACGACTTCATTTTGTTGATGTGTATATGGAGTAGTCTTATTCCTTGTTATATTTATTACAGAATTCTTCAAATTCATTCCCACATAATTCTCCATCATTATCTATCCCCAACACCTTAATTTTCTTCTTTGTCTGATTTTCCACAAGAACCTTAAACTCTTTGAATTTGTCAAAGGCTTCATATATCTTAATAAGGAAAAAAATCCATGTATTCCTTGAAAAGTTATCTATAAATAAGACATATTAAACATATTTACATAGAGATGGAATTGACATAGAATCAAACACATCATTGCCACTATTAGTAATATTCCCTTTGACCTCATAGTACCAGAGGAGAATCTTGATTTTTCTTCCCATATAAATATTATTCATAGAAATTAAAATCAACAGAGAAATTAGACATACCTTCTAACATACCATAACTTTATAATACTCGAAGACTCTTCTCTCCAATATTTCCCAGTCTTTGATACCACAACATAATCTTTTCTCTAGAGATTGTAGGAGTTTTTCCTTTTTTTTGCTCCACTCTCATGAATAATGGAATTGTTGCACCATCACCAACATTTTTTCCTAGTATCTTATTTAGAGTTTGAATTTTAACTCCTGGTAACAATACCATTTCTACTTGAACCATGATCATGTAGGTATCCTTTTCAAACATTGTTTTTACACCTGCATCGCCCATCTTGCTTACAAAAATCAAATTTATGGTTAATCCTAGTATGTGAAAAACACGAGGGACTTTTCTAATCCTTCCACCCATAAGCTTCAACTTTACTTTTCCTCATCCTATTATTAGAGCTATCGATTCATCTCCTATGAAAATAGCATTGCCAACATATCTTTCGTACTCAGAAAACACTCGCTTTGAGGGGTCATATGAAATGATGCACCTAAGTCAACTAGTCATGCCACATGATCTACATGTGTACTTAAAGAAGAAAAATACACATCCATCCCTTCATCTGAGGATTTTTTTACTTCTATAAAAAGAACATATTTAATTACGTTTCCTTTATTAACAATGTTGGATCTATAATATTTCTTATAATTCCCTTATTTTCCACATCTCCAATATACTTTGACAAACTTTCATTGAGACTTAGATCTTCCTCTAGGTTTATATCTCCCCCTCAAGGAATTATTTTTATTTCTATTCTAGGAATGCCCTATTAAGGACAAGGAATATTCATTCTAGTTTTCCATGTTTTTTTGTCCCATCTCCTTTGATAAAAAATAATAGACTATTTCATTAAATCTTAGAAAATTTCATTACTATCAATGCAAACAACCAAACTATCCCACAAGTTCGGTAGAAAACATAACAAATTGATGCACTTCTCCTCATTGGAAATATTAATATGAATAGGTAATAGATGACTTATCATAGTATTAAAGGCATTCAGATGCTTTGTCACCAAGTCTCCATCTTTCATCCTCAAGTTACAACCTTTTCTACAAGGACAATTTGTTCAACAGGGACTTATATTGATACAAATATCGTAATGTGTCCCACAAATCCTTTGCTTTAGCTTCCCCTAAAACATTTAGATATTGAGTCTAAGAGGCATAATTGTATTGTTCTCTTTTACTTCCAATCCAAATTGGTCTAGTCTTTGTTAAAATCCCTATGAATACACAACCCAAATTCACAATGATTCACTTATTTATGTCTGACAACAAGTCTTCATTTTGAGCTTCCACAACTCAAAACTCTTCCCATTGAATTTCACAATCTCTATCTTTGAGCTTCTTTCCATTTCCTTTCACCATAAGAATTTCTTCTATAAATCTCCCACTATAATAGGTTCTACCACAGGTCCAAGGAAAAACCCTTAAGCCACAAAGGCATCCCCTTGAATCCAAAACTATTGTAACATCCCCTTATTCTACCTTTCTTATTGTAGTGATGATTATGATTGAATGTTAGCATGGAAGGACCATGAATCATTAGACCTCTAATTAATCATATGATAGTAATAATAATAATAATTATTATTATTATTATTATTTAATTAACGCAACTAAATATTTGATAACAATATGTATCCTTGGCTTTAGGTGAGCTTGTTTCCCATCTATTTTGCTTGAATCCATGTCCCTTACCAAAAAAATTAAAAGTTGCAATTATTAGTGGTGTGTCAGTAGGTTACATTTGTTGCATTCCTATTGGGTACCTATTGCATGTTGTGAATACGCCCATACTCACCTGAAGAGGGAGGAAGTGGCAAGCCACCACCTGATATATGGCAAAGAGAGGACTGGACATGGATGTTTCATGTTGGGGTGTGAAGAAATGGAAGGGATGTGCTTGTAGGAGGATACAAAAGGACCCAAAGGAAAAGAAAAAGGGAGGAAGCTTGAGATATACAATGCTCATGTTTTCACATAACGAGAAAAGAGGTTCAATAGGATATTTTTAGGACTCGCTCTGTGTCTTAGATAATTGGCTCACACTATTTCTATTCTCTATCATAAGGTAGTCAAGATTGATTTTTTTTTACAAATGTAGTGGTGGGGCATGGCATAGATGATTGGAGTAGAGCTAGATTTTAATATCAAGTTTGTAACCTAGATTTGGTGCTTTATGACCTTAAGCATGTGCTTTGTGAATATTTGCACCAATCCCTATGTTTGATAACCTACTTGTTTAAACCTGTGTGGGTTGTATTTATCTGAGATCATTAAATGAAGTTGGTTTGTAAAATGTTCAGATGTGGATGATTAATTTTAACCAATTTAAACATGAGAAAAAACAAATTAAATCAAGCGTGAAGGAGATGAAAGAATATGCAACTTAAAGAATAAATATAGAAGATCAAGAAAAAAATAAATATAGAAGATCAAGGAAAAAAACACAAAAACCAATTGATAATATAGTTCGTCCAGTCTGGAATACGTCTCTGGGTCTTCCCTCCAACAGAGTGAACTTATTTATTAATTCTACCAAATTCAATTACAAATAAATTATTTCTCCCAAAACATACACAAAAATAGCTCTCTACTACTAGGAAGTGACCTCTAAAATGCCACCAAAAATCCCCTTTGGTTGCTACAATTTGAGCTCTAAAAGAACTATATTTTAAAAATTACACAGGTTTAACATTATTCATAAGCTCTCCACCCTATATTTCTTACAACTCTAAATGTCCTAGCATAATGGTTATATTTTAACATTTAAAAAAAATATGGCCAGACATACCCAGGGTCAAACCTGCAGGTTGTCAGCCATATATCAATTTGCTTGTGAAATAACTAAAAAACCATATTATAATGGTTGGCCTATCTACTATATACATTAAATCATGTAATAATTCATGCCCTAATAAAATTTTAACATGTCCTGACCATATAATTGCAGTTCATCCAAACATCACCGTGTGGTATGGTTGTTAAACCATGTCATTTATATGACACAACCCACATTTTCCACAATGTAGTGTATTGTTATATCACAGTATATTGTGGTTGAATTGGATTATAGTTTGGTGTATTGTTTTTATACACTATCATATTTTAGTTCTAGGGAGGTCATGGGGTCAAATCCACAACCTACCTCCTTTGGCGAGGCATTTCAACACAATTTTAAATAGAAATTTTCCAACAAATCATTACAAGATAACATGTTGGGTGGTTTCCACCAAGGTCAGGGTTCAATATCCATGACACCCAATCCATAATGACTTTTAACCTTCTAGACTATTTAGGGCTGCCATCTGGCACCCTTTGATTGGGCCATGTGGCACACCTCCATAGGTCCACTTGTTCACCATCAACACCCATTCATCACCACATCACATGCTTAATCACTTGCCACATGGTGCCACCACATTGCCACATTAGTCAATGTCGATTTGCACATGTAATCTCTTGATCCTGCCATGTCATTGCTTCTTTGGACTTCCATGTCATTTGTATGGTTTTCCACATGGCACTTCCTAGTGCTACCATGTGGCAGCCTTGAAAACCTTTTTAGTTGTGTGGCATCAACTTCAAAACACCATAACTTTTGCATATGGGCTCCATTTTACGATTCAAGTTGCATTGGAATATTCTTGTTGAGCTCTTCAAACATGGAACTATTTTCATCAAGTTTTGGGAACTTTGAATTTTAAGCTTTTTCATGATCCTCTTGGACATTAGTGGCATTAAAAAATACAAATATGTCAATGCAAATGTTATAAAATTATGTTTCATCCTCTTGACAGGTTCCCACAACAAAATCTCATGCTAAAGTTCTCATGTTCCCTCAAGCACAACATGGTTAGGCTTGCGTGCCACCACTTCATTATCATGCCTCGGAACACCTGCTTTGTCCACCTTTGCGGACATAAGTGAAAATTTCTTTCTTGGATTAATTAGCCTCTTCAATTTCCATGTGGTCACTAATGATGAATCATCCTTCATATGATTAGAATGGACAATGTATTCCACTCTGTCCTTGAAGAGGTGATATATGTTTTCCATCCTGTAGTAGATTGTCTTCCTATCAAACAAATAAGGTCTTCCAAGAAAAAATCCATATATATCCAATGGGACCACATCAAGTTAAACTTCATCCACATATTTAGATGTAATAGAAAATACAATCTTACATTTTTAAGTCACCTACAACTTAGTGTTGTTACATACCCATCCAAGCAGCTAAGGTTTAGGATGTTGTATTGTTTCTAGTTTCAACTTCTTTACAAATTTCCTGGATATAAGGTTAGCTTGAGATCCAATGTCAAACAAGGTATCAACTTTTGTATTTTTTGTTACCACCCTCATGTGAAAGGGTTCACTCAATTTTATTGTAGAAATAGAAGGTGAAATGGAAGAGCTAGAACCAACATGTGAAGACGATATACCTTTTAAACCCATAGCGATGATTTATGTCTTATTTCCCTTATGCAACTTTCAACAATGATCGTCGTTGTGTCCCTCTTTCTTGCAATGGGTACAAGAAATATTTCTATTAACATTCTTCATAGAAGTTGTTCTCTTTGGCTTTTTCTTTCTTCTTTCTTTATCTTCTTTCCACATAATAACTTCCATATAAAATCTACCACCCTATTTACCTACTTAGATATAGGTCACTTGTACACAAACCTCGCACAGTTTAAATGGCTTCAACGAAAAAATAGTGTTTTTTATATAACCATGCAAACTACCAATGTATTTCAAAAGAGTCTCTTATGTGTTAAGTGGAATATTTAGAGCCAGTTTATTTTTCCTAAAATACTTTGTAAAGTTTTGCACACTTTGGCCTTGACGTTGTTGCATAGTTTTCCATTCTATCATTTCCTTTTGGTTATATTTCAAAGGAAATCTTTTTATCTTCGTGAAGCCTAGTCTCCCACCATATTAATGCAATACCTTCCAATCAAAGAGAGGCAAACTGAATTTTTACCTCATCATCAATTATTTGTTGCACTTGGTAGTAGGCTTCCATCTAGCCAATCCAATTGTCAATATTTCTAGCATTGAACTCCCCAACATAAACTAGAAAAATAAATTTAATGTCCACTTTCAATAAAGGCTTCTTTGAAGCGGCTTTTGTTGGGTCTCCAAAATGTCATCTTTTTCATCATCTTTTCATTCACTTTTAACCATATTCCACTATATTATAACCTTAAACTAAGACCATTTTCATGATCATATATGGGTTTATCATTATTATTTTCCAAAGCATTATTTTAGTATTTTGAGTGAATTTATGGTTAAATATTAGAAAAATAACATGTATTCACTTATATATAAAAGTTGGATGAGTTTTGTGATGTGTGTAGGCATATTTGAAGATTCCAACAAATTTATATTTGGACTCTAAGTCTCAAATTCGAATTTCCTCTTCAAACTCTTGAAGATTTGAGGAATATTTGAGATAATCATTCAAGCACATTTGAGGGAGAAAAATCATGAAAGTTTTGATAATATTTCTTATCAAATATTTTAGAGATTTGTAAAAGGATATGTAGAGATGTTACTTGCTAGATGTTGACACATGGTCGTAACCACATGATATGTTTGTGGATCTAGGAGATATTTGTGGATTTACATTTATTAATCAGTTATGTTAGTTTTTGTGTAAATAGGGGTGTCTTCTCCATTCAAAGAGAGGAACCCTTGGAGCATAATTCCAAACTATGATGGAGTAAAATACATTTGATAAGTTCTTGTGTTATTTATTTGAGTTTTATATTCTTATTTTGTTGTAAGATGTAGTTTTAGAATTTATGTAGTTTCATAATGTATGTTGTTTATATTAGTTTTCTTATGTTTTAATTTAGTTCCTTTTGAAGATCAACAGTAGCACTTTGTTTAATGTTGTAATTGTTAGCTTTCAACACTTCATCAAAGATTGTGATTTAGATTAACAATAATTTTTGAGAAGCCGACTTCTGACATAGTTTTTGGCCAAACTAAGACAAATCTTTAAAAACCAAAACATGGGTTTTGTGCAGAATGAGCCAATTTAGTTTCGACAAAGAAATTTATTCATAACAGTGCACAGTTTTGGAGATATTTGAGGATTTTTCAGATGTAATTTTTCATATTTCGTGTTGCGCCCAACAAATATATTAATATAAAAGAGAATTTGAGTTGATCATCAAATTAAGAAAGAGATTACTCATTTTGAATCTAAAACAATATAGTTTTCTAAATCATCACAACTCTATAACAATTATCTAATCTTTTTAATTAAGACACAATTTACATTTCAATGATCACTTAGGATTTGATTGATTTGTTTGTTTTAGATTATTGTTTTTCAAGTTTCTAATTGTCACTTCATTCTTTTTCATATTCTGATCAAACACTTGAGAAATGTCATTCATTTGTGATTAGAGTTTCTTTCTTTCATAGAAATAGATTTCAAATGTTTTCTATATTAAATTTACAAGCTTTCATAGATTAAATTTACTCACTTTTATAGATTAGAGATTTCCATGCTTTCATAGATTAATTTTACATGCTTTCCTAGATTATTTTTTCAATGATTTCCTAGATTAATTCTTCAATTCTTTTCTAGATTAATATTTGATTTCATGTCATTTAATTTTTCTTTTATAGAGTAGAAATTTCTTTCATTGCAATTTTTTTTTAGAATTAAAAACTAAACTCCAAGCATATATTGTGTCATATACTTCAGAAAGCAAGCAGCTTTAACCACTCACTGGGTTGGGTGAAGATATCTCCTAGAGTGATAGGAAGAGGACACTCGACGCTGGCGGGTTATTATCCATTCATCACACCCTTTCGAGATCAAAAGGCGGATAGATATTCCCAGATTGAAAATGTAATGTAAAGTAATTTAAAGCACAATTAAATTATCCAACATTTTGGCACTGTTGCCAGGGAAGTATACATAATATTTAGTTTTTAATTTAGATTGTTTTTTTAATTTATACAACTTTGGAAAATAGAGATGGTAAGACGAGAGGTAAGAACCTATGCATCACATTTGTGATGCATTTCTTAACCTTATTTATTGAATTGAATATCATTCTTATTTGCATCTATTTTTAGTTGCATAGGTTTAATTTCATTCATTTTATAGTGCATTCTAAAGGTAGATTCATTAAAGAACAAACTTCAAAAAGAAAAAATCAATTTCATAATCACCTACCATTCCCACTATATCACATGGTGCAGTAAGAACCACATCACCATCCACATCATAAGTTCTTACTTTTGCAAGTAGAAGAAGACTGCCTCCTAGAGGTGGAAGAGGTGGTAAAAGAGGTAGAAGAAATGGATGGAAATGATGACAATGAAGGAGATCCCTTTGGATTTCCCATTCAGGATATTGATATAAATGTTAAAATGAAAAACATATCTCCATATGTACTTCCCAACTTCCATGGTATGAGATCAGAAGACCCAAAAATATTTCTTTTTGAATTTGAAATACTTTTTAGATCTTATAATTACTTATTAGATGCTCAAAAATTGAAATTGTTTCTAGCTACATTGAAGGATAGAGATCTTAAATGGTTCATTTGTTTAGGGATTAGTTCAATAAGATTATGGGATGATCTGAAAAATGATATTTCTAGAAAAATATAAACATTATTGTATACATCATGATCTTAAAGAGGAAATCTTTAAAATGAATAAAAAAGAAGATGAGAGCCTTGAGGATCTAGTAGAGAGATTTATGTATAATGTTAAGAGGGAAAAATTGCATAATTCAGGATTTGATACATTAAAAAACCCTCTTACTTAGAGAAATTAAGGATGAATGGATTGATATTCTTAATATCATGGGAAAAGGAGATGTTTCTTTATTATCATTTGAAGAGATTTGTGAACTATGTAAGCACATATCAAGAGGAAAAGCAAAATATGGTAGATCCCCTCAAGATTCAGTAAGTATGTCAGCATCAGAGTCGGTAAGTCGAGCTAAACTTGGCAATTTTCTTGATAATTTTAAAACATATATTCTTGGTAATTTAAGTGAACAAATTGATATGCTAAGAATGCAAAATAAGCAAAAAACTGAGAATGTTTCTTTGTCTATAATTTTCCCTAAATGTAGAAAGAAACATGCTTTGCTTGAATGTCCAATTGATAAGATTGAAATTTGTGTCATATGTGCATAATCACATGCTACTAAGGAATTCCCATCATTACAACAATTGAAGGTAGTTTACCAAAATATTAATGGAGCAAATCAAGCACTAGAGAAACTTTACTATGTAGCTCCAAGAAGACCTTGATACGCTTTTCAAATTGATGCAAGATCCTAGTTCACAATTTCAAGCTTATGCACAACAATATCGATGTAATTGGAGCACATCCTTTCCTTGGAAACCTTGGCTATCTCAATCCCAACCTCAAAATAAATCTTGGCAACAAGGTTGGTAAGGGACTTATGGAAGAAATCCACCATATCCTTAATATTTTCTTCACTATCCTCAATACCAATCTCAATGTTATCCAGACCATTCACCTCCACCACAAACTCATTTTCAACCTCAATTCAACCTTTCTCATTACCACCTATTTAAGCATCCCAAACACCCATTCCCACTCAACTACCTACATAACCATTTTTGATCCACAATAATAAAATAACTCAGTCCACTTACAATTCTGAGGTACAAAATCTTCAAACAACTCCTCTTGATCTAAATGATATTCATCTTAGATCAGGAAGAGTATTGCAAAAAAAGGATTCTCCAACTGTCATTGAAGAACAACATCTAGAAGAAGAAGATTCAGATGAGGTCCAAGAATCATGGATGCTCATTGATGAAGAGCAGTTGTTGGAACTTGAGATTGAAGAGTTTCTTGCATGCCTATCACCAGATTCTATGAACGGGGATCACATCTCTGAAGACTTGCATGGAATGATAGCAAGAAGCCAAGGAAGACAAGATTACATTGAATCTTGGTTCAAAACAATCATCAGATCCCAGTTCTCAATTCTTCAATATTTTCTGACATCATCTTAATCAAGGCAACTAGTTTATGATATACTGGTATATATCAAAATGTTTCTTTCAAACCTGCATATGAGTTTATTTATCATCATGTTACGCACATGGTTTAATTGGAGGTATTCCTATACTTGAAAGATATTTTATTTTCAAAGTAGATTAGGATAGAATTTAAAAAAGAAAAAAGCAAATATATATATATATATATATATATAGATATTAAAACAAATATAAAGAGAAGAGAAGGAAAAAAAAGTCTTGTTGTGAAAACTAGTTTACTAGCGAATTGGGCATGAGCTTTGCTGAAAACCAGAAAATTGATGAGCAAAGTTCATAATAAGTAATGTAATCTCATTTTGGTTTCAATATTCCATTATGGTTCTTCAAATTACTTTTGGTTCTATGCTCGAGTTGGCTGATGTGGGATTCCTTAAGGCCCACCTTCCAAAAGATCTTGTCCTATTGACTTCAACACTTTATTTAGGACCAAGATCAGAGATTATTATAAGTGCCTTGGAGCTTGCATACATCAATGGAAAGCCTCTTCACTGACAACAATGAGAATAAAACAATGTCTCTTGATTGTTAGATCTTGGTGCTGACTCAACTTTAACACATTTATTCGTACCTTTCAAGATGCACTCTTGTACCTTAGCACTCATTTACATTATTGGTGAGTTGTCTTGCATTAGTTAATAATTGGCATTAATGGTCACTAATCCAATGAATTCTTTCTATGTTCAACTTCAACTAAATCCATTCACATAGATTGAATTGTACTAATTGGGGTTATATGTGAAGACTATATGGTTTATGATATCAACAATAACTTACATTAGTGTTCCAATAAATCAAGGTTTAGTTCCTAGTGTCAGTGATAAGAAGGCACAAATGCTCCAATTTCATATTTCATCCTTTATTCATACAACCAAGAGAAAAGAAGAAGCATATCAAATTCTTTCACTCCACATTCCACGATCAATAGTAATAGCCAAGATCTCCCATAGCCTATGAACTTTTTAGGTAGGTGAAGGTATGTTGTTTTCTAATCTTTAATCAATAATTTCTTGAATGCTAAAAGACATGTATTTGGAAAATTTCCCATATGACATTTCTTTCGCCATTTTTAAAAGATAGAAATCACCTTCAGTTGGGGGGAAATTAATTACCATTTTTCAATTCCATATTCCATAACCTCATATATTGTTTACCAACATGATTCACCCAACTGATTGTTGTTGCTATTCAATTCAAATATGAATATGTTTTGGAATGATTCAGATTATGATCAAAGATCAATTGATATGTATATAAATGGGTCTTCATTTTGAATGTATTTTCAAGTATTCTTTGTTGCAGCAAGAAGAAAAGTAAAACAAAAGTGTTGCTACACAAGAACCAACACTCGCAATACTTGTGGTTGTCACAAAAGAACAAACCACAAGCACTGCAACTTATATATCTTTCAAGGAAGGCTCCATAATAGCAAGCTCTAGAGAAAAAAAAAATTAAAGAAGACTTTGCGATGCAAATATTGGAAAAGTATCTCAAGTCACAAAACGACTTGTTGATAAAACATAATATTTCACTCCAAAAGGCTACAAAAAATGAGATGAATTTAGTTCATGAGAATCAATGCAAGGTTGCATGAGGACATGCAACATCTTCAGTTGGGGGGAAATGTTGGGTCTCCAAAATGTCATATTTTTCATCATCTTTTCATTCACTTTTAACCATATTCCACTATATTATAACCTTACACTAAGACAATTTTCATGATCATATATGGGTTTATCATTATTATTTTCCAAAGCATTATTTTAGTATTTTGAATGAATTTATGGTTAAATATTAGAAAAATAACGTGTGTTCAATTATATATGAAATTTGGATGAGTTTTGTGACATGTGTAAGCATATTTGGATATTCCAGCAAAGTCATGTTTGGACTCTAAGTCTCAAATTCGAATTTCCTCTTCAAACGCTTGAATATTTGAGGAATATTTGAGATAATCATTCAAGCACATTTGAGGGAGAAAAATCATGAAAGTTTTGATAAGATTTCTCATCAAATATTCTAGAGACTTATAAGAGGATATGTAAAAGATGTTACTTGCTAGATGTTAACACATGGTTGTAACCACATGAGAGATTTGTGGATCTAAGAGATATTTGTGGATCTAGGAGAGATTTGTGGATTTACATTTATTAATTAGTTATCTTAATTTTTGTATAAATAGGAGTTTCTTCTCCATCAAAGGGAGGAACTATTAGAACATAATTCCAAACTATGATGGAGTAAAATACATTTGATAAGTTCTTGTGTTATTTATTTTAGAGTTTTATATTCTTATTTTGTTGTAAGATATAGTTTTAAAATTCATGTAGTTTCATAATATATGTTGTTTATATTAGCTTTCTTATGTTTTAATTTTAGTTTCTTTTGCAAATCAACAATTACACTTTGTTTAATGTTGCAATTGTGAGCTTTCAACACTTGATCAAATATCGTGATTTAGATTAACAGTAATTTTCGACCAGCCAACTTCTAACATAGTTTTTGGTCAAACTAATTTTCGATCAGCCAACTTCTAACATAGTTTCTGGCCAAACTAAGAAGGATCTTGAAAAACTAAAGTATGGGTTATGTGCAGAATGAGCCAATTTAGTTGATTGAAAGG
Source organism: Pinus tabuliformis (assembly GCA_031772625.1). Lineage (NCBI taxonomy): Eukaryota > Viridiplantae > Streptophyta > Pinopsida > Pinales > Pinaceae > Pinus > Pinus tabuliformis. The sequence goes on from CM062812.1 coordinate 703,147,838, forward strand.
AATTTCTTCACAGTAGTGCACAATTTTGGCGACATTCAAGGATATTTCAAATGTAATTTTTCATATTTCGTGTCGCACCCAGTAAATATATTAATATAAAAGAGAATTTGAGCTATCCATCAAATTAAGAAAGAGACCACTCATTTTGAATCTAAATCAATATAGTTTTCGAAGTCATCACAATTCTCTAACAATTATCTAATCTTTTTAATTAAGAAATAATTTAGATTTCAGTGATCACTTAGGATTTGATTTATTTTAGATTATTTAATTTCAAGTTTTTAATTGTCACTTCATTCTTTTCCATATTGCAATCAAGCACTTGAGAAAAAAAAATCTAAAACATTCTCATTTATGATTAGAGTTGCTTTCTTTCATAGAAATAGATTTCAAATGCTTTCTAGATTAAATTTACAACCTTTCATAGATTAAATTTATTCACTTTTATAGATTAGATATTTCCATGCTTTCGTAGATTAAATTTACATGCTTTCCTAGATTAATTTTTTAATGCTTTCTTAAATTAATTCCTCAATGATTTTCTAGATTAATATTTCATTTCATGTCATTTAATTTGTTTTTATAGAGTATATTTTTCTTTCATTGCAATTTATTTTTTTTAGAATTGAAAACTAAACTCCTAGAATATATTGTGTCATATACTTCACAGTTTACAATCCCGAATTGACAATTTAATGTAAAGTAATTTAAAGCACAATTAAATTACCCAATAAATTTCCCATGAGGAGATGGAGGAGAAGAAGGAGGAGACTTTTTCAAATCACCTTCCACTTTAAATTTCTTTAACGAGCTACCTTCTCTAGGTTTCTTCCACTCTTTATATACTTATTCAACCATGGCCTTCATCACCATGAAAGCTTCAAAAAACTCTTCCTCAAAGTTAAATGGATTTCCTTCTGGACTTCCTTCTATTAGTGAGGCCATATTTTTTCTTTAGGATTACCTAAAACCAATCCTCATATTTCCTTCTACAACTGTTCATTCACATCACTTGAGTTTGCTTCTGGTTATCATGCACACTCATAAAACACTATCAAACTTGCTCTAATACTAGTTGATATAGGATCGTTAAATGACTTGTTTTGTAAAATGTTTAAGTGTCAATGATTAATTTTAACCATTTTAAAATATGAGCATAATTAATTTAACTTAAGAATGAAGGGCTTGAAATAATTTGTAACTTAAAGAAGTATAGAATATCAAGAAGAGAATAAAAGAAGCACAACAACCAATTGATAACAGAGTTCGTTTAGTGTGGACTACGCCTTCGAGTCCTGCCTCCAAGAGAGTGGCCTTATTTATTGATGCCCCCAAAATCAATTACAAGGAAAATTTTTCCTCCCAAAACCTACACAAAAAAATCTCTCTACTACCAAGAACTTGCCTCCAAAATTCCACCAAAAATCCCCTTCAGCCACTGCAAGTTTAAGCTCCAAAAGAACTATATTTTAAAAATTACATAGGATTAACATTGTTCATAAGCTCTCGACCCTGTCTTTTTTTCAACTTTGAACGCCTTAGCGCAATGGTATATTTTAAAATTTAAAAACATTGTGGGCCAATAGACCCAGGTTGAATCCGCTGGTTGTTAGCCATATACCATTTACTCACAATATAACTAACCGACCATATTATAATGGTCAACCTATTTACATATACATTAAACCATGTAATAATTCATGCCCCAATCAAATTTTAAAATGGCCTGACCATATATTCATGGTGTTAGGTCCCTATAATACTAGTGAGTACCCCATCACTATTGTAGTTGTATCCCTTATTAATATTGTTGTGCCCCTATTGTCCCCATATTGTTATTACTGTGCCCCATAGAATCCCTCTATTGTTATTTTTGTGCCTTTATATTATTATTGTTAGGTCGGCTGTGTTATATTGTGACTCCTTAGACTCCTATATATAGAAAGGAGGTTTTGTCATTTGAATCATCAAAGAATCATTCATTTGTGTAATGTAAAGGAGGTTGCCCCCTCGAAGAGGCTGAATTCTAAGGCGTTGATCTATCTTTTCTATCTTTTTGTGAGCTGGTTTCATAACATTTGGTATCAGAGCTTTGGATTCTATGGTTTTGCTGCTCCAAATAGGTCATCGTGGAATTTTCGCTATAACTTTTTTCTGCGACGTTTCAGAAGAAAAAAAAAAAAAAAACTCATTTGAGGCGAAATCACACTGAACCTCAGGTCCAAATTTCAGATATTTTCTCACTATATTTGTGGAGATATGATCTGAGGAAGTTGGTCTTTTTGTAGACTCCTGAATTACATTCCAAATTGGTGACCTGGGGAAATTCATCATAACATTATCTCTGAGCATCGGATTGAAATTTTGTAAGAAGGTACAGAAAGAGGACAGACTGTAGTTTCTTATATGTATTTTTCAGAGCCAAAGGTTGAAACAGGGACACGTGGCATGTAGTACAAGTTCGCTCTATTGAACTAGTCTATAATCAGGTCACTGTGGGAGATTTGGAAGAACTCTTCCTTGGAGAATCCAATTTGGATCAGACTGGTGGAATTGGAAAGAGGACACAGAGGGCTACTGCAGTTCGCAATTTTAGAACTGGATGATACGAAATTATAGAGATACATCAGAGGCAATATCGAGCTCCTACAAAGTGAAAAAAGGTGTGTATATTTTTTTAAATTTTTGCTTAAGCTTGGTTTGAAAAATTATTTTGAAGGAATTCAAAGGGAATAATAGAGAATTATTATCGGTAATTGATGCCTCGAGGAAAGAAAATGAAAACACCTAGTAAGCAACCTGAAAGATCTAGCATGACTCATGAAGAAGAGGAAGAAATGCTACATGATATATCAAAATTACAAGACTAAGTGCAACAAATGTCACTCTCACAAAAGCTAACAGAAGCCAAGATAAATGGCGTGGAATCTAAGATGAAGGGCGTGGAAGCTAAGATGAATGGTGTGGAAGCTAATATGGACGATTTGAAGATAGATTTGAAGACAGATTTGAAGACAGGCATGGGAGATTTGAAGACAGATTTGACAAATTTTCTATAATAAATACTTGGTGAAAGGGTAGTAAAGGAAACTCATGATGCGAACAAAAGAAATGTTAATCATGATTTCATAGACTCTAATGTTGGATCAAAGACCTGCCATATTACAAAAATCAATATGAGGAAGTTTGACGGCAAGGATCCAGCAACATAGATATTACAGATGGAGCAATTTTTCGATCTCAATAATGTGCAAAACACACAAAAGGTACGTATTGCAACTTTATATTTGGAACCAAATCAGTTTGTATGGTATCAATGGCTTTACTCTCGTAAACAAATTATCACTTGGGAAATTTTTACGGAAGAATTGACAGCACATTATGAGGATACAAAAAGCAACACTTTTTTTAGCCAATTGATAAGTCTCAAACAAAAGGGTTCAATAATGGAGCACATTGAGGAGTTCCAAAAATTGAACATAAGGGTAAAAAATATTCCAGAGGAGCATAGGATTGATGTGTTTATAGGGAATTTAAAGGATAATATCCAACATGATGTTCGCCTTTGGGAACCTAATTCATTAGAGAAGGCATTCAGGTTAGCAAGAAAAATGGAAAGAAAAATTATGGCAACCAGGAAGCATACCACTCACAACTATAAAGATGGAAGTGTTATTGCCCCTAGTCTTCCACAACCTATAAGGTTGACACCACAACAATTGGAAGAAGAAATATCAAAAGGGCTTTGTTACAGTTGTGATAGCAAATACACTAAAGGTCATAAGTGTGCTGAGAAGAAATTATTCTACATAGATTGTGAAGAGGAAGAAGAAAAGGAGCAAGAAAGGTCAAAAGAAGAGGATATACTCCAAGAACAAAGCTTAGATAAAGAAGAAATGAATCTAACCATATCTTGTAATGCATTGGCTAGAATTACCACTCCTCAAACCATCAAGATAGAAGGACAAATCAAGAAGAAAAAGGTAATAGTGTTGATTGATTCAGGAACTACACACAATTTTATTCATTGTAAGGTAGCAAAAGAATTGAATTGCTTCCTATATCCAGCACCAGAGTGTCAAGTGACGGTTGCAAATTGAGGAACAATAAATTGCTCTGGAAAGTGCCATAATATCAAGCTATCCATGGTAGAATATGTATTGACTAGCCCAATGCTTTCCATTCCAATGGGAGGTACTGATGTTATACTAGGAGTCCAATGGCTACAATCCTTGGATACAATAGCTTTTAATTTTCAAGAACTTTTCATGAAATTTTCCGCGGAAGGAAAGGAAGTTGAATTAAGGGGTATTGCATGGAAACCGGGAAAGATAATCAGCTCTAACAGTATGACAAAGCTTCTAAAAAAAGAACAAAGAGGTGTAATTGCACAATTATGTGCACTAGATGTTTCCACATCGAAATCATCTATTTCTCCAGATCTCCAAAAAGTCTTGGACAATCATTCCAAGGTATTTGAGACTCCCAAAGGTCTCCCACCTATTCGTGATCATGATCATGCTATTCATCTGATTCCAGGAAGTGTTCCTCCAAACATCAGGCCGTACAGATATCCCTATGCCCAAAAGAGTGAAATTGAACGTATGGTTGCAGAAATGTTAGAGGCTGGTATAATTAAACCTAGTCAAAGTTCTTTCTCTGCTCTAGTAGTATTGGTGCACAAGAAGGATGGATCATGGTGCATGTGTCCAGATTATAGGGAGCTCAACAAGCTCACTATTAAAGATAAGTTTCCCATTCCTGTCATTGATGAATTACTGGATGAATTGCATGGATCAATTTACTTCACCAAGTTGGATCTTCGTTCAGGATATCATCAAATCAGAATGAAGACTGAAGACATTCCGAAAAAAACATTTAGAACTCATGAGGGTCATTATGAATTTTTGGTCATGCCTTTTGGCCTTACCAATGCACCTTCTACATTTCAAGGTTTGATGAATTCCATTTTCAAACCCTTCCTTAGAAAATTTGTGTTAGTATTTTTTGATGATATACTAATCTACAACAAGTCTTGGAAGGATCATGTTGAACATGTTGACAGGGTGCTACAACTATTGGAGGAGAAAAAATTATATGCAAAAAGATCCAAATGTTTCTTTGGAGTACAAGAGGTGGAATATTTGGGTCATATTGTATCTCATGAAGGAGTTAAGGTAGACCCTAGAAAAATTAAAGCCATTAAGGAATGGAAAATCCCCACATCCATAAAGCATCTACGAGGATTTCTGGGGTTGACAGGGTATTATCGCAAGTTTGTTAAGAATTATGGGAGAATAGCAGCACCTCTAACAACATTATTGAAGAAAGATTCATTTTCATGGACTCCAGAAGCAACAAAGGCCTTCGAACATCTTAAAGAGGCAATGTGCCAAGCACCGGTCTTAGCTACACCGGACTTCACAAAAACCTTTATTGTGGAATGTGATGCTTCAGGAAATGGAATTGGTGTTGTTTTAATGCAAGATGAAAGACCCATTGCTTTTGAAAGTCGTCCAATCAAGGGAAAGTTTTTACACAAAGCTATTTATGAGAAGGAAATGTTGGCAATACTACATGCACTTAAGAAATGGCGACCCTACCTAATGGGAAGACATTTCAAGGTAAAAATGGATCATGATAGCCTTAAATACTTTTTAGAACAAAAATTATCCTCTGAAGAGCAACAAAAGTGGGTCACAAAGATGTTGGGTTATGACTTTGAAATCATCTACAAAAAAGGGAAGCAAAATGTGGTGGCAGATGCACTCTCAAGAAAGGATGAGGATGTGGAAGCATTGTTGTGCACCATTTCTATTATCCAACCAGATTGGACAAACGAAGCAAGGGAGGAATGAAAGAATGATGAAGAAGTGTGGGCACTTATTCAAAAGTTACAACAAGATTCCAGTACATTTGATACATTTAGCTGGAAAAATGATTCGTTATGGTACAAAGATCGCTTATACCTCTGTAAAAATTCCCGACTCAAACAAAAGATTCTTATGGAATTGTATACTTCTCCCTTAGGAGGGCACTCGGGATTTTTAAAAACTTACCATAGGGTTAAGAAGGAATTTTTTTGGGATGGTCTTAAATTGGATATTCAAAAGTTTGTGGCAGAATGTTTAGTTTGCCAACAAAATAAAGTTGAAACAATTAAGACCTCGGGTCTATTACAACCTTTATCCATTCCAAGCCAACATTGGGAGGAGGTTTCAATGGATTTTATCACAGGTTTACCCAAGTCTGAGGGAAAGAGTGTCATCATGGTGGTAGTCGACAGACTTACCAAGTATGCACACTTTTGTGCATTATCACATCCATTTAAAGCCAGTACAGTTTGTACTGCATTTATGGAAACAATCCAAAAGCTACATGGAAACCCAAAGATTATTGTAAGTGACGGAGTCCCCATTTTCACTGGAAATTTTTGGACAGAATTATTTTCTTGTCTCGGTACTTAGTTAGCCCATAGCTCATCTTATCATCCTCAATCTGATGGGCAAAATGAGATAGTAAACAAATGTTTGGAAGGATATCTTCGTTGCTTTGTATCTGATAAATAGACACAATGGGTCAAATGGTTGCCTCTGGCTGAATGGTGATATAACACTTCCTTCCATACAGCAACAAAAATGACCCCATTTATGGCACTTTATGTATATCAACCACCATCCATCACATCATATTTAAGAGAAAATTCTAAGGTTCAAGCAGTGGAACATCACATCGAGCATTAACAACAAGTCCTCCAACTCTTAAAGGATAACCTCGTGTTGGCGTAGAATAGAATGAAACAACAGGCAGATCAACATCGCAGTGAAAGAAGTTTTGATGTAGGTGATTGGGTATTCCTACGGCTACAACCATATAAACAAATGTCCCTCAAGAAAAGCTAAGAAGGATAATAAATTATCACCAAAGTATTATGGTCTGTACAAGGTGTTGCAAAAGATTGGTACTATGGCATACAAATTGGAGCTTCCTACAGCTTCTCGAGTGCACCCAGTTTTCCATGTTTCATGTTTAAAGAAGGTTATAGGCGACAAGCTCCCAGTTCAAACAATATTGCCAGAACTTGATGAGGAAGGAAAAATTATATTGGAACCGAAAACAGTCACAGAAACAAGAACTCGATAGCTACGAAATCGATCAATTTCGAAGTATCTCATCAAGTGGAAGAACTTATCCGCTAAAGATTCCACATGGGAGGATGATAATTTTATACAAAAGCATCCAGAACTACTCAAGCATTGAGGACAACACTTTTTTGAAGGAGAGAGGCATGTTAGGTCCCTATAATACTAGTGATTACCCCATCACTATTGTAGTTGTATCCCTTATTAATATTGTTGTGCCCCTATTGTCCCCATATTGTTATTACTGTGCCCCATAGAATCCCTCTATTGTTATTTTTGTGCCTTTATATTATTATTGTTAGGTCGGCTGGGTTATATTGTGACTTCTTAGACTACTATATATAGAAAGGAGGTTTTCCCATTTGAATCATCAAAGAATCATCATTTGTGTAATGTAAAGGAGGTTGCCCCCTCGAAGAGGCTGAATTCTAAGGCGTTGATCTATCTTTTCTATCTCTTTATGAGCTGGTTTCATAACACATGGTCCATCCAAACATCACCATGTGGTATGGTTGTTAAACCATGTCATACATATGCCACAACCAGCATTTGTGATGACACAATGTATTGTTATATCTCAACTATATTATGGTTAGCTCATATTATAGTTCGATGTATTATTTGGATATGTTGTCGGCTTTCAGTTCTAGGGAGGATGCAAGGTAAAATCCTCAGCCTACCTCATTTTTCAAGGTGTTTCAACATAATTTTAAATATAAATTTTCCAACAAATCATTACAAGATAGCCTGTTGGCCCAATGGTCAACCCATTGGGTGGTTTATGTCGAGGTCGGGATTCATCTCCATGGTGCCCAATCCATAATGAAATTTGACCTTCTAGAATATTCAGGGATGTCATGTGGCACCCTTTGATTGTGATAGATGGCACGCCTCCATAGGTCCACTTGTCCATGATCAGTGCCTAGTCATCACCACATCACGTGCCCGATCACTTGCCACATGGCACCACCACATTGCCATGTCATTTGCTGCCAATTTCCACCTATAATATCCTATAATTCAACCATGTAGGTCCTTCTTTGTACTGCCACATAAATGGTACATTTTGTCACGTGGCACTTCTTGGTGCTACCACATGTAATGTTGCACACTATATTTGTTGTTGGTGTAAACTTCAAAATGCCATGAATTTTGCATACATTCTTAGTTTGATGTGATTCAAGTTGGATTGGAATCATCTCATTGAACTCTTCTACATGGAACTATTTCCATCAAGTTTTGGGAACTTTGAATTTTATTCCTTTTTAGGATCCTCCTAAGTCATCTATGAAGCTTATTGAATGAACGAACCACTAGTGTAAACTTTCCTAGTACAAGCAATACCTCAAACCCTAGTTCTGGCTTGGGGGTGGTCAGTTGCAAGAAAGGTTGTAGTGTCGCTATCCTATGGTTGGGAGGAGAATGGAAATCACTCCTTCGGTTTTCAACCATCTCAGAGTAATCCAGATAATTAATCGTGGATTATACACACTAACCTATAGATTGTAATAAGCCTTACTGTATTTATGACTAATGATTAATCATGTGCCATTTAAATAAGGACGCATGATTCATTTTTTAATCACGATTAACCTTCTAACTTGTGTATGTGGTGATTATGAGTTTCTTGAGTTATGTGAATGCAATTTATTCTTTTGCATGTTGTCTGATGTGATCCTGATTGTTGATTTGTTATCACTTACGAATGGTCTATTATATCATCTTTATATGTTTTTAATTTTGGAAGCTCATTATCATAACATAATGGTGGGCTACCTCATTAAGGGTGAAATTATGTCTTGAGTGCATGGAATAACTCTATCTTGGGAAGTTTCTAAGATCATCCTACCACGTGTCACTATAGGCCCCACCATGTCTCCAGATTGGTTCCACATGTCGACTTAAAACACTACCACGTCACCTTGTACATACTACCACAAGTCACATCCAGATGTTTCCATGTGCCCTAACAAGTTTAGGGCTTTGCTTGTTGGTCAAAATCTTCAAAATGTCATAACTTCTTCATACAAACTCCATCGGACATGATTCAAGTTGTGTTTGAATCACCTCGTCAATCTCTTCGACATGGAATTGTTTCCATAAATATTTGAGCACTTTGATTTTTTAGGTCTTCTAGAGCCTCCTGAATCATTCCTCCCAACTAAAGGACTTTTGGTCCCTTAAAGTTTATATACAAATATTAGACAAGTTTTCTCTTATTTACAACAGAAGGTCTAAAATATCACTATGTTACATACTTAAATGAAGTTATACAATTCATCACTTTTAGAAAACATATTTCACCCAACTATGAGGTATTCAAAAGAAACATGTGATTTACAATGGTGGTGTTGACATTATGATCAACACTCTTCAAAAAATTTCCTACACTTGAATTTTGGAAGCTACTAAGGATCTTTTGATCTATTGTTCTATGGTTACTTCATTGATGTTTTTCTAAGCACCGAAGTCTTCTTCTCGAATTCTAAGTGTCAAAGTCACTTTCTCACACATTCTTGGTCCTTGATAAATGCATGAGCATACCTTTCTTATGCAGCCTAGACAGTTGACATTTAGTGTGCAGTCTCCATGGATAGTCTCCCTCACTTTGGTTGCAATCGTACGTCTATTTCAGTGAGTTTTCCCAACTGTTGCTTTTGCACACCTTTTCTTTCACAAATGTTTCTTTCCCTTTCTGGACTATCATTTTTGCTTGCTTTTAATTTAACAAGTTTAGTTTTCATGTTATCTTCGGTCTTGCATGTGCCACTTTCACTTTCTTTAGCTTTTTCAAGTGTCATTTTCATTTTTTCTTATTGTTGTAGGTGTCACTTCTAGTTGTTTTCACTCATGTATGTGTCACACCTTTTCACATCGCTAGAGGTAGCTCTAGTGCAATTCTCTACATCATATGGTCCTATATATCATAAGAATATATAGTCATAGTCAACACCTGTGTCACAACTTGTGTTCTAAGTGTCGCAATGTTGTGTTTCAACTATTGAACTTAGAAATAAGTGTCTCTTTGTTGACATTTCATGGTGTGATTACTTATAATGATTACTATGCATTTTCCTAGATTGGGTTAATGGCATTCACTTGTGTGATCCATATTTGAGTCTTATTCAGATTCTTTTCCCTCTCTTACTCTATTGATCGCACACTTAGCCATTTTGGAGCTCTTCTTGGTCCTACTACCTAGTGAAAGTTGTGAATACATGAACTCTCCTCCAGGTGATGATAAAAACCTAGCCATGAGCCTTATTGATGGGATCTCTCCCTCCTAGACTTATGCAATGAGCCTTCCCCAAGTTCAGTTCCTGTTAGTGCACATTTATAACTTTCAAAGAAAAGTCACCTAACCCTTCTTTCTTATACTGACTCACTGCATTGAGTTTTGAGAATTCTTCCTTGTATAGTGCATGGAGTATTTCTAGTGGCCTTCTGTAAAATCAAACTATTACATACAAGGTATATTCCCTCTCATAGTGATTTAAGCCTATTCCTAGGAAAAGTGATTTGCCTTATGCTGCTTGCCTTAGTCAACTACATAATTTCCTCTTCCAGTGAGCCTTCCTGAGCGCAATGAGAATTTCTAGTGGATAGACAACCACTGCATAAGAAAATTGTGCTAGCATAGGTTGCAGGGTGCATTTCTAGTGGATATTCATCCATTACGAGAGAAAATTGTGCTAGTTTGGAAGCCTCCCTCTCAAGTACAATGCATGGCACAATTAGAGTGCTTATTCTTGCCTTCACTGCTAACTACAACCCCTAACTGTGCTAAATACATTCTCTACCTACCTCCCTTAGTGTAGGTCATATTTCTAGTGTGCAATCAACCATTTCTAATTAAAATTGCACTCTCCCTTAAGCATGCCTCTCATTCATAGAGCATGGTGCACTTTTAATCACCAATCCATGAATCCTTGTCCACTAGACTCCTTCACTGTGCATTCATTGATTCATGCCCTGCCTCTTGAGCACATGTTGCATTTCTAGAACACAGTAAGGGCCTCCCTTAGTCACTGTGAAGCTCAACTACACTATCATTGTCTCCTACACCCTTGAGCCTAGCACATGGTGCGGTTTCAGCCAACAAGCTCATTACATTGTCTCTTGCACTTGCCCACTACATTGGACCCTGAAAATCCCCTCCTCATTATGCATGGTGAAATTCTAGTGAGAAGTGGTGCTCTCCTTAGCCACTGTTGAGCTCAACTACGCCATCCTCATCAAGACCTTCCTTCTAAGTCCTTTCACATGCCCATTACAAGTAGCTTCTTCCATGAGCAAAGTAGAGATAGGATAAATGATTTCAAGACTAATTTTTCCTTTCCATGAGTGATATTCATTGGAAAATGTACCTCCTCAACAAGGAAAGTTGATGCTCAAGGAAGATTTCAAGGAGGAGGAATAAATAAGCACTTGCAAAGAAGAAGCACAAAGAAGAACCATCATGAAACATGAAGAGATCATGGACCATGACAGAATGAAGACATTTTATTATGAATCAGAAGATTCCAATAGTGATCCAAGACCCTTTGGAAGGTGAAGATGAAGAAAAAACCATATCTATCATTAATAATGCAAGACATAACAACAACAAGATCAGCTTGGCATTACTACATCATCATAAAGTTCTGTGCCATCATCTTCAAGTCATGGCTTCAACACGTGTCATCATAATGTCATAAATTTCAATATGTCTTGCCACATGATGTGGAATGTAATTATGTATCTTCAAGAAAATGACAAAATTTATGTTGCAAATGCAACAAGATGATGGAGCTTAGTGAAAAGAAGTCGCCTTCACTAAGTGGGCCCACAAGCTATTTTTGGCGCAAAGTCTATTTTTAGACATGTGGATCATGGTCTAAGAGTTGCAGGATGCTATTAATGGATGATTGGTCATGTTGGTAAAAATAGATGGACCTCTGTTTTTAGACATATGGGCGGAGTCTACTTTTAGACTGCCAATCAAAAAATAGAACAGTCGAATATTATTAGCTCTTAATAATATTTGGAATATAAACATTATCTTATCCTCTTGCAGCACTTCAGTTCGAGCTACGGATGTGGCACATGCAACTGCCAGAAGGAAATACGTTTTTCCTATGGGTTAGTTGAGCTATTTCATGATGGACTTCAGTTAGAACTCAAGTGATTGAGTTTGGTGGAGTTGATTGAGGAGTTGATGGAGTTGTGTTCAGTTTGACTTAGTTGAACTAGTTGTATTTAGTCTAACTGCCAAATACACTAGTGATGAGTGATGTGAATTAATTATTAATTAATTCACTAATTATTAACTCATAAATCAACTAAAGAATACATTAGTTAACTCAGTGCATGGGCAGTTCAGTGGAGACAAGTGTTAGAGGTGGGTGAAAGGGTGAGACTACTATCAGTTGTGACTATAGCTGTGCATGAGATTTGCACAATCATTGATTGAGATTTCCAATGAGGATTGCGCAGCAAAAACCAAGGTAATTTGAACTTGGATCTGATCTATTTTCTCATCTTGGATTGCGCAGTAGAGGCAGGAAAACAATGGAGGAGATTTGAACCCGTGACTTTTTGAGATCTGAGCTAGTTTGTGTGTAGCAGGTGGAGATAGTACTGAGTACTTGTGAGGAGTATTGTACTATGTATTGTTACATGTTCTCTATCATTATAATATATAGATAGTTGGGGGTTTTCAGCTGTATGCTTTCCCCATTACATACTGTGTTGATATGTGTGATTGATGTTTCAATGTGCACATGCAATTGTTTTTTAATTCTGCAAATTGATGATCAATGGTAGAGGAGGTTATGTATTATGCATGCATTCCACAAATAGTGTATAATCAGGATAATCTCTGTGAGTAAGTGTTACATTATGCAAATTTCTACATGGTATCAGAGCGAAGTTGATCATCAGATCTATTATTCAAAAAATGATTACGTTTTATTTCTTCAGACAGAGTCTGTAATCGGGCCAGGTAGCCTCTAGATTCATCCTTCTTTTGGAAGGTGAGATATCTGGTGAATGCCCATATATTCAATCTCTGTACAAGAAATAATTTGTTCTCATGAATTTTAGATCAGAAGCGGTTGAGTTTTGAGCTGGTGGAATTCGAATTTGCAGCAGTGTTTTCTTGGTGTCGAAGTTGAAATGTCTTTTAACGGATTGCGATTGGAGTATGCCCTTGAAGGCAGCTCGAATTATATTGCATGGAAAGACAATATGGAGGCGGTGTTAGATGACAATGGCTTGAAGGAGTTCATAGATGCTGAGGTCCCAAAGCCTACTGATGCTGCTCAAGTTGAGGCTTGGCAAAAGAAGACAGCAAAGTGTCGAAGGATTCTGTTGGAGGGCGTGAAGGATCACATTGTATCCAGCCTGCATGGAAAGGCTTCTCCATACTTGATGTGGAAAGCATTGACAGAATTATTCCAAAGCAAGAGCGACCAGAGGAAGTTGGCGCTCAAGGATAAACTCAAAAACATTAAGTGTGAGAAAGGAGACAGTATACCCAAGTATCTCACGAAGTTCACCCAATGTCGGGATGAGCTGGGAAGTGTGGGGGTGATTGTTAATGATGAGGACTTGGTGAGCTTGGCTCTCCTTGGTCTTCCAAAGAGTTGGCATTCCTATCAGGACTCTGTCAATGGTCGGGAGAAATTGCCAGGATGGGAGAGACTTTGGTCTGATCTTGTGCAAGAGGAGATTAGGCGGAATACCAGGGACGGATCTTCATCAAAGGCATCTGATGAAGAAAATTGCGCTTTGGCTGCCAAAGCAAAGAAGGGGAAGAACAAGAAAGCTTCTCATTCCAGTGCGAAAGGCAAGAAGCAGGACATGTCCAAGGTGAAGTGCTTTCACTGTCACCAGCACGGACATTATGCCACAAATTGTCCACAGAAGAATAAAAATAAGCAAGTTGTTGGATCTGCAGCGAGAGAGGCCTTAGCCTCGCACTTTGAGCTGGATTTTTCGCTGATCGCATGCTTGGTATCAAGTTTGATGGGATCGGTATGGTTCTTGGACAGTGGTGCGTCTTTTCAAATGACAGGAGATCGAGATTTGTTTTCTGATCTGGATGAGAAAGATGTTGGAGTGCACATCGAGATGGGCGATGATGGTAGATACAGTGCGACTGGTATTGGTACCATTTCCTTTGAGAGGGAGTCTGGTAAACCCTTCGTATTGAAGGAAGTGATGCATGTTCCAGGATTGAAGAAGAATCTTATCTCTGTGGCGATGCTAGAAGACATGGGATATGATGTTGTCTTCAGTGAGGGAAAGGCTTTCCTGCGCAGTAAGACAACTGGAGAAACCCAGAAGATAGGGGTTCGAATCAAGAACCTTTATCAATTGCATGTAGATGGCTATGCAACAATGGCATGCAAGGTAAAAGGATTGGTGAGCCGGGATGATGGCGAGCTGTGGCACCGAAGATTGGGCCACCTTCACCATGGAGCCTTGAAGATACTGCAGCATATTTCTACTGGGCTTCCTAAAGGCACTCTTACGCAGTCAGATCAGTGCAAGGGGTGTACTTTGGGAAAATTTGTGAAAGCCACCTTTCACGAGAAGGATAGTCGCGCCACGACGATCCTTGAGAGAATTCACACAGACGTGTGTGGACCTTTCTCAGTAGCTTCGACAACAAAGCACAAGTACTATGTGATCTTTGTTGATGATTTCTCTCGAAAGTGTTGGATCTTCTTCATGCAGAAGAAGAGCGAGACATACTCAAAGTTCTGTGAGTTCAAAGCACTGGTCGAGAAGGAATCAGGGAAGAAGGTGAAGGCTCTTAGGAGCGACAATGGTGGTGAATTCATCTCTGGTGAGTTCAAGGACTTCTGCAGCGCAGAAGGGATTCGAAGAGAGCTCATAGCTCCCCATAACCCACAGCAGAATGGGGTTGCTGAGCGGAAGAACAGAACGATCGTGGGTGCTGCACGGGCGATGTTGCATGATCAGGGCCTACCCCTTCACTTGTGGGCGGATGCATGCAATATAGCAGTATATGTGCAGAACCGTTGTCCTCATAAGATACTTGGCATGAGTACACCCAAGGACACTTATTCTGGTAAGAGGCCTGATATTTCCTATTTGAGGATTTTTGGTTCCCCTGTTTACATGCATGTGACAAAGGATGCCAGGAAGAAGCTGGAGCCGACCGCAGAGGTTGGGATATTTGTGGGGTGCACTGATACGCCCCACAACTATCGTGTGTATTTGCCAGACAATCGCAAGACTGTTGTGCGACAGGATATCAAATTTCAGGAGGAGAAAGCCATGAAGTGTTCGCTTGAGAGGGAGCCACACTTGCATGTAGATGAGGAGATATTAGTTCCTAAGGATGAGCTTCAGGATGTGGATCAGCCACAAGATGAAGTTCATGGAGTGGAAGAGACCACTCATGCAGCGCCAACCATCAGAGGGTGAAAGTGCACTACAGAAGCTGAGCAATGGGCTCAAGATGCAGAGAAGGTTGTAGGACCACCTACAACACAGCGTAGACAGAGACAGTCACCTGATCGGTACACTGGATACATGGCTCTTGTGAGCAAATGTGTCGTGACTGAGCCATCCTCTTTCGAGGAAGCTGTGGAGGATCCCGCATGGGTAGATGCCATGGTGGAAGAGTATGATTCGATTGTCAGAAACAGTGCATGGGAGATTGTCCCAAGACCGGAGGGTAAGTTGCTGATCATTGTACTTTATGTAGATGATTTGATTTTGACGGGAGATGAGCTGTTGATACTTTCATGCAAGGAGGATCTTGCTAGAGAGTTTGAGATGAAGGACTTGGGCCTCCTTCATTATTTCCTGGGATTGGAAATTTGGCAGCGCAGTGATGGACTATTTGTTTCTCAGGGTAAGTATGCCCGGGAGATACTGGATAAGTTCAACATGCACGGCTGCAAGCCTGTTGATACTCCTCTTCCTGGAGGTTGGAGGAAGGAGGATACTACTTCAGCGGAGGTAGTGGATGCCACTGTTTATCGACAATTGGTGGGGTCGCTTATGTATCTGGTCAATACATGACCCGATATATGCTATGTTGTTAACCAGCTTTTACAAGCTATGGTTAAGCCAACCAAGCTCTTCTGGAAGGCAGGCAAGCATGTATTGCGTTATCTTAGAGGCACATTGGGATATGGATTGTGGTACAGACAGGAGGATGAGGTGAATCTATGTGGCTTCACGGATGCAGATTGGGCAGGGAGCCCAACGGACAGAAAGAGCACATCTGGAGGGATCTTCAGTATCAGGTCGACAGCAGTTTCTTGGTACAGCAGGAAGCAGAGATCCATGGCACTCAGTCCAACAGAGGTCGAGTATATGGCAACAAGTTTGGTTGCATGCGAGGCTATATGGATGAGTAAGATCCTGGTCGGGTTGTTCGGGTCACACTTGGAGCCTACTGTGATTTATTGTGATAACCAGAGTTGCATTAAACTCTCGGCTAATCCAGTATTTCATGATAGATCCAAGTACATCGACATCAAGTACCATCATATTAGAGATTGTGTGCAACAGAGAATCATGTTACTTTCATACATTGCCACGGAGGATCAGGATGCTGATATCTTGACGAAGGCACTCACCAGGAGAAAATTCAAATACCACAGAGGCAGGATAGGGGTTGCAGATAATCCATATCTTGTTGAGAGGGAGTGTTGAAAATGCAACAAGATGATGGATATTAGTGAAAAGAAGTCGCCTTCACTAAGTGGGCCCGCAGGCTATTTTTGGCGCAAAGTCTATTTTTATATTATATCTATTTTTAGACATATGGATCATGGTCTATGAGTTGCAGGATGCTATTTATGGATGATTGGTCATGTTGGTAAAAATAGATGGACCTCTATATTTAGACATATGGGCAGAGTCTATTTTTAGACTGCCAGTCAAAAAATAGAACAGTCCAGTCAAAAAATAGAACAGTCGAATATTATTAGCTCTTAATAATATTTGGACTATAAACATTATTTTATCCTCTTGCAGCACTTCAGTTCGAGCTACGGATGTGGCACATGCAACTGCCAGAAGGAAATATGCTTTTCCTACGGGTTAGTTGAGCTATTGCATGATGGACTTCAGTTAGAACTCAAGTGATTGAGTTTGGTGGAGTTGATTGAGGAGTTGATGGAGTTGTGTTCAGTTTGACTTAGTTGAACTAGTTGTATTTAGTCTAACTGCCAAATACACTAGTGATGAGTGATGTGAATTAATTATTAATTAATTCACTAATTATTAACTCATAAATCAACTAAAGAATACATCAATTAACTTAGTGCATGGACAGTTCAGTGGAGACAAGTGTTAGAGGTGGGTGAAAGGGTGAGACTACTATCAGTTGTGACTATAGCTGTGCATGAGATTTGCACAATCATTGATTGAGATTTCCAATGAGGATTGCGCAGCAAAAATCAAGGTAATTTGAACTTGGATCTGATCTATTTTCTCATCTTGGATTGTGCAATAGAGGCAGGCAAACAGTGGAGGAGATTTGAACCCGTGACTTGTTGAGATCTGAGCTAGTTTGTGTGTAGCAGGTGGAGATAGTACTGAGTACTTGTGAGGAGTATTGTACTATGTATTGTTACATGTTCTCTATATAATATACAGAGGAGTATTATAATATACAGATAGTTGGGGGTTTTCAGCTGTATGCTTTCCCCATTACATACTGTGTTGATATGTGTGATTGATGTTTCAATGTGCGCATGCAATTGTTTTTTAATTCTGCAAATTGATGATCAATGGTAGAGGAGGTTATGTATTATGCATGCATTCCGTAAATAGTGTATAATCAGGATAATCTATGTGAATAAGTGTTACATTATTCAAATTTCTACAATTTAAAGGTGTGGAAGTCTAAGAGTCACATGTGGAATATGAAAAGTCACATGTGGACCAAAGAGTCAATAAAAGTTCAAAGGTAATTTAGGAGTCCAAGAGTACCAAGGGTAGCTCAAGATTTATAAGGGGATATGAAAGGTCATTCCTTTTGTTATAAAAGAAACCTCATAACTCAAGAAAGGGATTTTTGGAAGCTTAGACTTTGGAGAGCTAGCCTTGGATTCTTTAGCTTGACATAGGAGATAAAATCATTCCTTGGAGAAGCAGGAAGTGACTTAATGTTCCACTACTGGAACTAGTGTATCACCATTGTAATTGTGTACTTGGATATTTCACCTAATAATAATAATCTCATTGATTCAAAACATTTTCATGCATGTATCATGAATGTTGTAAGAATATTCTTTAAATGTTTGTGGTATATGTTATGTACATATGTACTAAGTAAATTGAACTACTTCATTAGCTTTGGCACTTATCTTGTTGAATGTGTGTTGTATTTTATTTAATGATCATTGTGTCTATGTCAACTATTTCACTATATAAGTAACGAATCTTTCCTTTCCCTTGTATGCCTCTCTTATGATAGTACTATTACTTTTCTTATAAAGACTCACTCTTTGTTTCCCTCTCATGAAGGCTTCCTTTTACACATTACAATTGGTATTTCAAAATGTCAACTTACTTGTTTTTTCAAAGGTTATGTGTATAATCACTTATGTTATCCATTGAAAGCAAGGCAAACCTTAAGTTATGGTGGTCAAGCCGATACTCTGGATTGGGCTCCTACTCCAAACTATGTGAGGTCTAATTGGGACTTCACAGCAAGGATACTCATTGTATGTTGGCAGTATCCAATTAAAAAGGCTATCCATATCTTACCCAACCAGGCTATTGGGCTCTCTTCCTATGGTTATCTTTATTCCTAAGTGACTTCATGGAGGGTTATAATGTTCTCTACCTTCTCATCTATTTGTTCCTTCACAAGGGTTTCTTTCTTCATACATGCTTTCATAATGGTATGGTATTTCTTTGGATGTAGCTTTGGATTGAGCTTCCAATAGGTAGCTCTCTAGTTCCCACTCTTGTTGCAATAGGTGCATTGATTTTTCAACATCCATATTTTCTTTACCTTCTTTTTCTCTCATTATGGAGAAGGGTCTTTATGTCATGTCTCCTTCCTGGTCAACATAACTTTCTTGTAAAAATCCATTCTTTTCCAAAACTTGGCAATACCATGGTTATTCAAACCATAAATTGTACATAGTTTTCTATGCCATAAACTTTCTTTACATTGCCAATTTTGTTACAATTAAAAGGAACATTGGAATAGTTATACCTTGAATGGTTGTATTTGGTTCAGGTTTGGTGAATGGAAATTGACTTAGTTCTTCCTCTGAAATGCTCACCTTCATTTGGAGATGACTTGTAATTGTGATTGTTGGAATGGTGTGATGTGCTCTCAACCTGCACGGATTCAAAATTGTTACTTGAAGTCTCTCTTACTTCTATGGTTTTGGAGTTTCTTTTATCGATGGTCTTGGAGAATGCTCCATATTCCTCTTTACCATAGCCTAGTCCTGCATATTGAGGTAGTTATACCACTTGGATGGGATTCACAATACCTTCACCATTAAGGCCTTTTCCTTTGTATCCCATTTTCTTCATTAGCTTCAAGCCAATGCATGTAGCGTGATTTTGAAAAGCTACAAAACCATCATCGTAATGGGAAGAACACAAAATTGAAGAATCATTGACATTGTTTACCTTAGTTTCTGATTCTAGATCAGGTGAGAATGGCTTCGCTAAGTCTTCATTACAATACAACTTTACCAAGGCCTCTTCTATATCTTGTAAATGAAGCTGCAATCTCTGCTTCTCCACTTATGGTTCTTGTAGCAATGCCCTAGTTTATTTCCTTGAATTATTTGAGCCATGCATTATTTGATGATTTCCCCGTCTTTGATTCAACACCTAAAATCCTTGTCAGACCTACTTTGATACCAAGCATTATCTAGATCCAAGAGTCAACTGATCCCAAACTTGGTCTGGTTGGAAGCCCCTTGAATAAGACCCCATTCTTAATGATGATCTTCTTCATGATTACATTAATAAGCTTGAATACAATTTTGAATATTAAAATTGTGAGAGTGCTGAGTCCAACTTCATTTCTTAATGCATTTAATGATCATAATTTCATAAATAACATGCATGAGAGAACATGAGACAAGAGATCAATCACATAAGAGAAGAGATCACTGATTTGGTAACAGAGTTCACCCAATGTAAGCTACATCTTCAGGTTCTACTCAACTACATAGTCTCTTTAGTAGCTGCTCTTCGATAAGGATGCTCTTATTTGTTATTAAAAAAGGACTGAGCTCTCACTTCAGGTGGAAATGTCTCTCCTTAAAAGAGACATTCTCCAAGTGGGAATGTCTCCCCTTCAAAGAGATGTTCTCCTTTGACATTACAAAAGAATTGAACTCTTGCTACAAGTGGCAATGTATTTCTTTCATAAATATGTTCTCCTTTGACTTTACAAAAGGACTAACCTCTCACTTCAAGTGGAAATGTCTTTTTAGTACCGCATTGTCTTGGCTTGATTGCACAAGCTCAAACAAAGAATTAACTACAAGAATTTAGATCTTGTTATCTTGCTGCAACATACAAAGATCATATAGAATTTGCAAGTACATATTCTCCCTCTTACAAATCTTGAAAAGGGACAAATCAATAACAAATGAGGCTTACATTGGTTGTTGTGCTAAAATTCTCAATCAAATGCTCAAAACTCAACAAGCACATAACCAACGGGTTTATCCCAACATTCTACAACTTTTGAATGCAAACATGACTAGAATTTGTCAAGTGCATCTCTAAATAAAAATTCATGCCAAACATTAATGACACATATGGGATTTAACCATGACCACTCATATATGCTGCTCAAAACTAAACAAGCACAACACTGGCAGGTTCACCTTGTTATTCTGAAACTTTTGACTGTAAACATGACTAACTTCTAAAAAGTGCATTTCTATCTCAAAATTTATGTCAAGAATTAATGACATATATGGGCTTTAACCATGATCCCTCAAACACACTGCTCAGATACAAATTCTCTTTGCACCAGTGGATTCGTGTCAAAAGATCATGAAGAATGATTATCAGTACCATAGGTTTCTATCATTGTCACTTCTTGACCTCTCTAGGCTCCACTGCCTCAGACTTCATGCCACACAGACTTACCTCTCTGCAATTAGTGCAAGCCCTATCTTGAAATATGTGCCCATGGATGGGCATATTGGATCCTCCCTCATAATTTGTTCCCATGGCTAGGCACGCAGGTCCCTCTCCCATCTATGAAAAATAATCTTGTTTAAATAAACTTTAGTGGGAGAATTTTATAACCAAGTCTATTGGTGGATCGACCGGTAGAGATATATTAAGGAATTCATATGAGGGGAAGGTCCCAAGGTCAAACCTATAACTTTCAACACCAGATTGGATGGTTTATGATGCCATGTGGCACCATTTGATTGGTCCATGTGGTGGCCATTCATTAGCCAATGCCACATCACCTATGCATCAATGTGCCACATCACCTACACACTTTTCTTTCCATGTCAATGCAACCACCTCAACATTATGTTCTTGGTCATTCTACGACCTGTCACTATAGTCCCCACCATGTCTCTAGCTTAGTACCATGTTTCAACCTAAAATGCAGCCACATCACCATATCCATACTGCCATAGGTCACATCCAAATGTCACCACGTGTCCTAACAAGCTTTACATTTTGCATGTTGTTCAAAATGATCTTCAGAATGTCATAAATTCTTCATACAAATTTGGTTGGACATGATTCAAGCTGCATTAGAATCATCTCATCAAGCTCTCTGACATGTCACTATTTCCATCAAATTTTGGAATATTTTATTTTTTAGGTCTCTTAGAGCCTCCTAAATTAGATCTGGTGCCCTTAATCTCGGGATATAGCTTTTAGAGACAAATACCATGCAATTGTTGATCAGGATAATGTATGCAATTAGGCCATTGATTTAGAACCAATATTATTTATCCTGCATTCATCATGGAAAAATAGACTGAAAGAATCTAATGATCGAGACAAGAAAATTCCTATTAAGTTTTGCCATTCGCACCTCCTGTCATTGCACTTGATCATGGACATGATACGCACTGATGTTGATAGAATTTGATGGGAAAGATGGGAAATATGGGAATTTGCCTAAGTAATGTTGCTTGCACCTCCCGTCAATTGTGACAATGTGCTGAGAAATGAAACGTGAAATTGGTGAGGACCTAATGGGTGCGATGATATGGCATCCCTATCATGTGGATGGATGATGTCGATAAGATGATGATGTGTCGCTTATGTTGCAGTGACACATGATAATTGTAATAAGTGTTTTTGAATGTTGATTCAACCAAAACTATATGACACATGGTAGTGGTTTATGGTGCCATGTGGCAAAGGGAGTGCCACATGGAGTCTACATGGATTATTTGTGTCATGGGATCATGCCATCGCAGATTTTGGTTCCTCGGCGTGATGGTGCAGTCTTTAGAAGGCACTAGATGGGAATCCTTCCTAGCAACTGACATAGAATTCCTGGTCACATTGCGAAACAAATTAAGTTAAGCAGTGCCATAGCTTGAAAGAGATTTCTAGATGTGAGTTCCTTTCGAAAACTGACATAAACTTCCCTATCGTGCCCCAGAAGGCCTATGTGAATAATTTCACAAGGTATGGCGAGATGACATCATGGTGCTACGGGACCCAAAATATGAGATGAGGCAGAAAGTGCCACAGATATTTGGCTATGTTGCATGGATGCCAGGTAAGCATTGTGGACGATGCGGAATAGCCACGTGGGTTACATATGGTTGACATGTGGCAGTATATTATTTATGTGGCAAGAGTTAATTGGAAAGCTTTGGTAGGGAATAACTTTCAATCTAGAGGTTGGATTGAGATACAATTCATATCACCAGAAATATCTCAACGATCGAAACATAATGGTAATATCTATTTTGGAATTTGACAAAATTGGAAAAAGAGGAATTTTGTAACCCAGTCTTCATATTGAGACCATGGAGGTTGAGTTAATTTTGATATAATACCTCCCACAACCTAATAAATACCCAAGGGAGTGGAAGAGTGTGTTACAACTATTTTGATACAAAATATAGGTTTTAACCATGTATAGTTAATTGCAACAAATATATTATTAATAAAATAAAAAAGATGTAATGGAAAACACACACATTAACGCATATATTTTATCACGCAAACTCATAACCTCAAGAAGTAACAATTATTTTCAATATATATATTTTTGTACAACATTAATATACAATATATATCACATGAAATTCATAAACAACCAATTCATTTACCCTTGAGTTTAATATAACCATAGTTACTTAATCAAAACTACAAAACCATGGGAAAATCCACCACGCACCACAAAACCACTTTTAGCAAATTTGTATGCCGAAAAATGTAAAAATTAGACGCAAAAAGACTACCCAATTATATTTCAGCATTGCACATTTATAGGGTGTGGTGATAGTCATGCAAGGAATATAACACATACCTGACATATGCCACACTTTTTATATCAAAATAAATGTATTTTTCATAGGCTATGTGTGAATGTGCTTAATTAAGAATAAAGAAATTTGCTATAAGAACATATTATCATTCCATTCTTGTATATTGTAGTTTATTATTATTATTATTATTAGTATTTTGTAATGTACATGTATTTAGTTAATTTTGGACCTTTCTAGGAGACTCTCTTTTTGGTATTATGTTAAAATGGCTCCCTTATTAGCTTCTTGCTTTGTGGTTGGGTGTGCTAAGGGGTTTTACATAATGTGGTATTAGAGCTTAGATTAAGTTCTCTTGCAACTTCATAATTAAACCTACATATTGGAACACAATTATGGACACTCCATTTGACCTCTTTTCTCCTTTTTCCATTTAGGTCATGGTTTTTCTCTCGATCTACTTAACCATTCACACAAATCCCCTCGGAAATCCTACTTAGAAAACTTCATAGGTATTATCATCATCATGTAGCAAAAAGAAATTTAAACTACTAGCATTGTACTTTGCAAAGTGGTTGATTTAACTAAGCCACCACCACTCCACATAACTCTTAGTCAACTTGTTTATCAAACTATTATATGGCCATACACACCATTTTAGATCTTGGCAAAGAAATAATTTGTAAATCCAATTTTAGATTAATATCCACATTGGTTTCCAACAAAGGGGTTCTATTGTAGTCAAAGCACTGAAAATTTTAATCCCTGTGAAGGAGAAGGTCTCACCTAAAACATTATATTGAGACTTAAGTCTATATAGGGCTTTTATTCTATGACAACTGCAATTAGTATCCATCTTGATATTGATTAAGCATCATTCCCTATCTACTCAATGGTTAGCATTATCATAACCAAAACCATCATCTTAACCTAAGAGAATAGTTTCCATGAAACTAGCTTACTATTATCCAACATCATAGATATTGAAAGGTAGTAAAAAAACATGTCATCACAATAGAATGCAAAAACAACAAAATTTTGAGAGAGGGGTTGCATTCCATTCATCTCAAAATAATCTAGTACATCATTACAAACCAATTATTTAGACACGAGACCTATACATGAGCATAATTCAGAACTTAAATAATCAACATACTAATTAATAGATAACTAATATAAATTCAAATGATGGCTAGGATATAAAGCGTTAGTAGAGAATCAACCCTTTTATAATTCAAGGTCTTTACAATTGTATTTATGTGCTTGAAGGTGGGAGATTAGGAAATTGTTAGTCTACTTTTAGTTTGTTATTTAAGAACCAATTGATATTACTTCTGCTCTAGCTAGTTGTCTTCACTCTTTCATCAATCGCCTTTGTGATCATTTGGACCCTTGCATGTTGTTTTGGTTCTTATCTCCCTCTATTTTACTCTTTAATGTTGATAAGAGTCTTCAATCCAAGTAGCATGAATAATGTCTTCTATGTCTACTAACTTTGTGCCACCATGTCCTTGCCTCCAGTCAAAACTTATATTCCATCAAAATGAAAATGAGGGGTCCAACAAATACCATTAGAGCTTATTTTTATTTAAGGGTTAGGTTGGTAACCCATTCTATTTACAAAGGGTTGAGATTAGAAATATGAATTAAAATATTGGATTGAGATCTACCAATGGCAACAATAAAATCTTTAAGAAGAAGAATGTCTTATTTAACTTAACAAAATAAGAATTCTTGTAAAACATAGAGTTGAAAGAAACAAAATAACCAGAAATTTTATATTGGATTATATTTTTCTTTTTCTTTTGTAGTAGGGAAAAGCTCAAGGCTACCATATTTTCCAATTTGCACCAAATTATCATTTTGCGTTGCAAGATGAAGTTACCCCTATTGATACAATCTCAATATGTCAATGAGAAACAACATCCTTGTGTGTATACAAAACCTAGCCACTTAATAACTCATGGTGGTTCATAAGGGTACAAACATCCACCCTTGCCAAATACATTTAGGTCTTCAGTTGTTAATTTGTTTTTTATGTCCAAGGAAAATGAGCTCTTAAACAATCATAAGAAACTTGAAATCATAATTTAGAATTAAAAATATTTTCAACATAAATAATATTTAAAAAGAGTTCAACTCTATTACTATTAGCCTAAATCCATCTTAACTCTGAATCTATCAAGTGCCAAGAGTGATCAAATCTCTAGAGGTGTAAACATATTTTTTGACTACAAAACTTGAGGAAAGGTTTCCACCTCAAGAGATTTCATCCCTCTTTATACTTGCTAGATCCAGAGCTAAGATTGATCTAATTGGTTTAAAATAAAGTTATAATCTAGTTAATTTTATGGTTTTTTTTTAAATATTAGTAATGTGGATATTATGAGGTAAGTGTTTTGATTCCTATCAACATTTATCAACCATTTTTATGGAAATAAACTTTATATTGAATTTGAAATTTATTATTGAAATTCAACACAATAACATTGTGTCATTTTTAGATGTTCTCATCATTAATTTGATGATGTTCTCATCCACCAAATTTATAATGAAATTGTTCCAATAGATACCTTCATGCACAATCCCACTATCACTCCAAATTTATAATGGAAATATTTCACCCAACTCACTATCGCCTAGTCCAAAAAAAATATTATTTAAAAAAATAATTATTCAAACTTTCAAATCTCTACCTTTCAAATTTAATCTTCAAATTTAATCATGACCTAAACTAAAATGCTATCATTTTAAAAGCTTGAAATTTTTCATTCTCTACCTCTCACTTTTTTCAAGAATAAGAAGACCCAATCATTTATAATTCCTTTGTCTTAAATTATTAAAGCTTTCTCATTTACTTGTCAAGATAACTCTATCATCCCTCCCCTTATTTCCATTTCATCATCTCTCCCTTATTTTCATTCTCCACCATATAAAAAGCTTACCATATTTTTGAAAAATTAACCATATATACAAAAACACTCTTTTTTAAACTTACTAAATCATGAAACATCATTATGCCAAAATCAGATACCCACTACTTAACCATCTTCAAATTTCTATTGTCCATTATTTTCATTTCCCACAACCAAAACCTGCTTGTTAAATTATATTTTAAAATTTTTAATCATGTTAATGATAAAAAAAAATAATAATAATTGAACCTATAAAACATTCAATTTTTATTACGACCATGTTACCAACGCGCCAATACTCAAATGAAAATTTACCAAATTCTTTTTTATTACATATATAGAATAAAATAATAAATTTTCCCTTAAATGATAATTGTCATTTAAATAATTATCAATTTAAATAATTATCATTTATATATCGTATATAGAATAAAATAATAAATTTCCCATTAAATGATAATTGCCATATATATATTTGCTTAAAAAAAAAAAACCCACTTAAATCACTTATCATATTTAATTAATCTGATAATAAAAATTTAATATAAGTATATATATATGTTAGTTAAAACATTTATGAAAATCACCATAGTGATTCTTATCCTATCCTATTATATTAATATGGTAAATATAATTTTAATATAATTAAATTTTAAAATAAATAAATAAATATATATATATATATGAATTGATAAAAGACATTTCACCCAAATCTATTAAAAAAAAAAACTATATAGAAATACTTCAGTTATTTTACCAAAATCTATCGTTTAATATTTATTTTAAAATTTCGTTACATTTAAAATAATCTAAAAAATATTCAAGATATTCCACCAAAATTCATATTTTACATTAAAAATAAATCAAAATTAGTAATTTCTATATATAAAGTTAAATTAAATTAAATATATAACTTTATAATAAAAAAGAAAAAAAACATAATCACTCAATTAGTTGGTCATATCAGATTTAGTATAATAAATAAAATAAAATAAAAATTTAAAAAGAAAAATAAAACTTTTCTTAAAATTATAAGCTATAAGCATTTAGGATGTGTTGAACATTGGATAATCTAACCTCCACCTGTGTTTCATGACATGTTCTTAACTGTCTCTCGAGTATCTGTTAACTCTGACTATGTGATTGTTTACTAGAACTTGCAGGTTTTGGTGCAATGGCAATCATGACTCCAATAAGTGGTATTAGAGCCAAAGGTCTGGAGCTTGTGTTGGCATTATGATTCTGGTGTGGCCCTATGTTACAGGTGTTGTACTTGATGGCAACTCACTCAAGTGGCAATGCTCTGTTCAGGCTCTCAAAATGTTGGAAATTAAGAGGTACGCAGGTGAATGGTTCAAAAAGTGCGGACCCGCAGGTACGCCGGCCAGGAAGTGCGTTCATATCCGCAGGTTACCCGTTCATGAGGTGCAGACCCCCAGTTCACTCACTTCAAGGCAGAGAAGCGCGCTCACGTGGGGTTTCTTATGTTTGGCCCGTGGTATTTAGCCCGCCGTTCTTGATTCTATGGTTTTGGCCCGTGGTATAGGATCTAATTTAGCCCCGGTTTGGATCCCTTGTATTGGTTATTGATGGTTTTGTCCCATGGTGTGAATAAGGGCTTGACTATAAATAGGGAAGGAGATCACTTGGCTAATGTATCTTTGAAAATTGAATATCTTAAGATCTGAAATATTGGGTTATCGGTTTAAAAGCTTGATCTATATAAAAGTGAAGTTGAAAGTGAATCTATAAAGCGTGATCTATCGGGCACAAGATCAGATCTGAGAATCTGACTGTCAGTGGCACATAGGAGGACTATTTAATTGGGTTCTAATCAGAGGTACGCAGACCATTCACTGTGAAAGTGCGGGCGTACGCAGCAGAGCGGAAGTTCCGGTGCGGAGGAACGCAGGTGATACACAGAGAAAGTGCGAGGGTACGCAGCGAAGCAAAAGTGCCAGTGCGGAGGTACGCGGCGTGATAGAGGTTCAGGTGCGGAAGCACAGTAAAGGTACACGGGGCGATACAGGGTCAGTTGTGGAGGCACAGTAAAAGAACGCGGCGCTACAGAAGCAGTAGGTGCGTAGCTACGCGGCGCGATAGAAGCCGAGGTGCGGGGACACAGTAAAAGTACGCGGCGCGATTGAAGACACAGTGCATGGGTACGCGGCGAAGCGGAAGGCTCTCTGCGGGGATACGCAGAGACGCAGAAGGTGAAGTGCGAAGCCTCGCAGTCCAGATAAAGAAAAACTGTGGATCTGTCTCAAAAACATTTGTTGGTTATCTTTTATCTCTTGCTGCAGAGTTCTGGGTTTATATTTCTGGTACTATCTTTCTGTTTACAGCATTCTGAGAAGTTGGATGATTCTTGGTTGATTGTATAAGGAGTTTGGGTAATTTTCATGTACTTGATGATTATTTGATATTCTTGGATCCAGTTTGAAAATTTATGAAAAGTGGTCCTTGAAAGAAAAGAAGTAGGGGGTTGTAGCTCCCTTCCAGGAGAGACTGGAAAACAAGAGAGAGTTGTAGCTCTCTGCAGGTTGTAGCCCGCGTACTGGTAAAGGACTGCACCAGTACAAAATCATTGTAAAAGAAGTTTCTAATTAAAAGAAGATAGAGACATAGTGCAGCAGGTGGTTTTCACCCACATTGGGTTTCCACCTTATATCTGGTGTTCTATGGTGTGACTATTTGTTTTTCATGTTCTTGTTCATAAGTTAATCATCAAAATCTGAAGAATAAGTTGAAGTATAAATTTGGATGGTATATTGAAAATTTTTAATAATATTGATTCACCCCCCCTCTCAGTATTATTTCCAACAATTGGTATCAGAGCAGGTCCTTCAGAGAAGCTTGATCGCTTGAAGGAAGATCATTCATCATGAGCAACTACGAGAGGGAAGCATCAATCAGGCCACCAATTTTTGATGTTACAAACTTCAATTATTGGAAGGTAAGAGTTACTGCCTATCTTCAATCTCTTGGTACAGAAGTTTGGGATATCATAGAAACAGGCTACACTTTTCCTTCAGCTACACCTACAGATCCCGCCGAGAAGAAGAAATATGAAACAAATGCTAAAGCAGTCAATACTCTGCTGGGATGCTTATCTCAAACAGAAATCGTGAAAGTTTTGCAATATAAATCCGCAAAAGAAATATGGGACAAGATTGTCTTAAGCTACGAAGGAGATGAACAGGTAAAGTGTGCTAAACTTCAAACCCTCAGGATTCAGTATGAGAATCTTAGAATGTATAATGATGAAAGTGTGGCTAACTATTTCCTTCGGGTATACGAGATTGTTAATTGCATGCAAAACTTGGGTGAAGAAATAAAAAAGGCTATTGTGGTTGAAAAAGTTCTAAGATCATTGTCCCCCAAGTTTGAATCTAAAGTGTCTGCAATAGAAGAAAAGGAAAATCTACGAACTCTTACTATGTCTCAGCTACACGGAATTCTAACTGCCTATGAAATGAGAAAAGGAGGTCCATCAGACAGGAGAGAAGCTGCCTTTAAGGCTTCAGGCAAAGGAGACTACTATGAAGCAAGTCACGTGCCAGAAGAAGAAGAAGAATCAAATTTTGTCAGAAATCTTCAACGGGGTACTGGAAGGTTCAGAGGTAAGTTACCTTTTAAATGTTTTGCTTGTGGAAGAGTAGGTCATTATGTTGCCAAATTTCCTCATAAGGATAAGATTGATAAAGGAAAGGAACCTACTAGATGGAACAAGAAACAGAATGCAAATAAGAAAAGTTACTACACTCATGAAGACAGTGATGGTCTATCAAATAGTGATGAAGATGAACGAAGTAATGACTATAAAATTTTAATGGCATTTGAAGATGATGATTACATGGATGCTATAGATGTGGATAGCTTCTATGAAGAGATTTCTAGACTCAAGACATGTATAGAAGAAAAGAATGTGATAATTGATACCCTACAATTTCAAATTGATGAAAAAGAAAAACTTCTTGAAAAGTTAGAATGTGAAATTGTTGGCCTTAGAAAAGAAATTGAGAAAACAAAGGCTATTAATCTTAAGTTTGTCAAAGGAACTGAAACTCTGCATGACATCATCAATGTACAGCGTTCTCCACTAAACAAGACAGGTCTGGGATATAATGGAGAAACATCTCAAGCATCCACCTCAAAGAATTATCTTGATGCAGCAAGAAGGAATGAGCAAAATCACAATGGAGATCACCAGGTAAAGCAGGGACGAATTACATCGAGAACAAACAAAGACTATCAGGTAAACCAGGGGAAATTCATCTTAAGGGTGAACAAAAGCTACAACCAGCCACAGGTAAAATCTTCTCAATTTGCTTCAAAAATGGATGACAATAGAAATTACAATCATTTGGCCGGTAGACTTGATAATCGCAGAAGTTTCTTCAATGGACAATGTTTCTCTTGCCATAACTTTGGTCACAAAGCAGCTCAATGTGTTGCATATAAAACAATCATGACTAGAGAAGCTCAAAAACAAAGAAGTATGACCAGGTTTACAAAAAGGACCTATAACAACTTTTCGGCTCTTGAAAATGAAGTTGAATGTTCTATTTGCAATAACTTTGGTCATGAAGATTCTGAATGCAGGAGCAGGTTTCAGCAGACAAAGGAACAAGCCTCAAGCACCAGAACATGGAGAATAAAGGAACCACAAACAGAAAGATGTGGGATAGCATTTTATGCAGAGGGACAAGAAAATCTATGGTACATCGACAGTGGATGTTCGAAGCATATGACAGGTGATAAAGAAAAACTTGAATCATATTCTGCTTTAGAAAAGGGTAAGAAAGTTTCTTTTGGAAATGATACTCCTGCAGCTATAAAAGGAAAAGGCACTGCTCAGTTAAAAGAAAAGGTCAAAGCTGGAAATGTTTTGTATGTTGATGGACTGAAGCATAATCTTCTGAGTGTCAGCCAGATGTGTGATCAAGGAACCGAGGTAATATTTAGATCAAATGGATGTCGTGTTCGTGATCTTAATACAGGTGAAACAGTGATCAAAGGTAGAAGAACTCCAAATAATCTATACATATTTGAAGAAGGACAACAACAATGCTATTTGAGCAAGGATGATGAACACTGGTTATGGCACCGGAGGTTGGGGCATCTAAGCTTTTCACAAATAAGGAAAGCATGCAAATATCAGGCAGTTCGTGGTCTTCCAGATATCAAAATTCCAGACAACACCATATGCAAATCATGTCAGTTTGGAAAGCAAACCAGAACTAACTTTCCGGAGAAGGAAGGATCAGCCAGCATGCCTCTTGAGCTAGTCCATACAGATGTATGTGGTCCATTTAGGAAAAGGACACCTCGAGGAGAAGAATACTTGATATTATTCATTGATGATTTCTCTAGGTTTGTTTGGTTAGGACTTATGAAGCACAAAGACGAAGCATTCGAAAAATTCAAATCCTTCAAAGCCTTGGTTGAAAATGAATCAGGTCACAAAGTTAAGTGCCTCAGGTCCGACAGAGGTGTGGAGTTTACCTCAAATGAATTCTTCGATTTCTGTGAAGAACATGGGATAAGAAGAGAATTCTCTACAGCTAGAACTCCTCAGCAAAATGGAGTGGTGGAAAGGATGAACAGAGCAATCCAACAAATGGCTCGTGCTACGCTTGATGAGTCTGGAACTCCCGCAACTTTCTGTGGTGAATCTGCATATGCTGCGGTTGTTATTCTCAACAAAACAAATGTCCGAGTGAACAACACTCAAACTCCTCATGAGCTCTGGTATGGTGAGACTCATTCGGTAAAGCACTTCAAAATCTTTGGGAGCAAATGCTATATTAAGAATACTGATGAACAACTTGGCAAACTTGAACCTAGAGCAGATGAAGGCATTCTTCTTGGTTATTCTCCACACAGCAAAGCATATAAGTGCTACAATAAAAGACTTGGAAGAATTATTGACAGCATTGATGTAGTGGTTGATGAAAAGGGATACATTCCTAGGCAAGTAAATCATGAAAATATCGAAGAAGATGAAGACTACCCTCAAAGACAGAATGATGAAGAAGAAGAACCTCAAGAAGCACCAGAGGAACAGATAAGGATAGAAGAGAAGACTCCATCCAGGTATGTTCAGAAGAATCATCCAGAATCTCAGATTTTGGGGGAGAAAGAAGCAGGTGTACAAACAAGAAGAACAATTGCAGAAGCTTCAAGCTATCTGGCATTACTCTCTTCCACTGAACCACAAAATGTGAAAAAAGCATGCAAAGATGAATGTTGGGTCAAAGCAATGGATGAAGAACTTGAGCAGATCGAAAAGAACAACACTTGGGAGTTGGTTCCTAGACCAAAGGATAAGAATGTTATAGGGACAAAATGGGTCTTCAAAAATAAGTTGAATGAAAATGGGGAAGTAATTAGAAACAAGGCCAGACTTGTTTGTAAAGGGTATGCGCAGCAAGAAGGAATAGATTTTGAAGAAACTTTTGCTCCTGTTGCAAGACTTGAGGCCATACGAATGTTCCTTGCTCTCTCAAGCTTTCAAAATTTCAAAGTATTTCAAATGGATGTGAAATCAGCCTTTCTGAATGGAGACTTAGAAGAAGAAGTATACATTGAGCAGCCAGATGGTTTCATTCTTGGAAATGATCCAAATCTTGTATGCAGACTGAAAAAGGCTCTCTATGGTCTCAAACAAGCTCCAAGGGCTTGGTACTATCGTTTGGACAAATATCTTCATCAACAAGGTTTTTCAAAAGGATCAGCAGATAGCAATCTTTATATAAAAGTTGAAAATGACAAATTGCTAATACTTGTTGTGTATGTAGATGACATTATCTTTGGCAGCAATGAAGAAGCTATGAGTCAAAGCTTTTCCTTGGTGATGTAGAAAGAATTCGAGATGTCCTTGCTTGGAGAACTGACATATTTTCTTGGTTTGCAAATCCAACAAAAAGAAGGAGGGATCTTCTTGTCTCAAACCAAGTATCTCAAGCAGATTTTGAAGAAATATGGCATGGAAGATGCAAAACCAGTATGTACACCCATGGTCACAGGATGTAGCCTCAGTACAAATGATGAATCAGCAACAGTGCATCAACCAACCTACAGATCTATGATTTGAAGTCTACTTTATTTGACAGGTACCCGACCAGACATCATGCATGCAGTGGGAATAGTTGGAAGATTTCAGGCAAATCCAAAGGAAACTCATCTTCAGGCAGTGAAGAGAATTTTCAAATATCTTCAAGGGACTCAAAATTATGGCTTATGGTATCCTAGAGATACAGATCTCACACTTCATGCTTATACAGATGCAGATTGGGCCGGAAGCGTGGATGACAGGAAGAGCACAAGTGGTGGTGCATTCTTTATGGGTTCCAGATTAGTATCTTGGTTCAGCAAGAAACAAAATTCGATTGCCTTGTCTACAGCTGAAGCGGAATATGTTGTTGCTGCATCTTGCTGCACTCAACTCCTTTGGATGATGCAGACCTTGTAGGATTTTCAAATCACTTATACTCCACGTATCTCCATCTTATGTGATAATACAAGTGCAATCAGCATTTCAAAGAACCCAGTCGTGCATTCAAAGACCAAGCACATACTGATCAAGTATCATTTTCTCCGAGAACAAGTGCTTGAACAAAAGGTCAAGTTGGAGTATGTTCCTTCTAAGGAACAGGTTGCTGATATACTCACCAAACCATTGCCTAGAGAGACCTTTGAATACCTCAGGCAAAAGCTGGGGGTTGTTGATGCATCATCTTGTTGTTGAATCTCTTCTGATTGTTGGTTGTACACAAGGTTCATCTGGGTATATGCGTACATTTGCTGGGTTGCGGTTTGGTCGAAGATCGAATGGCACAGGTTGAGGGGTAGCATATAACGCATTGTTGGCATTATGGAGGAAGTACAGAAGGAGATCATGGATGCTGGTCTGAATATTGTTGCAATATGTCTCTATCTCTTTCATGGTCATTTATGGTGATTGGTGGATTATGGTTCTTCTTCGCAGATCGGGTTTATAGTCAGGGGGAGCATGTTCTTAGGGGGAGCATAACCCTTTGCCCTTGATGTCAAAGGGGGAGAATGACGTTGAGGATCTTGAGGTTGCCATCAAGTCCAAAGGGGGAGATTGTTGGCATTATGATTCTGGTGTGGCCCTATGTTACAGGTGTTGTACTTGATGGCAACTCACTCAAGTGGCAATGCTGGCAATGCTCTGTTCAGGCTCTCAAAATGTTGGAAATTAAGAGGTACGCAGGTGAATGGTTCAAAAAGTGCGGACCCGCAGGTACGCCGGCCAGGAAGTGCGTTCATATCCGCAGGTTACCCGTTCATGAGGTGCGGACCCCCAGTTCACTCACTTCAAGGCAGAGAAGCACGCTCACGTGGGGTTTCTTATGTTTGGCCCGTGGTATTTAGCCCGCCGTTCTTGATTCTATGGTTTTGGCCCGTGGTATAGGATCTAATTTAGCCCCGGTTTGGATCCCTTGTATTGGTTATTGATGGTTTTGTCCCATGGTGTGAATAAGGGCTTGACTATAAATAGGGAAGGAGATCACTTGGCTAATGTATCTTTGAAAGTTGAATATCTTAAGATCTGAAATATTGGGTTATTGGTTTAAAAGATTGATCTATATAAAAGTGAAGTTGAAAGTGAATCTATAAAGCGTGATCTATCGGGCACAAGATCAGATCTGAGAATCTGTTTGTCAGTGGCACATAGGAGGACTATTTAATTGGGTTCTAATCAGAGGTACGCAGACCATTCACTGTGAAAGTGCGGGCGTACGCAGCAGAGCGGAAGTTCCGGTGCGGAGGAAAGCAAGTGATACATAGAAAAAGTGCGAGGGTACGCAGCGAAGCAAAAGTGCCAGTGCGGAGGTACGCGGCGTATAGAGGTTCAGGTGCGGAAGCACAGTAAAGGTACGCGGGGCGATACAGGGTCAGTTGTGGAGGCACAGTAAAAGAACGCGGCGCTACAGAAGCAGTAGGTGCATAGTTACGCGGCGCGATAGAAGCCGAGGTGCGGGGACACAGTAAAAGTACGCGGCGCGATTGAAGACACAGTGCATGGGTACGCGGCAAAGCGGAAGGCTCTCTGCGGGGATAGAAGGTGAAGTGCGAAGCCTCGCAGTCCAGATAAAGAAAAACTGCGGATCTGTCTCAAAAACATTTGTTGGTTATCTTTTATCTCTTGCTGCAGAGTTCTGGGTTTATATTTCTGGTACTATCTTTCTGTTTACAGCATTCTGAGAAGTTGGATGATTCTTGGTTGATTGTATAAGGAGTTTGGGTAATTTGCATGTACTTGATGATTATTTGATATTCTTGGATCCAGTTTGAAAATTTATGAAAAGTGGTCCTTGAAAGAAAAGAAGTAGGGGGTTGTAGCTCCCTTCCAGGAGAGACTGGAAAACAAGAGAGAGTTGTAGCTCTCTGCAGGTTGTAGCCTGCGTACTGGTAAAGGACTGCACCAGTACAAAATCATTGTAAAAGAAGTTTCTAATTGAAAGAAGATAGAGACATATTGCAGCAGGTGGTTTTCACCCACATTGGGTTTCCACCTTATATCTGGTGTTCTATGGTGTGACTATTTGTTTTTCATGTTCTTGTTCATAAGTTAATCATCAATATCTGAAGAATAAGTTGAAGTAAAAATTTGGACGGTATATTGAAAAGTTTTAATAATACTGATTCACCCCCCCTCTCAGTATTATTTCCAAAAATTGGTATCAGAGCAGGTCCTTCAGAGAAGCTTGATCGCTTGAAGGAAGATCATTCATCATGAGCAACTATGAGAGGGAAGCATCAATCAGGCCACCAATTTTTGATGGTACAAACTTCAATTATTGGAAGGTAAGAATTACTGCCTATCTTCAATCTCTTGGTACAGAAGTTTGGGATATCATAGATACAGGCTACACTTTTCCTTCAGCTACTCCTACAGATCCGGCCGAGAAGAAGAAATATGAAACAAATGCTAAAGCAGTCAATACTCTACTGGGATGCTTACCTCAAACAGAATTCGTGAAAGTTATGCAATATAAATCCGCAAAAGAAATATGGGACAAGATTGTCTTAAGCTACGAAGGAGATGAACAGGTAAAGCGTGCTAAACATCAAACCCTCAGGATTCAGTATGAGAATCTCAGAATGTATAATGATGAAAGTGTGGCTAACTATTTCCTTCGGGTAGACGAGATTGTTAATTGCATGAAAAACTTGGGTGAAGAAATAAAAGAGGCTATTGTGGTTGAAAAAGTTCTAAGATCATTGTCCCCCAAGTTTGAATCTAAAGTGTCTGCAATAGAAGAAAAGGAAAATCTACGAACTCTTACTATGTCTC
This sequence comes from Pinus tabuliformis, assembly GCA_031772625.1. Classification (NCBI taxonomy): domain Eukaryota; kingdom Viridiplantae; phylum Streptophyta; class Pinopsida; order Pinales; family Pinaceae; genus Pinus; species Pinus tabuliformis. The sequence goes on from CM062812.1 coordinate 703,184,670, forward strand.
AGCTACACGGAATTCTAACTGCCTATGAAATGAGAAAAGGAGGTCCATCAGACAGGAGAGAAGCTTCCTTTAAGGCTTCAGGCAAAGGAGACTACTATGAAGCAAGTCACGCGCCAGAAGAAGAAAAAGAATAAAATTTTGTCAGAAATCTTCAACGGGGTACTAGAAGGTTCAGAGGTAAGTTACCTTTTAAATGTTTTTCTTGTGGAAGAGTAGGTCATTATGCTGCCAAATTTCCTCATAAGGATAAGATTGATAAAGGAAAGGAACCTACTAGATGGAACAAGAAACAGAATGCAAATAAGAAAAGTTACTACACTCATGAAGACAGTGATGGTCTATCAAATAGTGATGAAGATGAACGAAGTAATGACTATAAAATTTTAATGGCATTTGAAGATGATGATTACATGGATGCTATAGATGTGGATAGCTTTTATGAAGAGATTTCTAGACTCAAGACATGTATAGAAGAAAAGAATGTGATAATTGATACCCTACAATTTCAAATTGATGAAAAAGAAAAACTTCTTGAAAAGTTAGAATGTGAAATTGTTGGCCTTAGAAAAGAAATTGAGAAAACAAAGGCTATTAATCTTAAGTTTGTCAAAGGATCTGAAACTCTGGATGAGATCATCAATGTACAGCGTTCTCCACTAAACAAGACAGGTTTGGGATATAATGGAGAAACATCTCAAGCATCCACCTCAAAGAATTATCTTGATGCAGCAAGAAGGAATGAGCAAAAGCACAATGGAGATCACCAGGTAAAGCAGGGACGAATTACATCGAGAACGAACAAAGACTATTAGGTAAACCAGAGGCAATTCATCTTAAGGGTGAACAAAAGCTACAACCAGCCACAGGTAAAATCTTCTCAATTTGCTTCAAAAATGGATGACAATAGAAATTACAATCGTTTGGCCGGTAGACTTGATAATCGCAGAAGTTTCTTCAATGGACAATGTTTCTCTTGCCATAACTTTGGTCACAAAGCAGCTCAATGTGTGGCATATAAAACAATCATGACTAGAGAAGCTCAAAAACAAATAAATATGACCGGGTTTACAAAAAGGACCTATAACAACTTTTCGGCTCTTGAAAATGAAGTTGAATGTTCTATTTGCAATAACTTTGGTCATGAAGATTCTGAATGCAGGAGCAGGTTTCAGCAGACAAAGGAACAAGCCTCAAGCACCAGAACATGGAGAATAAAGGAACCACAAACAGAAAGATGTGGGATAGCATTTTATGCAGAGGGACAAGAAAATCTATGGTACATCGACAGTGGATGTTCAAAGCATATGACAGGTGATAAAGAAAAACTTGAATCATATTCTACTTTAGAAAAGGGTAAGAAAGTTTCTTTTGGAAATGATACTCCTGCAGCTATAAAAGGAAAAGGCACTGCTCAGTTAAAAGAAAAGGTCAAAGCTGGAAATGTTTTGTATGTTGATGGACTGAAGCATAATCTTCTGAGTGTCAACCATATGTGTGATCAAGGAACCGAGGTAATATTTAGATCAAATAGATGTCGTGTTCGTGATCTTAATACAGGTGAAACAGTGATCAAAGGTAGAAGAACTCCAAATAATCTATACATATTTGAAGAAGGACAACAACAATGCTATTTGAGAAAAAGATGATGAACACTGGTTATGGCACCGGAAGTTGGGGCATCTAAGCTTTTCACAAATAAGGAAAGCATGCAAATATCAGGCAGTTTGTGGTCTTCCAGATATCAAAATTCCAGACAACACCATATGAAAATCATGTCAGTTTGGAAAGCAAACCAGAACTAACTTTCCGGAGAAGGAAGGATCATCCAGCATGCCTCTTGAGCTAGTCCATACAGATATATGTGGTCCATTTAGGAAAAGGACACCTCGAGGAGAAGAATACTTGATATTATTCATTGATGATTTCTTCAGGTTTGTTTGGTTAGGACTTATGAAGCACAAAGACGAAGCATTCGAAAAATTCAAATCCTTCAAAGCCTTGGTTGAAAATGAATCAGGTCACAAAATTAAGTGCCTCAGGTCCGACAGAGGTGGGGAGTTTACCTCAAATGAATTCTTCGATTTCTGTGAAGAACATGGGATAAGAAGAGAATTCTCTACAGCTAGAACTCCTCAGCAAAATGGAGTGGTGGAAAGGATGAACAGAACAGTCCAACAAATGGCTCGTGCTATGCTTGATGAGTCTGGAACTCCCGCAACTTTCTGGGGTGAAGCTGCATATGTTGCGGTTGTTATTCTCAACAAAACAAATGTCCGAGTGAACAACACTCAAACTCCTCATGAACTCTGGTATGGTGAGACTCCTTCGGTAAAGCACTTCAAAATCTTTGGGAGCAAATGCTATATTAAGAATACTGATGAGCAACTTGGAAAACTTGAACCTAGAGCAGATGAAGGCATTCTTCTTGGTTATTCTCCACACAGCAAAGCATATAAGTGCTACAATAAAAGACTTGGAAGAATTATTGACAGCATTGATGTAGTGGTTGATGAAAAGGGATACATTCCTAGGCAAGTAAATCATGAAAATATCGAAGAAGATGAAGACTACCCTCAAAGACAGAATGATGAAGAAGAAGAACCTCAAGAAGCACCAGAGGAACAGATAAGGATAGAAGAGAAGACTCCATCCAGGTATGTTCACAAGAATCATCCAAAATCTCAGATTTTGGGGGAGAAAGAAGCAGGTGTACAAACAAGAAGAACAATTGCAGAAGCTTCAAGCTATCTAGCATTACTCTCTTCCACTGAACCACAAAATGTGAAAGAAGCATGCAAAGATGAATGTTGGGTCAAAGCAATTGATGAAGAACTTGAGCAGATCGAAAAGAACAACACTTGGGAGTTGGTTCCTAGACCAAAGGATAAGAATGCTATAGGGACAAAATGGGTCTTCAAAAATAAGTTGAATGAAAATGGGGAAGTAATTAGAAACAAGGCCAGACTTGTTTGTAAAGGGTATGCACAGCAAGAAGGAATAGATTTTGAGGAAACTTTTGCTCCTGTTGCAAGACTTGAGGCCATCCGAATGTTCCTTTCTCTCTCAAGCTTTCAAAATTTCAAAGTATTTCAAATGGATGTGAAGACAGCCTTTCTGAATGGAGACTTAGAAGAAGAAGTATACATTGAGCAGCCAGATGGTTTCATTCTTGGAAATGATCCAAATCTTGTATGCAGACTGAAAAAGGCTCTCTATGGTCTCAAACAAACTCCAAGGGCTTGGTACTATCGTTTGGACAAATATCTTCATCAACAAGGTTTTTCAAAAGGATCAGCAGATAGCAATCTTTATATAAAAGTTGAAAATGACAAATTGCTAATACTTGTTGTGTATGTAGATGACATTATCTTTGGCAGCAATGAAGAAGCTATGAGTCAAAGCTTTGCCTTGGTGATGCAGAAAGAATTCGAGATGTCCTTGCTTGGAGAACTGACATATTTTCTTGGTTTGCAAATCCAAAAAAAGAAGGAGGGATCTTCTTGTCTCAAACCAAGTATCTCAAGCAGATTTTGAAGAAATATGACATGGAAGATGCAAAACCAGTATGTACACCCATGGTCACAAGATGTAGCCTCAGTACAAATGATGAATCAGTAGCAGTGCATCAACCAACCTACAGATCTATGATTGGAAGTCTACTTTATTTGACAGGTACCCGACCAGACATCATGCATGCAGTGGGAATAGTTGGAAGATTTCAGGCAAATCCAAAGGAAACTCATCTTCAGGCAATGAAGAGAATTTTCAAATATCTTCAAGGGACTCAAAATTATGGCTTATAGTATCCTAGAGATACAGATCTCACACTTCATGCTTATACAGATGCAGATTGGGCCGGAAGCGTGGATGACAGGAAGAGCACAAGTGGTGGTGCATTCTTTATGGGTTCCAGATTAGTATCTTGGTTCAGCAAGAAACAGAGTTCGATTGCCTTGTCTACAGCTGAAGCGGAATATGTTGCTGCTGCATCTTGCTGCACTCAACTCCTTTGGATGATGCAGACCTTGCAGGATTTTCAAATCACTTATACTCCACCTATCTCCATCTTATGTGATAATACAAGTGCAATCAGCATTTCAAAGAACCCAGTCATGCATTCAAAGACCAAGCACATACCGATCAAGTATCATTTTCTCCGAGAACAAGTGCTTGAACAAAATGTCAAGTTGGAGTATGTTCCTTCTAAGGAACAGGTTGCTGATATACTCACCAAACCATTGCCTAGAGAGACCTTTGAATACCTCAGGCAGAAGCTGGTGGTTGTTGATGCATCATCTTGTTGTTGAATCTCTTCTGATTGTTGGTTGTACGCAAGGTTCATCTGTGGTATATGCGTACGTTTGTTGGGTTGCGGATGGGTCGAAGATCGAATGGCACAGGTTGAGGGGGAGCATATAACGCATTGTTGGCATTATGGAGGAAGTACAGAAGGAGATCATGGATGCTGGTCTAAATATTGCTGCAATATGTCTCTATCTCTTTCATGGTCATTTATGGTGATTGGTGGATTATGGTTCTTCTTTGCAGATCGGGTTTATAGTTAGGGGGGGCATGTTCTTAGGGGGAGCATAACCCTTTGCCCTTGATGTCAAAGGGGGAGAATGAAGTTGAGGATCTTGAGGTTGCCATCAAGTCTAAAGGGGGAGCTTGTGTTGGCATTATGATTCTGGTGTGGCCCTATGTTACAGGTGTTGTACTTGATGGCAACTCACTCAAGTGGCAATGCTAGCAATGCTTTGTTCAGGCTCTCAAAATGTTGGAAATTAAGAGGTACGCAGGTGAATGGTTCAAAAAGTGCGGACCCGCAGGTACGCCGGCCAGGAAGTGCGTTCATATTCGCAGGTTTCCCATTCATGAGGTGCGGACCCCCAGTTCACTCACTTCAAGGCAGAGAAGCGCGCTCACGTGGGGTTTCTTATGTTTTGCCTATGGTATTTAGCCCGTCGTTCTTGATTCTATGGTTTTGGCCCGTGGTATAGGATCTAATTTAGCCCCGGTTTGGATCCTTTGTATTGGTTATTGATGGTTTTGTCCCATGGTGTGAATAAGGGCTTGACTATAAATAGGGAAGGAGATCACTTGGCTAATGTATCTTTGAAAGTTGAATATCTTAAGATATGAAATATTGGGTTATCGGTTTAAAAGCTTGATCTATATAAAAGTGAAGTTGAAAGTGAATCTATAAAGCGTGATCTATCGGGCACAATATCAGATCTGAGAATCTGTCTGTCAGTGGCACATAGGAGGACTATTTAATTGGGTTCTAATCAGAGGTACGCAAACCATTCACTGTGAAAGTGCGGGCGTACGCAGCAGAGCGGAAGTTCCGGTGCGGAGGAACGCAAGTGATATACAGAAAAAGTGCGAGGGTACGCAACGAAGCAAAAGTGCCAGTGCGGAGGTACGTGGCGGGATAGAGGTTCAGGTGCGGAAGCACAGTAAAGGTACGCGGGGCGATACAGGGTCAATTGGGGAGGCACAATAAAAGAACGCGGCACTACAGAAGCAGTAGGTGCATAGCTACGCGGCGCAATAGAAGCCGAGGTGCAGGGACACAGTAAAAGTACGCGGCGCGATTGAAGACACAGTGCGTGGGTACACGGCGAAGCGGAAGGCTCTCTGCGGGGATACGCAGAGACGCAGAAGGTGAAGTGCGAAGCCTCGCAGTCCAGATAAAGAAAAACTGCGGATCTGTCTCAAGAACATTTGTTGGTTATCTTTTATCTCTTGCTGCAGAGTTTTGGGTTTATATTTCTAGTACTATCTTTTTGTTTACAGCATTCTGAGAAGTTGGATGATTCTTGGTTGATTGTATAAGGAGTTTGGGTAATTTGCATGTACTTGATGATTATTTGATATTCTTGGATCCAGTTTGAAAATTTATGAAAAGTGGTCCTTGAAAGAAAAGAAGTAGGGGGTTGTAGCTCCCTTCCAGGAGAGACTGGAAAACAAGAGAGAGTTGTAGCTCTCTGTAGGTTGTAGCCTGCGTACTGGTAAAGGACTGCACCAGTACAAAATCATTGTAAAAGAAGTTTCTAATTGAAAGAAGATAGAGACATATTGTAGCAGGTGGTTTTCACCCACATTGGGTTTCCACCTTATATCTGGTGTTCTATGGTGTGGCTATTTGTTTTTCATGTTCTTGTTCATAAGTTAATTATCAATATCTGAAGAATAAGTTGAAGTATAAATTTGGATGGTGTATTGAAAAGTTTTAATAATACTGATTCACCCCCCCTCTCAGTATTATTTCCAACAGCTTAAAACACCTTTAAAACGTTTGCAAAAAAACAAAAAATGATAAAAAATTAATTACTTTCTACCTACTTCAAACTTCTGTAAAAATCAAACAAACATCTATTAATAATCTAAATTACATATGGCAAACATAAACCAACAAATAACTATCAAAATCACTTTTCTAGCAATGAATTCTAACAAAAAAAAAAAATGAATAAATCATTGAATAATAATTGAAGTCTTATCTTATTAGTACAACTCTACAAAGCATGTAACATGGTTTAGAGTTTCCGAAGGTTCCTTTTGACATAGTGGAGTTCAAAAAATTCACAGGATTCATTGTAAACATTGTCTTTGGTTGAGGGACAACTTCCAAAATAAATGCAGCCCAAGCTTGAAAATTCAAAATTATGATATCAAATTTCCTTACTAATTAGCATATGCTTAGAAAGGAAGCAATCAACTCATAGTTATTTTTTGAATCACTAATGTATTTAGATAAAAAAGAGTTAAAAGCAATTACATCATGGCAAATTTCAAAATCTTTAATCATTGTTTTAAAGTTTTATGTGGATTTGAGCTTGTTGTCAATTCCTTTATCAGTTCTTCCTGCAATTATCTATAAAACAATGATAATTATAAGTTGTCAAAATTTAAATTTTTACGGAAAATATGCATGAATTTAACAACCTATCACAATTTTAAGATATCATGTCTTTAAATAAGTTACATAAGAGAAGAATACCATTAACAAAACCATGGATTGTCAAATTTTGGAGCCCAAAAACCAAGAACAGTGAATTGACTAATTTACCTCAACTTTATTTTAATTTTAATTTTGTTTTAAATAATGTATTTATTTATTATCAGTCTCTACCTAACGAGGACTCTAACATTGGATTTATTAGTTTAACATTGAGAACACAACTTATAATGTTTAATTTTGCAAAAGAAATATTTATTTTTCAATATTATTAAAAAAAACTATTTTTCAAACATTTGATTGGACCATAACTTGAAGATCTTATTGCAACTTTTGCACAATATAATTCAATGTGATAACTGCCTTACAATTTATGCCATAATTTATGGATATGGTTGAGATATTTATACATTATTTTTAGATATTTGTGTAGTGTTTTTTTATTATTAACTTTGGCAGGAAAACCATCCAAAAGTAAATTTACTAGGAGTTATTTCTTACAATGTAAATGTGTAAACTTAATAGAGATTACTACCCACCAAAATTTATGCAGGTTCTCAATGTATGTGAGCAAACAATTAATTTATCCACTATACATCTCAATTTATAAGTTATTGCCAAAGCAAGATTATAAGATTCTATTTGACTATTGATCATTATTAATTTAGCATTGACCAATATAAATTAACTTCATATTTATTTTTTTCCAAAACATAATTTTAAATTTAAATAGCATAGACTAAAGTGCCCTACAACACATATGTTGTAAGCAATTTTTATTATACATGCGGCAGACATGGTATACGCATTGAGTTTTGCTTTGACTTGTGTAATAGTTTGACTTTGACCAAAAAAATTGTTGTTCATTCATAGTTTAACATTAGGAATTCAATTTTTGTTATTTTTATTATTATTTAAATTTATTTATTTGTAGAGTGATTGGTTGAAGTCTTATTATGGGCTCTTTAAATTTTTTTTATTTTCCTATTATTTCTATTTTCATGAATTACAATTTTTTCTCCATATTTTCAAATTAAGATAACTTATTATTATATTAAAAATATTTTTTAATATATATATATATATATATATGATGATGATGATGATGATGATGATGATGATGATGATGATGATGATGATGATGATGATGATGATGATGATGGTTAACGTCCGGTGAGACCAAATAATGATCTATCGGACCTAAAAAGACATTATTTATTTTGATTTAAGATTTTATTCCTATGCTCAAAAAGCTTGGAGAGAAGCCTCCCGAGTTCACTATAATTTTGGCATTGTAAAAGGCTAGGAAGGTCAGTATTGTAACAAAGTGAAATTGAACAACCTTTGTATATATACACTTATATATATATATATATATATAAGTGTATATATGTTAATATAAACAATATTAGTTAATCATTTTTCTTAATTTTTGACAATGACATTCAACGATACAACATTTTATTAACAATACAATATTTTATTAGTTGTTTTATTTTTGTAATGAATTTTTTTTAATTAAAATATATTTAAATTAAACCAAAATATTAATTATTATGTAACTTTTATTTATTAATATAATTTTTATTTATCTATATATTTTGTTGAGTGAAAATATGAATCATCAAAGACAATAAACTTCTTCATAGTTTTCTCAAATAATGTGATGATAAAATATAATTTAAAAAATCATACAGGAATTTTGAACTTTTATGACGCAACGGCTGATTACTCTAGTAACAGTTGTTAACGCATTACGCCAGCCGTGCGGCTAGTTCAACTTTAATTTTGATTTGGGGTCCAATTTTATGAGAAAGAAATGTTCAAAAGTCTTTGTACTTCAAACTAAATCCCGCAAAATCTGCCGATAAAGCGCATGTCAATTCATTAAAATAACAAGGAAGCACTCTAGTATAATTTAAGAAAATATGTCTATATACATATCCTCGACAACTGCCTTTATCAATGGAAGTTGTCTAGCATGGTCTTTGGTTTCTTCTCACCCTGAATGATTTTGATTTAATAATTTAAATTTTCAATCCAATCCAAATTTACGATTGAATTTTAAATATTTGAGTTGATTTCAATTGAGATAAAATTTACAAAATAACATATTTAAATCATAAATTTTTTATCTTACTGAAAATCTGATTAAATTTAACGTCATTCTTTATTTTAAAAATTTCTACCTTATTGAAAATCAAATGAATTTAACATCATTTTTTAATTTAAAATATAAATTTATTTATTATAAATTTAATTATTTTTTAATATTCAAAAATGAATTTACTCTAAACTAATATCTCATTTATATTTATTTATTTAATATTCAACTATCATTATGGAATAAGTAAAGAAAACATTGGAAATATTAGAGAAGCTAAACGAAATGAGGCGAAATGCAATAATTGTAGGCATCACTATGAGTATGAGTGTCGGCATGAAAAAAAAAAAAAAAGCCTTTAAAGGGATAGGAATGATTGTACTTTCTTTAATTTTTCCACATAGTGTAATCCAACCCATGGTTAAGAGACCTCTGAATCAATTATTGTATGCTTTTGGCTTTTCCAAAGACTTTAGGATAGTCATAGTTTATAAAGGATTTCTTAGTTTCCTTTTCTTTCGTTGAAAGTGTCATGTTTAGTTCATTTGTAATGGAATACCTTTTAATTCTTGGGTTTCACGAGTATACTTATGAAGAATATCTCATGACCAGGTCGGATTTTTAGTGGATGTGATTGTAATTACATTTATATAATAATAATTGTAAATCTTAAGAGTATAAAATTTGTAAAATTTGTTTGAACGTTATTCATGTTATTAGAAGTTGAGTAATATATAAGGTCGTTATTATTTTATAGTTTATAGGGTATAGAGCAGACGATGATAGAGTTTTTTGTTAAAGCATTTTGTGATGTAAAGGTCACTGGTTCAAAATTCTGTGGGCAAAAATCCATCCATGCTAAGGGTTGGTGTGGCCTAGGCCAGGGGCGATTCCCAGGTGATTTTGTGGCTTAGATGCCCCTAGGTTGTGGCTACTCAAGCCACACATTAAGCATGTCAGTCATCTAAGGACTCACATAACCTAGCAAACAGAAAAATGTAGTTAGCGGATCACTTAAATTGACTTGAATGGATGATTTCAAGTTGAAATTTGTTTTGAGATATGGTTTTAATTTGATTAAGTCTTGTTAGGTTATCAAGCATTATTATGGCTAACAATAGACCCACTCTTCATTTGAATATAATGAGAAAGAGGTATTGTGAGGACCCTGACTTGACAACCATGGTTTGACATACTCACCCTTATGAGAGATAGTATTGGATCTGCGGTTGTGAATGTGAATTACATATGTATTTATCACTACCAACAACCCTCTCATTAGATGTGACAATGGGAGCCATGTTGACAAGAACATTAATGACTTCAAGTGGGGGGGGAATGTAAGGACATGAACTTGAGGCATCATTGGTAGTGGAAACTCGGAGTGCATGTGTTATGTGGAATCTACGACTGCAAACAAAAGTATCTTCCTTAGACTTAGTAGGCTGGTTTAGAACAACAAAAAGCAAAGAATATAAAGTTTTCCATAGAGAAATTGATGAATTGAAAGCGGTTTACTTGGAATCTATCACAAGTTTTACTCTTCCCTTGACTTGTAAGCTCTAATCATAGCTCTAATTGCTATAACGAGAACCTGCACATACAATCAACACAAGCCAAAGATCTACGACATCTATGTGGCATAATCCAATTACTCTATTCAATGGATCAACAAGGCTTTGAAATATATGAATGTAAACATAACATAACACATATAAGAAAAAAATGTATTCTTTATATTAATAGAAAAGGAGAGAGCTTACAACTAAGGATAGTGTTGATCTTGTAGAGATCTCCCCAAGTTGACTTGTCCTTCCTTGTCACAAAGAACACCTCTATGTCACCCTAATGCATGAAGATAATGGCTCTCTTAGATTCAAGGCAACAACATGAGGGCATGATCAGTGTCTAAAAGCCAACCCGTATGTTGTGGATGGCAGTAAATATATAGGAGAGGGTGGTAGTTTATGAATTCTTATCCATTTACCAATCTAGGCTTGAGATGTAATTAAGAAGGGAAGATGAGCTCAAGGGATAAGAGGTGAAATATCTAAGGTAAGATCAGATAGGATTCAAACTTCTTATCTAAGGTAAATGGTTAAACAACCTCTAGAATCTTCTAGAAGAGGAAGCTTCGTGATCCTTTTTAATTTTCCTGCATTTCTAGAATCAACGCACCCCTAGCAAGGGGCATCCTATTGTTGATTAGCATTGGTGCAGAAGGAAGAAACCTGCTACTGAATGCAAGTCCCTAAAGGGGCAAGGTGAGTTGGGCCTTAAAAGCACTGAAATAAAGCAGTCAAACCCAGAAACTCATGCATTTGGAAGAGCCATGCTTAGGTCTTTGTGTAAGGATGATGACAAGGTGTTCACAGATGTGGATTGATCTGGTTCGAAGGTCTGTTGACCAGATGCGAAAAAATGGCCTATAACATATTTCCCCCTAAATCGAAAAGTCAGAAATGACAACTGATGACTAAAGTGTTTCACCTTGTGACAAGTTCGGATCAAGAACAACTAGTCAAAATCATCATCTGTTACAATACATTTTCATCGTGACATGAAGAGGGAGGCATACCCATGCTAAAAACATAAGCTAACATTACATGTGCAATGATCAAGAAGACATCTCCACTAATGACAAAGTGTGGACTCATGATTGGATGATTTTTTTTATGATCATAGTCATCATACTTTGTAATATTATATTAATCTTCAAAGTGCAACCCAGATGGATGGAACTATATTCAAGATCTTCTTTCTCATTCACTCGATCGTCCATTGTACGAGTCTAACCATGTGAATAAATAAGCTGGATTCGAACATGGCATGTAGAAATTTTGAATAATTTAACACATATTCAATGGAGATTATCCTGATCATGTACTAATGCGGAAAACATACACAATACATAAGCTCCTCTACGTTGATCAAGAATATAGCAGCATCAATAACAATAAAACATCAAGAGCATTCACACATTAACACAGTATGTATCACGGGGAAAGCATCTCGCTAAAAACCCCACACTATCTGTATATTAATGATTGAGTCATGTAACATTACACAGCATAATACTTCTCACAAGTATCTCCACCTCTGTTACACACAATATAGCTCAGATCTGATCTCCAAATCTCTTCCACTGCTTGTCTGCCTCCCCTGCTCAATACCTGCTCAAGAACTGATGAGAATAGCTTCCCAAACTCGTTTTTCACCTGCAAAATAGTCACTCACTCTTTGTGGACCTGAGCAAAGGCTAAAATGTGGGCCAAATATGTGAGCAAACTCATTGGCATACTCAATCCTTTGATTGTGCAAGATCTGGTGCACAACTATAGTCACAACTGATAGCAATCTAATTCTCTACCACCTGTCCCTGTTGAACTGAACATGCACTGACATGCAACTGAGTTAACTGATGTATTCTTTAGTTGTATTATGAGTTAATAATTAGTTTAACAACTCATCATTAGTCTATCTGCAGTTAGACTAACTGCAACCAGTTTAACTAAGTTAAACTGAACACAACTCCATCAACTGTACCTCCAGTCCACTAAACTCAACTCACTTGAGTTCTAACTGAAGTCATGCATGCAACAACTCAACTGACTCATAAGAAAAACGAATTTCCTTCTGACAGCTGCATGTGCCACTTCCGTAGCTCAAACTGAAGTGCTCCAAGAGAATAAGATTAAGTTTATAGTCCAAATATTATTGTGAGATAATAATATTTGACTTTTCTATTTTTGACAGCCAGTCTAAAAATAGACTTGATCACTCACACTGTGATCACTCACACTTTCATCAAAAATAGAAGTCCATCTATTTTTCCCAACTTGATCAATCATCCATAAACATAGACATGATCCATATGTCTAAAAATAGACATAGTCTAAAAATAGACTTGCGCCAAAAATAGCCTGCGGGCCCACTTAGTGAAGGCGACTCTTTTCACTAAGCTCCATCATCTTGTTGCAATCTCAACACTCCCTCTCGACAAGATATGGATTATCAGCAACCCCTATCCTGCCTCGGTGGTACTCGAATTTGCTCCTGGTGAGAGCCTTCGTCAGAATATCAGCATCCTGATCCTCCGTTGGAATGTATGAAAGTAACATGATCCTCTGCTGCACACAATCTCTGATATGATGGTACCTGATGTCAATATGTTTAGATCTATCATGAAATACAGGATTAGCCGAGAGTTTAATGCAACTCTGGTTATCACAGTAAATCACAGTAGGATCCAAATGAGAACCGAACAAACCAACCAGGATCTTCCTCATCCATATAGCCTCGCATGCAGCCAAACTTGCTGCCATATACTCAGCCTCCGCTGAACTGAGTGCCACGGATCTCTACTTCCTGCTGTACCAAGAAACTGATGTCGATCCGATACTGAAGACCCCTCCTGATGTGCTCTTTCTGTCTGTTGGGCTCCCTGCCCAATCTACATCCGTGAAGCCACATAGCTTCACCTCATCCTCCTGTCTGTACCACAAACCATATCCCGATGTGCCTCTCAAGTAGCGCAATACATGCTTGCCCGCCTTCCAGAAGAGCTTGGTAGGCTTAACCATAGCTTGTGAAAGCTGGTTAACTGCATAGCATATATCAGGTCGTGTATTGACCAAATACATCAGCGACCCCACCAGCTGTCGATAAACAGTGGCATCCACTTCTTCTCCCGAAGTGGCATCCTCCTTCCTCCAACCTCCAGGAAGAGGAGTATCAACAGGCTTGCAGCCATGCATGTTGAACTTCTCCAGTATCTCCCGAGCATACTTGCCCTGAGAAACAAACAGTCCACCACTGCGCTGCCATATTTCCAATCCTAGGAAATAGTGAAGGAGGCCCAAGTCCTTCATCTCAAACTCTGTAGCAAGATCCTTCTTGCATGATAGTATCAACAGCTCATCACCCGTTAGAATCAAATCATCAACATACAGTACAATGATAAGCAACTTACCCTCCACCACAATCTGGTATAGGTTCGGATCTGCCTCGCTCTTGGAGAATCCAAGTCCTATGAAATAGCTATCTATCCGTGTGTACCAAGCACGTGGTGCTTGCTTCAACCCATACAGCGCTCTCTTGAGCCTGCACACATGCGACTCGCTGCTGAAGACTTCAAAGCCTTTGGGTTGCTCAATGTACACCTCCTCCTCAATGACTCCGTTGAGGAACGCAGTCTTCACATCCATCTGATGAATGTGCCATCCCATCTGCGCTGAGAGAGCAAGAATCGTCCGTATGGAAGAATACCTTGCGACAGGTGCAAAGGTCTCCTCATAATCGATCCCCTCAATCTGTGAAAAGCCTCGGGCAACAAATCTTGCCTTGTACTTCTCCACACTCCCGTCAGCTGCCTGCTTAACTTTGTAGATCCATCTCGAACCCACCACTGATTTCCCTTCCGGTCTAGGAACAATCTCCCATGCACTGTTTCTGACAATAGAATCATACTCTTCCACCATGGCGTCTACCCATGCGGGATCCTCCACAGCTTCCTCGAAAGAGGATGGCTCAGTCACAACACACTTGCTCATAAGAGCCATGTATCCAGTGTACCGATCAGGTGACTGTCTCTGCCTGCGTTGGGCTGTAGGTGGTCCTACAACTTTCTCTGCATCTTGAGCCAGTCGCTCAGCTTCTGTCAAGCGCTTTCGCCCTCTGATGGTTGGCGCTGCATGAGTGGTCTCTTCCACTCCATGAACCTCGTCCTGTGGCTGATCCACGTCCTGAAGCTCATCCTTAGGAACTAATAGCTCCTCATCTGCATGCAAGTGTAGCTCCCTCTCAAGCGAACACTTCATGGCTTTCTCCTCCTGAAATTTTATATCCCGTCGCACAACAGTTTTACCACTGTCTGGCAAATACACACGATAGTTGTGGGGCGTATCAGTGTACCCCACAAATATCCCAACCTCTGCAGTCGGCTCCAACTTCTTTCTAGCATCCTTCGTCACATGCATGTAAACGTTAGCACCAAAAATCCTCAAATGAGAAAGATCAGGCTTCTTACCAGAATAAGCCTCCTCAGGTGTACTCATGCCAAGTATCTTATGAGGACAACGGTTCTGCACATAAACTGCTGTATTGCATGCTTCCGCCCACAAGTGAAGGGGTAGGCCCTGATCATGCAACATTGCCCGTGCAGCACCCACAATCGTTCTGTTCTTCCGCTCAGCTACCCCGTTCTGCTGTGGGTTATGGGGAGCTATGAGCTCTCTACGAATCCCTTCTGCCTTGCAGAAATCCTTGAACTCATCCGAGATGTATTCACCACCATTATCGCTCCTAAGAGCCTTCACCTTCTTCCCCGACTCCTTCTCGACCAGTGCTTTGAATTCACAGAACTTTGAATATGTCTCGCTCTTCTTCTGCATGAAGAAGATCCAGCACTTACGAGAGAAATCATCAACAAAAATCACATAATACCTGTGTTTTGCTGTCGAAGCAACTGAGAAAGGTCCACACACGTCTGTGTGAATTCTCTCAAGGATCGTCGTGGCGCGACTATCCTTCTCGTGAAAGGTGGCTTTCACAAACTTCCCCAAAGTACACCCCTTGCACTGATCTGACTGCGCAAGTGTGCCTTTAGGAAGCCCTGTAGTGATCTGCTGCAGTATCTTCAAGGCTCCATGGTGAAGGTGACCCAATCTCCTGTGCCACAACTCGCCATCATCCCGGCTCACCAATCTTTCTGCCTTGCCTGCCATTGCTACGCATCCATCTACATGCAACTGATAAAGGTTCCTCACTCGAACCCCTATCTTCCGGGTCTCACCAGTTGTCTTGCTGCGCAGGAAGGCCTTTCCCTCGCTGAAAACAACATCATACCCCTTGTCTTCTAACATCGCCACTGAGATGAGATTCTTCTTCAATCCTGGAACATGCATGACTTCCTTCAATACAAAGGGTTTACCAGACTCCCTCTCAAAGGAAATGGTACCGATACCGGTCGCACTGTATCTACCATCATCGCCCATCTCGATGTGCACTCCAAGATCTTTGTCCTCCAGATCAGAGAACAAATCTCTATCTCCCGTCATGTGAAAAGACGCACCACTGTCCAGGAACCACACTGATCCCATCACACTTGAAACCAAGCATGCGATCAATGAAAAATCAAGCTCAAACTGAGAAGCTAAAGCCTCTCCCCCTGCAGATCCAGCAGCTTGCTTGTTCTTCTTCTTCTGCGGACAATTTGTGGCATAGTGTCCATGCTGGTGACAGTGAAAACACTTCACTTTGGACATATCCTGCTTCTTGCCTTTCGCACCGGAATGAGAAGCTTTCTCGTTCTTCCCCTTCTTTGCTTTGGCAGCCAAAGCACAATTCTCTTCATCAGATACCTTTGATGAAGATCCATTCTCACCTTTATTGTTACTGAGTTTATCCTTGAGCGCCAGGTCGCTCTTGCTTTGGAATAACATTTGCAATCCGTTGAAAGACATTTTCAACAACACTGCTGCAAATTCGAATTTCCACCAGCTCCAACTCAACTGCTTCCGATCAACCCTCGCTTGATATCCTGTAAAAATCTCTTCTACAAATCAAGCTGCTCCGATACCATGTAGAAACTTTTTCTACAATTATCTTGCTCTGATACCATGTAGAAATTTTGAATAATTTAACACATATTCAATGGAGATTATCCTGATCATGTACTAATGCGGAAAACATACACAATACATAAGCTCCTCCATGTTGATCAAGAATATAGCAGCATCAATAACAATAAAACATCAAGAGCATTCACACATTAACACAGTATGTATCACGGGGAAAGCATCTCGCTAAAAACCCCACACTATCTGTATATTAATGATTGAGTCATGTAACATTACACAGCATAATACTTCTCACAAGTATCTCCACCTCTGTTACACACAATACAGCTCAGATCTGATCTCCAAATCTCTTCCACTGCTTGCCTGCCTCCCCTGCTCAATACCTGCTCAAGAACTGATGAGAATAGCTTCCCAAACTCGTTTTTCACCTGCAAAATAGTCACTCACTCTTTGTGGACCTGAGCAAAGGCTAAAATGTGGGCCAAATACGTGAGAAAACTCATTGGCATACTCAATCCTTTGATTGTGCAAGATCTGGTGCACAACTATAGTCACAACTGATAGCAATCTGATTCTCTACCACCTGTCCCTGTTGAACTGAACATGCACTGACATGCAACTGAGTTAACTGATGTATTCTTTAGTTGTATTATGAGTTAATAATTAGTTTAACAACTCATCATTAGTCTATCTGCAGTTAGACTAACTACAACCAGTTTAACTAAGTTAAACTGAACACAACTCCATCAACTGTACCTCCAGTCCACTAAACTCAACTCACTTGAGTTCTAACTGAAGTCATGCATGCAACAACTCAACTGACTCATAAGAAAAACGAATTTCCTTCTGACAGCTGCATGTGCCACTTCCATAGCTCAAACTGAAGTGCTCCAAGAGAATAAGATTAAGTTTATAGTCCAAATATTATTGTGAGATAATAATATTTGACTTTTCTATTTTTGACAGCCAGTCTAAAAATAGACTTGATCACTCACACTGTGATCACTCACACTTTCATCAAAAATAGAAGTCCATCTATTTTTCCCAACTTGATCAATCATCCATAAACATAGACATGATCCATATGTCTAAAAATAGATATAGTCTAAAAATAGACTTGCGCCAAAAATAGCCTGCGGGCCCACTTAGTGAAGGCGACTCTTTTCACTAAGCTCCATCATCTTGTTGCAATCTCAACATGGCAAACACCATCTAATTACCGAACAATGATGTAAGTCGTTAACAGATGCGAGAGAAACCACCGATGATGTTAATGGCTCTCAAGGTACTGCAGTACAATCTATATGGTGTGAATGAATGAGATGAAGTCGAACACAGCACAAGGTATTTCGGTCAAAGGACAATGATGTAAACATGTCGCTGAGAGCAAGGAAACTTGCCATTAATGTATGCAAGCATCAAGGTACTGAAGGGATTTTCTAAGTCAACTTCCTAGATAATGAGTTGATGTCAACAGGAAGTGACCCATTGCAGGGTGGCCTTGATGTACCCCCCATCAATGACACAAAGCAAGTATCATGATTTGAGACAAAATGATGTCGATGTGGAACTAGTTCAGGAATGACAGACATGGAATGAAGGCTTAAGAGTACCATAGAAGATATTGACTGAATGAATCCTCTTAAACATATCAGTGACACTAAATGGAGTTGGCAGCATTGACCCAAAACTAAAAGCGGAGGCTTTGATATGGTGTGATGAACCAAAAGACAAGAAGATTTCCCAACCCAACAACCATGAAGATGAAGTGGAAGAGTGTTATGTTCAAGAGCGACTCACTGCCATTAAGAAGTGGAGTACCTTATTTTCCAAATTCCCCCCTTGGGTTGCGCACACCCCCATGTGTTTTTTGATATGTGTCTATCTGCCTCTCGAGGATCCGTTAACTCTGGTAATGCATTCATTTACTAACATTTGTGAGTTTTGGTGTAATGGCAATCATGATTCCAAGAGGATATACAATCAAAACCCCACAAGTTACACTTTGTCCAAAAAACTAACACCTCTGAGTTTTGCTGTAGTGGCAAGCATGATTCCAAGAGGATATTTAATCAAAATCCACAAGTTATACTTTTTCAAAAAAAAAATAGTTGAAGTGTTTGTAAATAAACAAAGAATGATCAAGAACTTAATTACTTCCGACCCACTTCGTGCTTTCATAAAAGTCAAGCAAGCATATATTAATAATCTAAATTACATATGGCAAGCAGAAACCAACAAATAACTATCTATGACTTTTCCAACAATGAATTCTAACAAAAAAAAATGAATACATCATTGAATAATGATTGAAGCCTTATCTTATTAGTACAACTCTAGAAGGCATGTAACATGGTTTAGAGTTTCTGAAGAAGGTTCCTTTTAACATCATGGAGTTCAAAAAATTTGTTGAGTTATTTTTTGAATCACTACAATATTTAGATGAATAGGAGTTAAAAGCAATTACATCATGGCAAACTTCAAAAGCTTCAATCATTGCCTTAATGTTTCCTGTGGATTCGAAATGGGTGTCAACTCCTATATCGGTTCTTCCTGCAATTACCTATAAAAAAACGATAATCATAATTTCTCAGTATTTAATTTTTTACCGAAAATATACATGAGTTTAACAACCTACTACAATTTTAAGATAATTGTAAAGCAATTTTGGGAAAAATAAAAATTAATTGGAATTTTATGCCTTTAAATTAGTTACATAAGAGAAGAATGCCATTAACAAAATCATGGATTGTCAGAACTTGGAGCCTTAAAACCAAGAAAAGTAAATTGACTAATTTACCTTAATTTCATTTTTGTTTAAATAATGAATTCCTTTATTATTAGTTCTTTACAATTTATGTCATAATTTATGGATATGGTTGTAATATTCATATATTATTTTTAGATATCTGTGTAGTGTTTTTTTATTATTAACCTTGGCATGAAAAACATCCAAAAATAAACTTACTAAGAATTACTTCTTACCATTATTTATGTTTTTCTCAACACAAGTAAAATTGTAAATATATATACTTACTAGAAATTATTACCCAACAAAATATATGCAAATTCTTAATATGTAAACAAATAATTAATTTAATCAAAATATAGTTTTTAACTCAAATAACACAGACTAAACTACCCCTCCACCACATTATTTTAATGCAATTTTTATTTATCAGTATGTTTCGTTAAGTGAATATATGAATCATCCAAAGACAATAAACTTCATAGTTTTCTCAATGATAAAATATCATTTTAAAAATCATAATGAAATTTTGAACCTTTATAGATTACTTTACTAACCCTCGTTAACGCATTACGCCAGCCGTGCGGCTAGTTCAACTTTAATTTTGAATTGGGGTTCAATTTGGCAACCAATAAATCACAAGCCATACCATAGTGCCATAAATTAACGGCGGCTGTATATGCCCACCGTTCGATTTTGCTAAGGCCGAAATCGAACGGTAGGCATATACAGCCGCCGTTCATTTATGACCCGATAGAAACGTTTAACAGTCATTGTACTTCAAACAAAATCCCGCAAAATCTGCCGAGAAAGCGCAAGTCAATTCATTAAAATAACAAGGAAGCACTCTAATATAAATTAAGCAAAAATGTCTATATGCATATCCTAAACAACTGTCTTTATCAATGGAAGTTGTCTGGCATGGTTTCTGGTTTCTTCTCATTAATAATTTAAATTTACAATCCAATCCAAATTTACGATTGACTTTTAAATATTTAAGTTGATTTCAAATGAGATAAAATCTACAAAATGATATATTTAAAATATAAATTTTTGATCTTATTGAAAATCTCATTAAATTTAAAGCCATTCTTTATTTAAAAAGTTTCTATCTTATTAAAAATCAAATGAAATTTAACATCATTCTTTATTGAAAATATAATTTATTTACAATAAATTTAACTATTTTTTAATATTAAAAAATAAATTTACTCTAAATTAATATCTCATTTATATTTATTTATTTAATATTCACCATTCTTTATTTAAAAAGTTTCTATCTTATTAAAAATCAAATGAAATTTAACATCATTCTTTATTGAAAATATAATTTATTTACAATAAATTTAACTATTTTTAAATATTAAAAAATAAATTTACTCTAAATTAATATCTCATTTATATTTATTTATTTAATATTCAATCACCATTATGAAATAAGTAAAAAAAACATTGGGAATATTAGAGAAGCGAAACGAAAAGAGGCGAAATGCAATGATTGTAAGCATCACTATGAGTGTCGGCGGTGAAAAAAAAAAAGCCTTTAAAGGGATGGGAATTATTATACTTTTTGTAGGCTTTCCACACAATGTAATCCAACCTGTCGTTAAGAGTCCTCTGAATGAATTATTGTATGCTTTTGGGTTTGAATTATTGTACTTTCTTCAAGCTTTCCACACAGTGCAATCCAACCCATGGTCAAGAGTCCTCCGAATCAATTACTGTATGCTTTTGGCTTTTCCAAAGACTTTAGGATAGTCATAGTTTATTAAGGATTTTTTATTTTCCTTTTCTTTCGTTGAAAGTGTCATGTTTAGTTTATTTGCAATGAAATATCTTTTAATTCTTGGGTTTCACGAGTATACTAATGAAGAATATGTCATAACCAGGTAGGATTGGATTTTTAGTGGATGTGATTGTAATTACATTTAGATAATAAAAAGTGTAAATCTTAAGAGTATAAAATATGTAAATTTTGTTTGAATGTTCTTGGTAAAATATGAATTTTTAAATAGGGTTTTCGTGTTTTTAGAGGTTACAAGTAATATATAAGGTTGTTATTATTTTATAGTTCACAGAGTATAGAGTAGATAATGATAAGGTGTTTTGTTAAGGCATTTTGTGTTGTAAAGGTTACTGGTTCAAAATTTTGTGGGGAAAAATTCAACTATGTTAAGGGATGGTCTGGCCCAGGCTGGGTGAGATCCCCATGTGACTTTGTTGCTTAGATGCCCCTAGGTTGTGGCTACTCAAGCCACATGTTAAGCCATGCTAGTGATCTCGGGACTTACATAAACTAGCGAACAAAAAAAATGTAGTTATTATCTTATATATTTTTTTCACTAAATAAAATTGACAATGTTGAAATAAATGAAAATATCATGTAAACTTTGTGGATCACTTAAACTGACTTGAATGGATGATTTCAAGTTGAAGTTTGTTTTGAGATATGGTTTTAATTTGATTAAGTCTTGTTAGGTTATCAAGCATTATTATGGCTAACAATCGATCTACTCTTCATTTGAATATACTAAGAAAGGGGTATTGTGAGGACCCTGACTTGAGGCGCCATTGAAAGTGGCGACTAGAAGGGTACTTGGAAGCATGCATGGCAAGTCCATGATTTTGTGTTAGGGTCCCACCCTAACCCCCTTATTTATGCAGTAGGATCGAGTCATAAGTATAGTTAAGTAAAGAGTCAATAAAGCCCATATTAATAATTGTAAGTGGTTAACCCGCATTTAATGACGGGACCACAGTTAGTTGCAAATGGGCCATGGTATTAGATAGATGGTATTAATGAGAACCATGGTATTAGATAGATGGTATTAATAAGAACCATGGTATTGCTCCATGGTATTGCATGTACGAATCATATATAAAGGATAGAGACTCCCTGCGAGGAGCATCGTGTCTTATTTTGTAATCGAGCTCTGCTCTATTGGAGGTTGCCCCCTTGAAGAGGCAAGTGAACATTACTTTTTGAATAATAAAATACCTGTTGTTATTTCTCACTGTTCTATGTTCTGGGTATATTTCTGCGCATATCTGCTATTCTTGTATCGTCTTGCACGTTAAGAGCATAACAAGTGGTATCAGAGCACTTTCTAGGGCCGGTGGGATCTCCATTTCTTAGCCAAAAAAAATTTGGCTAGAGACATGTTCCGGCGTCTTTAAACCACGGGATCTGTCATTGAGCGCATAAACCTGCGGATTTGGGGAGGCATGCACGCATGAAATACAAGAGGTGGTCACGCTTGTTGGACTCCCTTGTAACCCCTATAGGTACCCCTTCGAGTAGTAGCGCATTAGACAGAATCGCGCACAGACTGTCTTCCAAGTACCCTCTGGGTATATCGGAAGCCCCCTAGCTCCTTTGAAACCTCGCCATAGTTAAACCGTCGGCCATCTTGCTGCTATAGTACACCGAGAACAACACTTGGAGAGATTACTCGCTCGTACGATAGGGTATTCGAGTTGTACGGCTAAGGGTACGGTTGATCCTCCTTAGTTAGTGCCCTGAAACATTGGGCTGAGTACTACTATCAGACCCTTATGTATATTGCAATCTGTAGCACCTGACACTCCTTGAGACCATAGTTCCCTTCTCTATCTCTGGATCACGCATAATCTCTGCCAGATCAGATCTCGCAAGTGGGGGTTTTACAGCAGCAACCGCAATCAGTCCCGCCGTTCAGATTTATCAGAACAGCCATTCAGATCTATTAGATCCATCAGATCCGTAGCAGCAATTTGTTTCACCATTCAAGATCTCTCCGATCAGCCATTCAGATCTCTCAGATCCATCAGATCTGCCATCCAGATTTGAGTAGTTGTGTGGGTTCCTATACCTGGGCGTGATTTTCGCAGGACTTTTGGCAGCATTGACATTTCGGAGATTCAGCGACTGCAGTATTCCTAAGCAAGGAGTAAAACTCCGTTAGAAACTAGAGCTCAAGCTATGGCCAATGAGAAGATCGAAAAAAAAAAAGTCTGAGACCCCCCGAAGCGCTTATTTCTGACTTAGCTCATAAGAATCAAGACGACGAGCTGAGCAAGGTGGTACCATTCAATTGTTAGTGCCAAAAAATTCGGGCGATCCCAAATTTCAAGTACATCGGATCGGTGCATGGTAGAAACTAGAGCTCAAGCTATGGCCAATGAGAAGATCGAAAAAAAAAAGGTCTGAGACCCCCCCGAGTGCTTATTGGTGACTTAGCCCATAAGAATCAGGATGACGAGCTGAGCAAGGTGGTACCATTCAATTGTTAGTGCCAAAAGATTTAGGCGGTCCCAAATTTCAAGTACATCGGATCGGTGCATGGTAGAAACTAGAGCTCAAGCTATGGCCAATGAGAAGATCGACAAAAAAAAAGGTCTGAGACCCCTCGAAGCGCTTATTGGTGACTTAGCCCATAAGAATCAGGACGACGAGCTGAGCAAGGTGGTACCATTGAATTTGTAGTGCCAAAAAATTCAGGCGGTCCCAAATTTCAAGTACATCGGATCGGTGCATGGTAGAAACTAGAGCTCAAGCTATGGCCAATGAGAAGATCGACAAACTTGAACAATCCTTGAAAGACATCCAAGACCAGCTGTTGAAAATAACTACAACACTCTCTAAGGGCAAGGAGGAAGCCCGCAAGGAGGCGTATATTGGAAATGAACACAGTGAGGGTGAGTCTAGCCACTCTCTTCACCTCTGGGGCACCCACCAACAATCCCGTCCGCGACCACCCAAGATGGATATGCATAAATTTGATGGCTCTCACCCGGCAGCATGGATAGCACAAATGGAGCAATATTTCAATCTGAATTACATCTTGGATAATGAAACTCAACTTATGGTGGGGAGCATGTACTTGGACAATGAAAGATGGCAATGGTGGCAATGGCATCAACGTTGCAATGGAAGGCCCTTGACTTGGGACACCTTCAAAAAAGCTCTTATAGAGCGCTTTGACCATGACTCTGCTTTTTTGGGTCATCTCACTAAGCTCCGACAGACTGGCACAGTGGATGAATATATTACAGCTTTGAAGCCTTAGCATTCCGCACTATGGGTCTCCAAGATGAGTTCTACGTGGAATGTTTTATCAGTGGTCTTAAAGAGGCCATACAAGCTCACGTCAAACTGCACCACCCTCCCACATGGTCGGAGGCTTGCAAGGTAGCTCGTAAAGTTGAACGTGCGTTAGCGACCCAGTCCAATCGCCCAAATTTCACTTCCAAGGGTCGCCCCCCACAGGCTCACAGCACTACTCAAACACTTAAGGTTCAAAAGGTGTCACCTGCAGAAATGGCAGAAAGAAGAAAGCAGGGATTATGTTACTACTGTGATGAAAAATACTCCCCCGGTCAAAAATGCATGGAGCCCAAATTCTTTCAAATTGATGCTACTGATTACCGCTCATCGGAGGAAGCCCCACCACTTGAGGAACTAGAGGAGGAAGAAGAGGACAACCAAAAGGACCATGTCCCTGAAGAACCAGTTATTTCGTTGCATGCTTTGCCAGGGATTTCTTCGCCTCAAACTCTCAAAATTAGAGGCTTTATTAAGCATCACCTAGTGGTAGTCTTGATTGATAGTGGAAGTACACACAACTTTATCCATCAAAGAGTCACAGAAGCAGTGCATTGTTTTGTACGAGCAGTTTCTAACTTCCAAGTCCAAATTGCAGATGGGGGAACAATGAAATGTGACGGCCGTTGTGAAAATGTCAAACTTCAAATGGGGGATTATCAGTAAGACCCACATGTTTGCCATCCACATGGGAGGGTGCGACATTGTCGTTGGTGCTGAATGGCTTCACACACTGGGCCCAATCACAGTGGATTTCCAGGAGTTATATATTAGCTTTAAGAAAAACAACCACACACATACCCTCCGCGGACTCCAGGCGGGAGCTCCCTCTATCATTAGCTCACATAGGATGGAAAAATTGTTAAAAAAGGGCCATCATGGAGTTATAGCTCAACTTAATGCCATCCAGGCCGTCGGACCCAATTCTCTTTCGATTCATCCTGAGATGCAACAGATCTTAAATAACCATTTGCCAGTCTTTGACAAGCCTCATGAGCTTCCACCCTCGAGAGGGGAACATGATCATAGCATCACTTTGGTCCCAGGGGCCCAACCACCAAATGTGTGCCCATATATATATATCCATTCACCCAAAAGAATGAAATAGAAAAAATAATCAAGGAACTTTTGGAAGTAGGCGTCATTCACCCCAACATTAGTCCTTATTCATCACCGGTGGTCATGGTGCTCAAGAAAGATGGGGAATGGCGTATGTGTCCAGACTTCAGGGCCCTCAATAAGTTGACAGTCAAAGATAAATTTCCCATCCCGGTTGTTGATGATTTGCTGGATGAACTAAATGGGGCTCAATTCTTCACTAAGCTTGATCTTCGTTCAGGCTACCACCAAATTCGCATGAAAGAAGTCGACATTCCAAAGACTGCTTTCCGAACTCATGAAGGCCATTATGAGTTTCTGGTCATGCCATTCGGTCTTTGTAATGCCCCATCTACTTTTCAGAGCCTTATGAACCACCTTCTCAAACCATATCTCAGAAAATTTGTCCTTGTTTTCTTCGATGACATCCTCATCTACAGTCGCACTTGGGCCGCACATCTTCAGCATGTAGATCAACTCTTGCACCTGCTCCACGAGCATAAATTATTTGTTAAGATGTCCAAGTGTTCTTTTGGCATGGAAGAATTTGAGTATTTGGGCCACATTGTGGGGCGTGAAGGTGTCAGGGTGGACCCCAAAAAGATCCAGGCAATGCAGGAATGGCCTCAACCTAAGACCTTGAAGAGCCTGAGAGGATTTTTGGGTCTCATGGGCTACTATTGCAAATTTGTCAGCAACTATGGTCGCATTGCGAGGCCCCTCACTCTAATCCTCAAGAAAAATTCATTCCTCTGGAATGATGAAGCACAACAAGCCTTTACAGCTCTCAAAAATGCCATGTGTTCCACTCCAGTCTTAGCACTACCAGACTTCACCAAATATTTTGTCATTGAATGTGATGCTGCGGGTACGGGTATGGTCGACCCTTGGCCTTCACAAGCCAACAACTAAGTGGGAAGAATTTGGGACAATCTACCTATGAGAAGGAGATGATGGCCATATTACATGTAGTAGATACCTGGCGACCTTACTTGTTGGGGCGACGCTTCCAAATCCGCACAGACCATCAAAGTCTTAAACATTTTTTGGAGCAACGCCTATCCTCATCACAACAAAATAAATGGCTCGCCAAAATGTTGGGATATGATTATGAGATAATTTACAAGAAAGGGCGCGAAAATATTGTAGCAGATGCATTATCTCGTCAATTTGAGGACGCAAGTACCCTGCTCGCAATTTCCCTTCCCATTCCAGAATGGATTGAACAGGCTCGCAGGGAATGGTTTTCACATCCTTGGCTCTCCCAACTCATTACTCAATTTCAGGCGGATCCAAATTCCACCAAGGGTTACTCGTGGCAGGATGAGATTCTGCGCTACAAGGACAGAGTCGTACTATCACCAACGTCCACCCTCAAAACAACATTTTGGCGGAGTTGCACTCATCCCCCACTGCAGGACATTTAGGCTTTCAGAAGACATATGTTCGCACTCGAAGATCATTTTTTTGGACAGGAATGAAAAAGGAAATTCTTACTTTTGTAGCGGAATGTGATGTCTGTCAGCGCCACAAAGGAGAGACTGTCAAAGCACCAGGCACATTACAACGATTGCCCATTCTGACATCAATATGGACAGAGGTTTCTATGGATTTCATTACAAGCCTTCCAAAGTCAGGAAACAAGTCAGTCATCATGGTGGTGGTGGAAAGACTTTCTAAGTATGCTCATTTTTGCGCCCTACCCCACCCTTTTACACCAACTTTGGTCGCTCAATCTTTCATGGATCAAATCTTCAAATTGCATGGCATGCCCACTTCCCTTGTGTCTGATCGTGACCCGCTCTTCACTAGTAATTTTTGGCAGGAACTCTTTAGGCTACAAGGTACCCAACTAAAGCTCAGTACTTCCTATCATCCACAAACTGATGGTCAAACTGAAGCAGTCAACAAATGTCTGGAAACCTACCTTAGGTGTTTCACTTCAGAAAAGAAACATCTCTGGGCACAGTGGTTACCTCTAGCTGAATGGTGGTATAACACCAACTATCATGCCACCACCAAAATGACTCCATATAAAGTAGTTTATGGTCAACTCCCTCCTTCCCCTACTTCTTATATCAAGGGATGCTCAAAGGTACAAGCAATGGATCAACTCCTACATAACCGCACAACCATGCTTGCCCATCTTAGAGAGAATCTTCATCAAGCTCAAAACCGCATGAAGCAATAGGTTGATCAACATCGATCAGAACTCCAATTTCAAGAAGGAGACCAGGTATTTTTGAGGCTGCAACGATATAAGCAAACATCACTCAAAGACAAGGGGTGTCAGAAACTATCTCCAAAATTCTACAGACCGTATCAAGTACTTCAGTGCATTGGAGAAGTGGCCTAAAAGCTAGCTTTGCCACCCACTACAAAAATCCATCCGGTTTTCAATGTCTCATGCCTCAAGAAAGTGATTGGGAACAATTGCAGAATTCAAACCAATCTACCGGAACTGGATGAAGAAGGGTCAATCTGGCTCCAACCTGAATAGGTCCTGGACACATGAGAACAGCACCTGCGTGGCCGCATGATCAAGGAAGTCCTTGTCAAGTGGAAAGACACGTCTCCGGAAGATGCAACCTGGGAACCAGCTACTATTCTTCAGTAGTTTCCACAGCTTCAGCCTTGAGGACAAGGCTATTCTTATGGGGGAGGGCATGTTAGGGTCCCAACCTAACCCCCTTATTTATGCAGTACGATCGAGTCATAAGTATAGTTAAGTAAAGAGTCAATAAAGCCCATATTAATAATTGTAAGTGGTTAACCAATTTTTAATGACGGGACCACAGTTAGTTGCAAATGGGCCATGGTATTAGATAGATGGTATTAATAAGAACCATGGTATTTCTCCATGGTATCGCATGTACAAATCATATATAAAGGATAGAGACTCCCTGCAAGGAGCATCGTGTCTTATTTTGTAATCGAGCTCTGCTCTATTGGAGGTTGCCCCCTTGAAGAGGCAAGTGAACATTGCTTTCTGAATAATAAAATACCTGATGTTATTTCTCACTGTTCTATGTTCTGGGTATATTTCTGCGCATATTTGGTATTCTTGTATTGTCTTGCAGGTTAAGAGCATAACATTTTGTAACCTTGGTGGTAGGGTCATGGCATAGTGTGAGATGGTGTGCTAGAGTGCAAGTGCAAGTAAGCATGTTAGGAGAACCAAGGAGCACATCTTTTCAAGTAGGACCAAGGATGCAAGGTTTCCTTTGGTGTAGGAACAACATCCTTGATGACTATCACACGAGGTTTGAACAAACAACACGTGTAGTCACACATTGGGTAGTCAATTATTAAAACATGCTTAACTTGGGGAGGTGACAATAGGTTGTTTATGGCTGGGAGGCGATGTTGATGCATTTTCGTGGCGAATCAAGCACTCCAATATTCCATAAGGTTGAAGATGCCTGACTTTGGTTTGGTTAGTACATTTTAGGCAGGCATAGTTTGGATGATATGATTGGGTTGTTAGTCATGCCCAACTCATAAGGTCACACAAGTGTCACATGTCAACTAGGTTTCTTGAGTGGTATGGGATTCTTAAGTGGAACAAAAAGTTTAGTAGCATGAAAAAAGGTATCAAAGTAGGCCACAACCATGGTTTGACATACTCACTCTTATGAGATATAGTATTGGAGCTACAGTTGTGAATGTGAATTACATATCTATTTATCACTGCCAACGACCCTCTCATTAGATGTGACAATGGGAACCGTGTTGACAAGGACATTAATGACTTCAAGTGGGGGAGAATGTAAGGACATGAACTTGAGGCACCATTGGTAGTCGAAACTCGGAGGGCAAGTGTTATGTGGAAACTACGACTGAGGATAGAAGTATATTCCCTACAACAGAAAGCAAAGAATATAAAGTTTTCCTTAGAGAAATTGAAGAATAGAAAGAGGCTTACCTGAAATCTGTCCCAAGATTTAATTTCCTCTTGGATTATAAGCTCTAATCGTAGCTCTGATTGCTATAATTAGAACCTGCACATACAATCAACACAAACCAAATATATATGACATCTATGTAGCATAATCCAATTACTCTATTCAATGGATCAACAAGGCATTGAAATATATGACTGTAAACATAACATAACACATATAGGAAAACAATGTACTCTTCGTATTAATAGAAAGGAGAGAGTTTACAACTAAGAATCATGTTGATCTTGTAGAGATATCCCCAAGTTGACTTTTCCTTCCTTTTCACAAAGCACACCTCTATGTCACCCTAATGCATGAAGATAATGACTCTCTTAGATTCAAGGCAACAACATGAGGGCCTGATTAGTCTCCAAAATCCAACCCCTATGTTGTGGATGGTAGTAAATATATAGGAGAGGGTGGTAGTTTAGGAACTATTATCCATTTACTAATCTAGGCTTGAGATCCAATTAAGAGGGGAATATGAGCTAGCCTTTTGGAGGCTTAGACTTTGGAGAGCTAGCCTTGGATTCTTTAGCTTGACATCGGAGATAAAATCATTCCTTGGAGAAGCAAGAAGTGACTTAATGTTCCATTACTGGAACTAGTGTATCACCATTGTAATTGTGTACTTGGAACTTTCACCTAATAATAAGAAGCTCATTGATCCAAAACATTTTCATGCATGTATCGTGAATGTTGTAAGAATATTCTTTAGATGTTTGTGGTATATGTTATGTACATATGTACTAAGGAAATTGAACTACTTCATTAGCTTTGGCACTTATCTTGTTGAATGTGTGTTGTATTTTCTTTAATGATCATTGTGGCTATATGAACTATTTTGCTATATAAGTAACGAATATTTCATTTCTCTTGTATGCCTCTCTTATGATAGTACTATTAATTTTCTTCTAAATACTCACTCTTTGTTTCCCTCTCATGAAGGCTTCCTTTTACACATTGCAATTGGTATTTCAAAATGTCAACTTACTATTTTTTCAAAGGTTATGTGTATAATATGTTATGTTATCCATTGAAAACAAGGAAAACCTTAAGTTATGGTGGCCAAGTCGATACTCTGGATGGGGCTCCTAGTCCAAACTGTGTGAGGTCTAATTGGGACTTCACATTGGGGATACTCGTTGTATTTTGGTAGTATCCAATAACATCAACATGTGGCCACACTCAACTAATTAAAAAGGCTACCCATCTCTTATCCAACCAGGCTAATGGGCTCTCTTCCTATAGTTATCTTTATTCCTGAGTGACTTCATGCATGGTTATAATTGCTCTACATTCTGATCTATTTTTTATTTCACAAGGATTTCTTTCTTCATCCGTGCTTTCATAATATTATTGTTAGAAAATTATATATTACGGAGCAATGGAACACATAAAATATTGCAGAAATATAAACACAGAAAACGCACAAAACAAGAGAGACACAGATATACGTGGTTCACCCAGTTTGGGCTACGTCCACCCCGAACAGCCAGTCCTTCCTTTCTATTATCCAGCAAAATGAAGAGATACAACCTACAGCAAAACCGCTGTAATATCCTCTGTTTTCTCTCACAGTCTCACCTCTATGTTTCTTGCTCACCGAATACACATCTATCACAGCCTCAAATACAATGCCCTCATATAAAGAGAGGGGTTGCCTTCTAGGGCAAAAAACCCTAAACTAAACATAAGTTCTACCGTCAGATCATCCGCCTAATGAACGGCCCAGATTGACTAGAAATTACTATACTTTTACAAGGCAATTTTACAGGTGTTTTTAGCTTCGGCGGCGCTGCCCCCAAAACCCTCCGCCAGGGGGGGGGGGGGGCAGCGATCATTTTACGGGCGGCGTTGCCGCCCCATTTTGAACTGGGGTCCAAAATGCCGGTACTATAGAAGATAATCAGGCTCCACACCCAACAATCTCCCACTTGGAGACTGATTGTAGCAACTCCACCGCTGCTCCATTTGCTGGACAATGACTCCTCTTTGGACCTGGCTGTTTCTCATCTTCATCGTCATCCTTGAAGACCAACTGAAACTGAGCATATTCTCAGTTTCTCCCTAGTTACAACTTTTGTTAGCATATCTGCAGGGTTCTGGCTAGTGTGTATCTTTTCCAGCTTCAACTCTCCATCTTCCAACACTGATCGTATGAAATGGTACTTGAGCTGTATGTGTTTTGTCCTGGAATGAAATGCTGAGTTCTTTGCAAGATGAATGGCACTTTGACTATCACTGTATAACGTGCCCATATCATGCTCCTTACCCAATTCACCCATAAACCTTTGTAACCAAATCATTTCTTTACTAGCCTCTGTAGCAGCAACATACTCTGCTTCTGTTGTTGAAAGTGCAACAACACTTTGGATTTTTGAAACCCAACTGACAGCTGTTCCTCCGACAGTAAATACATATCCTGTAGTGCTCCTCCTATTATCTCTGTCACCTGCCATATCTGCATCAACATATCCTTGTAGGGATATGTTTGAACCACCAAAGCATAATGCCTGATTTGTGGTACCTCTCAAATATCTGAGAATCCATTTCACTGCCATCCAATGTTCCTTTCTTGGATTGTTCATGTACCTGCTTACAACTCCCACTGCATGTGCAATATCAGGCCTTGTGCAGACCATTGCATACATTAAACTTCCAACTGTTGATGCATATGGAACTTTAGACATATAATCCATGTCTTCTTGGGTCTTTGGGCACATTTCTTTGCTAAGTTTGAAATGGCTAGCAAAAGGTGTACTAACTGGTTTTGCATTTTGCATGTTAAATCTTTTCAACACCTTTTGTATGTACTCATTCTGAGACAATGTTAATTTTCTATTTTTCCTGTCTCTAGTTATTCTCATACCAAGGATTTGTTTTGCAGCACCCAAATCCTTCATTGCAAATGAATTTGCCAATTTTCTCTTGAGCACATTTATTTCCTGCATGTTAGATCCTGCAACAAGCATGTCATCTACATACAATAACAATATAATATAGCTGCCATCATTTTGCTTTTTCAGATAAACACAATGATCAGAGTGACATCTAGTATAACCTTGTTCAGACATAAACTTGTCAAATTTTAGGTACCACTGCCTTGGAGCCTGTTTTAAACCATACAAGCTCTTCTTCAACCTGCACACAAGTTTCTCCTTCCCTTTCACCTCATATCCTTGTGGCTGCTGCATATATATCTCTTCCTCCAAATCCCCATGGAGAAAGGCTGTCTTTACATCTAACTGCTCAAGATGCAAATCTTCAGCTGCTACAAGACTTAAAATAGTTCTGATTGAAGTCATTTTAACAACAGGAGAAAATATTTCATCAAAATCAATACCTTTCTTCTGTGCAAACCCCTTCACCACAAGTCTAGATTTGTACCTTTGCTTTCCTCCATCTTCTTCCTTCAGCCTGTAAACCCATTTATTCTTCAATGTAGTTTTTCCTGCAGGCAACCTGACTAAATCCCAAGTCTGGTTATGCATTAAGGAGTCCATCTCTTCTTCCATGGCTACCTCCCACTTCTTCTTGTTTTCAACCTGCATTGCTTCTTCATAACATTCAGGTTCACCGGAATCAGTCAACAATAAATAATATAATGAAGGGGAGTATCGTTCAGGAGGTCTACCTATCCTGGTAGATCTTCTAACACCACTTTCAGGTGTTTGGGGTGCCTGTTGTTGTTGTGGTGGTTGCTGTTGTTGTGGTTGTTGATTATTATTATTTTCAGGAACCTTTACTTTTTCAGTGATTTCATCAAGGACTGCGTATTCCTTGTTTTCCTTTTCCTGTTTCTTTTCCTGCAACTGATTCTTATACAAGACCTTTTCATTGAATATTACATCTCTGCTCCTAATGATTTTGTGATTTTCGTAATCATATAAGCGATAACCAAAATCATTAACACCATATCCAATAAAGGTACATTTCTTTGACTTTGCCTCAAGCTTTGTTCTATTTTCTTTATCAATATGGACAAAGGCCTCACACCAATGGAGATGTTTGTCCATCCTTGTATATCCATGATCCTCCCCACTTCTAGTCAATGTGGCACTATTTGGTCGTATACCCAACAATCCTCCCCTCGAACAAAGGACCATTGAGCCTCCCCTCAAACGATTATCCATCCGTCCACTCTCTACCAACCAGGGTTCTCCGCTCCAATGCGTTGGAAGCACACGCCTTACATGGAAGCACCACCTGCCTCGAGAGTTTGCTCTATCCCAAGTCAACTCCTCTTCACCGTGTTGGGGCAAGGACACGTCCATGAAGAATCCGGAGCACACCGCCTGTCTAACCGAGCTCATCCACAGATCCCATCGTGATATTACCGGGGCCCACCACCTTCGTTCAATATTCTGAGGATTCATCCACTTGGCTAACTTCGGGGCATGGCTCTGATACCACTTGTTAGAAAATT
The DNA here is from genome assembly GCA_031772625.1 of Pinus tabuliformis. Lineage (NCBI taxonomy): Eukaryota > Viridiplantae > Streptophyta > Pinopsida > Pinales > Pinaceae > Pinus > Pinus tabuliformis. Next base: position 703,218,621 of record CM062812.1, read on the forward strand.
ATATATTACGGAGCAATGGAACACATAAAATATTGCAGAAATATAAACACAGAAAACGCACAAAACAAGAGAGACACAGATATACGTGGTTCACCCAGTTTGGGCTACGTCCACCCCGAACAACCAGTCCTTCCTTTCTATTATCCAACAAAATGAAGAGATACAACCTACAGCAAAACCGCTGTAATATCCTCTGTTTTCTCTCACAGTCTCACCTCTATGTTTCTCGCTCACCGAATACACATCTATCACAGCCTCAAATACAATGCCCTCATATAAAGAGAGGGGTTGCCTTCTAGGGCAAAAAACCCTAAACTAAACATAAGTTCTACCGTAAGATCATCCGCCTAATGAACGGCCCAGATTGACTAGAAATTACTATACTTTTACAAGGCAATTTTACAGTTGTTTTTAGCTTCGGGGGCGCTGCCCCCGAAACCCCCCGCCGGGGGGGGGGGGGGGGGGCGGCAACGATCATTTTACGGGCGGCTTTGCCGCCCCATTTTGAAATGGGGTCCAAAATTCCGGTACTATAGAAGATAATCAGGCTCCACACCCAACAATTATGGTATTTATTTGGATGTAGCTTTGGATTGAGCTTCTAATAGGTAGCTCTCTAGTTCTCACTCTTGTTTCAATAGGTGCATTACTTTTTCAACATCCATAGTTTATTTCCCTTCTTTTTCTATCATTGTGGAGAAAGGCTTTTATGTCGTGTCTCCTTCCTAGGCAACATAACTTTCCTGTAAAAGTGCATTCTTTTCTGAAACTTGGAAGTAGCATGGTTATTCAAACCATAAAATGTACATAGTTTTCTATGCCATAAACTTTCTTTACATTGCCAATTTTCTTATAATCAAAAGGAACATTGGAATAGTTATACCTTGAATGGTTGTCTTTGGTGTAGATCTGGTGAAGGGAAATTGACTTAGTTCTTCCTCTGAAATGCTCACCTCCATTTGGAGATGACTTGCAATCATGATCGCTGGGATGGTGTGATGTGTTCTCAGCCTGCACAGATTCAGAATCGTTACTTGAAGTCTCTCTTGCTTCTATGGCTTTGGATTTTCTTTTAGCTATGGTCTTGGAGAATGCGCCATATTCCTCTTTACCATAGCCTAGTGCTACATATTGAGGTAGTTATACCACTTGGATGGGATTCACAATGCCTTCACCATTAAATCCAAGGCCTTTTCCTTTGTATCCCATTTTCTTCACTAGCTTCAAGCTAATGCATGTAGTGTGATTTTGAAAAGCTACAAAACCATCATCATAATGTGAAGAACATGAAATTGAAAAATCAATGACATTGTTTACCTTAGCTTCTGATTCTAGATTATGTGAGGATGGCTTTGCTAAGCCTTCATTACACTACAACTTTACCAAGGCCTCTTCTATATCTTGTAAATGAGGGTGTGATCTTTGTTTCTCCTCTTATGCTTCTTGTAGCAATGATCTAGTTGATTTCCTTGAATGATCCCAACGAATCTTTTCCTTGTGATGCATTAAAGGATTACATATTAAGCTTGCATTTAACCATGAAATTACAAGTGCATAAAAGAAGAGGAAGAGAAGAATAGAAAGTCACGCATAGAAGACACAAGATTGATATCGGAGTTCGTCTAGGAGGGGCTACGTCTTCGGGCCCTGCTCGAATTAGTGGGGAGGCCTTGTTTTCATTAGATGGCAAAATAATGAAAGTACATCAAATGGAAAAATGATGACCTTATACCTCCACAATTGAAGAAGCCTGAAAATTTTAGATCTATGATGGAGAAACGGGTAGTACCGTTGAGTTCGTGGCATCAAGAAATGTTGAAACCATATAAAATTTGTCGAAAACTGACAAAGTGAAAATCCGACCCCCTGGAGAAATTATTTAGATCATGGTTCTGGCCCCCTCTCTGCACTTCTCATTGTTCCACCTGCATAGAAATGTGTGCCCACTCCTCCTCCTCCCCCCAACGCTCAAATGAGTGAAGGTTTAAATAAAATGTATTGGGTGGATTGTTTAATAAAGTTGTTGTAGATGGGTTGGTTTGAAATCCCGAATTGGGTGGAGGAGGTGGGGTGGTCAAACCCCGACTCCTCCCCTTTTCTTAACATGAAATGGTTTAATATACCCGCATTTAAAATATTAGATCGCCACATTTAATTGTTGATGGGTTCGGGTCTGCCTTGGGCGGCCCGCCCCTTAACCTCCGTCGGTCGAATGTGTAGGAGCCATCATGTATGGTACGAGGGGGCGTTGTTTGGGTGACACATGGGGCCACCCGGTGGGTGCTAGGCCACATGGGCCAGGCGGGTTCAATCCTCGTTGGCCTCGCTATAACTGTTGTGCATATAAGGCATGGTTGGATAGGGGTGTGGGCTAGGTCCACTGGAGGTGGCCCGCCCACCCCAACTTTACATTGTTTATGGTATGGTTGGGTCGGTGGGGTTCATGGCCTGTTGGACTTTTAATTAAAAAAAAATGTTATGTATATAAGATGGCCATTGGGGGAGTCGGGGTTGGTGGCCTGTCACCCCAAAAATATGTTTTTTTTTTGTTATATAAAAACAATTAGCTCTTTTTGAAAATTCTGAAAATTAACTGAAGGAGTCAATTTAAGTAGGCCACAAATTCACCTGGAATCTGGCCCAGGTTGGCTGGAATCCGGTGGGTGGATTTTGTCCAAATTGCTGCCTCCTTAACCCTGCCTAGTTACCCAAGTCAACCCTGAACTTTGACTGCTCCTAACTTTTGCATACAGACTCAGTTTGACGAACCATTCACACAACCACAATCACGATGACAAGATGTTCAACGTGAGTCTAGTTCGAGTACAATCCAAACAATTTTATTTTTGACCCTTCCTGAGTCCTCTTGGACTTCTGCATGTGTCTGGAGCCACCTGGATCATTGAATTCTTTGAGCCATGCATTATTTAATGATTTTCCCATCTCTGATTCAACATCTAAAATCCTTGTCAGACCTGCTTTCATACCAAGCATTATCTGGATCCGAGATTCAATCGATCCCAAACTTGGTTTGGTTGAAAGCCCATTGAATAAGACCTGATTCTTAATGATGACCTTCTTACATGATTGCATTAATAGGATTGAATCCAATTTTGAATATTAAAATTGTGAGTGTGCTAACTCCAACTTCATTAGTTAATGCATTCAATGATCATAATTTCATAAATAACATGCATGAGAAAACATGAGACAAGATATCAATCACGTAAGAGAAGAGATCACCGATTTGGTAACAAAATTCACCCAATGTGAGCTACATCTTTAGGTTTTGCTCAACTACGTAGTATCTTTAGTAGTTGCTCTTCGATAAGATGTTCTTATTTGTTAGTACAAAAGGACTAAGCTCTCACTTCAAGTGGCAATGTATCTCCGTAATAAATATGTTCTCCTTTTACTTTACAAAAGGACTAAACTCTCACTTCAAGTGGAAATGGATTTTCAGTACCTCACTGTCTTAGTTTGATTGCACAAATCTCAAACAAAGAATTATCTACAATAATTCAGATCTTGTTGCCTTGCAGCAACATACAATGATCATATAGAATTTGCAAGTACATATTCTCCCTCTTACAAATCTTGAAAAGCGACAAATCAATAATAAATGAGACTTACATTGGTTGTTGTGCCAAAATTATCAATCAAATGCTCAAAACTCAGCAAACACAGAACCAACAGGTTTTCCCCAACATTCTACAACTTTTGAATGCAAACATGACTAGCTTTTTTAAAGTGCATCTCGGTATCAAAATTTCGTGCCAAACATTAATGACACATATGGGATTTAACCATGGGCACTCATATATGCTGCTCAAAACTAAAGAAACATAATATTGGAAAGTTCATCTTGTTATTCTACAGCTTTTGACTGTAAACATGACTAACTTCTGAAAAGTGCATCTTTATCTCAAAATTTATGTCAAGAATTAATGACATATATGGGCTTCAACCATGATCTCTCAAATACACTACTTAGATACAAATTCTCTTTGCACTAGTGGATTCATCTCGAAAGATCATGAAGAATGATTATCAACACCATAGGTTTCTATCATTGTCACTTCTTAACGACTAGTGCCATGCCAACTTACCTCTCTGCAATTAGTGCAAGCCTTATCTTGAAATATGTGCCCATGGATGGGCTTATTGGATCCTCCCTCATAATTTGTTCCCATGGTTAGGCACGTAGGTCCCTTTCCGCTCTACAGAAAAATAAGCTTGTTTAAATAAACTTTAGTGGGAAAAACTTACAACCAATTCCAATGGTGGATCGACAGGTAGAGATATCTTAAGGAATTCATGTGAGGGGAAGGTCCCAAGGTCAAACCTGCAACTTTCAACACTAGTTTGGATGGTTCATGGTGCCATGTGGCACCATTTGATTGGTCCATGTGGTGGTCATTCATTAGCCAATGCCACATCACCTATGCATCAATGTGCTACATCACCTACACACGTGTCTTTCCATGTCAATACAACTACCTCAACGCTATGCACTTAGTCATTCTACGAAGTGTCACTATAGGCCCCACCATGTCTCTAGCTTGGTACCATGTGCCAACCTAAAATGTAGCAACATCACCCTATCCACACAGCCATAGGTCACATCCAAATGCTACCATGTGTCCTAACAATTTTTACATTTTGCATGTTGTTCAAAATCTTCAGAATGTCATAAATTCTTCGTACAAATTTGGTTGGACATGATTCAAGCTGCATTAGAATCGTCTCATCGAACTCTTTGACATGTCACTATTTCCATCAAATTTTGAAATCTTTTATTTTTTAGGTCTCTTGGAGCCTCCTAAATTAGATTTGGCGCCCTTAATCTCAAGATATAACTTTTAGAGATAAACCAATATCATTTATCCTGCATTCATGGTGGAAAAATAGATTGAAAGAATCCAATGGGCGAGACAAGAAAATTCCTATTAATTGTTTCCATTCACACCTCTTGTCATTGCACTTGATCATGGACATGATACGCACCGATGTTGATAGAATTTGATGGGAAAGATGGCAAAATTATTGTTAAGTAATGTTTCTTGCGCCTCCCATCAATTGTGACAGTGTGCTGAGAAATGAAATGTGAAATTGGTGAGGATCCGATTGGTGCGATGAGATGGAATCCCTGCATTGTGGATGTATAATGTGGATAAGATTATGATGTGTCATTTATGTTGCAGTGACATGTGATAATTGTAATACGTGTTTCTGAAAGTTGATTCAGCCAAAACTATATGACACATGGTAGTGATTTATGGTGCCATGTGGCAAAGGGAGTGCCACGTGAGTCTACATGGATTCTATGTGTCATGGGATCATGTCATCACAGATTTTGGTTCCTCAGTGTGATGGCGCAGTCTTTAGATGACGTGGGATGGGAATCCTTCCTAGCAACTAACATAGAATTCCTGGTCACATTGCAAAACAAATTAGGCTAAGTAGTGCCATAACTTGAAAGAGGGTTCTAGATGGGATTTTCTCTTGTCAATTGACATAAAATTCCCTATTGTTCCCTAGAAGGCCTATTTGAAGCATTTCATAAGGTATGGCAAGATGGTGTCGTGGTGCTATAGGACCCAAAATATGAGATGAGATGGAAAGTGCCACTGATATTTTGGCTATGATGCGTGGATGCCAGGTAAGCATTGTGGATGACGTGGAATAGCCACGTGGGTTACATATAGGTTGCATGTGGCAGTATCTTGTTTATGTGGCAAGAGTTAATTAGAAAGCTTTGGAAGGGCATAAATTTCAATCTAGAGGTTGGATTGAGATAAAATTCATATCACCAGGAATATCTCAAGGATCTAAACATAATGGTAATATCTATTTTGGAATTTGATAAAATTGGAAAAAGAGGAATTTTGTAACCCAATCTTCATATTGAGGCCATGGAGGTTGATTTAACTTTGATATAACACCTCCCACAGCCTAATAAATTCCCAAAGGAGTGGGAGAGTGTGTTACAACTATTTTGATACAAATATAGGTTTTAACCATGTACAGTTAATTACAACAAATATATTATTAATAAAATAGAAAATATGTCACGGTAAAGACACACATTAAGGCATATATTTTATCATGAAAACTCATAACCTCGAAAACTAACAATATTTTTCAATATATATTATTTGCGTACAACATTACAATACAATATATATCACATGACATTCATAAACAACCAATCCATTTACCTTTGATTAGAATACAACCATAGTTCCTTAATGAAAACTACAAAACCATGGGAAAAGCCACCATGCACCATAAAACCACTTTTAGCAAATTCGTATGCCGAAAAATGGAAAAATCAGATGAAAAAAACTACCCAAATTATTTCAGCATTGCACATTTATAGGGTGTGGTGATAGTCATGCAAGAAATATAAAACATACCCAACATACGCCACATTTTTGCTATCAAAATATATTTATTTTTTCATAGGCTATGTGTGAATGTCCTTAATTAAGAATAGGGAAATTTGCTACCAAAAATTCTTATCATTCCATTCTTGTATATTGTAGTTTATTATTATTATTAGTAGTATTTTGTAATGTACATGTATTTAGTTAATTTTGAACCTTTCTGGGAGACTCTCTCTTTTGGTATTATGTTAAATTGGCTCCCTTATTAGCTTCTTGCTTTGTGGTTGGGTATGCTAAGGGGGTTTACATAGTGTGGTATTAGAGATTAGATTAAGTTCTCTTGCAAATTCATATTTAAACCTATGCAATGGAACATAATTATGGACATTCCATTTGACCTCTTTTCTCCTTTTTCCATTTAGGTCATGATTTTTCTCTCAATCTACTTTGCCATTCACACAAATTCCCTAGGAAATCCTACTCAGAAACTTCATAGGTATTATCATCATCATGTAGAAAAAAGGAATTTAAACTACTAGCATTGTACTTTGCAAAGTGGTTTATTTAACTAAGCCACCACCACTCCACATAAGTCTTAGTCAACTCGCCTATCAAAATATTATAAGGCCATACACACCATTTTAGATCTTAGCAAAGAAAGAATTTACAAATTCAATTTTAGATTAATATCCACATTGGTTTGCAACAAAGGGGATCTATTGTAGTCAAAGCACTGAAATTTTTAATCCCTATGAAGGAGAAGGTCTCACCTAAAACATTATATTGAGACTTAAGTCTATATAGGGCTTCTATTATATGACAGTTGCAATTAGTATACATCTTGATATTGATTAGGCATCATTCCCTATCAATTCAATGGTTAGCATTATCATAACCAAAATCATCATCTTAACCTAAGAGAATAGTTGCCATGAAATTAGCTTACTATTATCCAACATCATAGATATTGAAAGGTAGTAACAGACATGTCATCACAATAGAATGAAGAAACAAATTTTTTTTGAGAGAGGGGTTACATTCCATTCATCTCAAAATAATCCAGTACATCATTACAAACCAATTATTTAGACATGAGACCTATACATGAGCATAATTTAGAACTTAAATAATCAACATACTAATTAATAGATAACTAATATACATTCGGCTAGGATATAAAGGGTTAGTAGAGAATCAACCCTTTTATAAGTCAAGGTCTTTACAATTGTATTTATGTGCTTGAAGGTGGGAGATTAGGAAATTGTTAGCCTACCTTTAGTTCGTTGTTTAAGAACCAATTGATATTCCTTCCGCTTTAGCTAGTTGTCTTCACTCTTTCACCACTCAGCTTTGTGATCACTTGGACCCTTGCCTATTGTTTTGGTTCTTGTATCCCTCTATTTTACTATTTAATGTTGATAAGGGTCTTCAATCCAAGTAGCATGAATAATGTCTTCTATGTCTACTAACTTTGTGCCACCGTGTCCTTGCCTCTAGTCAAAACATATATTCCATCAAAATCAAAACGAGGGGTCCAACAAATATCATTAGAGCTTATTTTTATTTAAGGGTTAGGTTGGTAACCCCTTCTATTTACAAAGGGTTGAGATTAGAATTATGAATTAGAATATTGGATTGAGATCTACCAATGGAAGCATTAAAACATTTAAGAAGAAGAATGTCTTATTTAACTTAACAAAATGAGAATTCTTGTAAAACACAGAGTCGAAAGAAACAAAATACCCAAAAATTTATATTGGATTATATTTTTTAAATTTCTTTTATGGTAGGAAAAATCTCAGGGCTACGATATTTTCCAATTTGCACCAAATTATTATCTTGCATCGCAATATGAAGTTACTCCTATTGATATAATCTCAATACGTCAATGAGAAATAACATCCTTGTGTGTATACAAAACTGAGCCACTTAATAACTCTTGGTGGTTCACAAGGGGACACGCATCCATCGTTGCCAAATAAATTTAGGTCTTGAGTTGTTAATTTGTTTTTTATGTCCAAAGAAAATGAGCTCTTAAACAATCATAGGCATCTTGAAATCATAATTTAGAATTAAAAATAGTTTCAACATAAATAATATTTAAAAAGAGTTCAACTCTATTACTACTAGCCTAAATCCATCTTAACTCTGAATCTGCCAAAAGTGATCAAATCTCTGGAGGTGCAAACCTCTTTTTTGAGTGCAAAACTTGAGGAAATGTTTCCACCTCAAGAAATTTGATCCCTCTTGACACTTGCTAGATCCAAAGTTAAGATGGATCTAATTGGTTTAAAATAAAGTTATAATTTAGTTAATTTTATGTTTTTTTTTTAAATATTAGTAAAGTGGATATTATGAGGTAAGTGTTTTGATGCCTATCAACATTTACCAACCATTTTTATGGAAATAAACTTTATACTGAGTTTGAAATTTATTATTGAAATTCAACATAAGTAACATTATGTCATTTTTAGATGTTCTCATCATCAATTTGATGGTGTTCTCATCCACCAAATTTATAATGGAAGTGTTCCAATAGATACCTTCATGCACAATCTCACTATCACCCCAAATTTATAATGAAAATATTTCACCTGTCTCACTATTGCCTATTCCAAAAAATTATTATTTTAAAAGATAATTATTCAAACTTTCAAATCTCTACCTTTCAAATTTAGTCATGATCTAAACTAAAAGGCTATCATTTTAAAAGCTTGAACTTTTTCATTCTCTACCTCTCACTTTTTGAAAATATTATTTTGGTATTTTGATATATAATTACTCTCTTTTAAATTATTAAAACTTTCTCATCTACTTGTCAAAGTAACTTTATCATCCCTCCCCCTGTTTTCATTTCCTCATCCCTCTCTTATTTTCATTCTCCCCATTATATAGAATTCTCCCCATTATATGGAATGTCTAGAGTATTTTTGAAAAATTAACCATATATACGAAAACACTATTTTTTAAACTTACTAAATCATGAAACATCATTATGCCAAAATCACATACCCACTACTTAACCATCTTCAAATTTCCATTTGTCCGTTGTTTTCATTTCCCACACCAAACCCTGCTTATTAAATTATATTTTAAAAATTTTAATCATATTAATGATATAAAAAAAATAAACCTATAAAACATTCAATTTTTAACCATATATACAAAAACGCTCTTTTTTAAACTTACTAAATCATGAAACATCAGTATGCCAAAATCACATACCCACTACTTAACCATCTTCAAATTTCCATTCGTCCATTGTTTTCATTTCCCACGCCAAAACGTGCTTCTTAAATTATATTTTAAAAAATTTAATCATATTAATAATAAAAAATAACCCTATAAAACATTCAATTTTTATTACAAACTGGTAAAAACGCGTCAATACTTAAATGAAAATTCATCAAATTTCTTATTATTATAATAATTCGTACATAGAATAAAATAACAAATTTCCCCTTAAATGATAATCATCATTCATATATGTATTAATGGAAACAATAAATAAATAAAACTAATAAACCACTCAAATCACTTATCATCATCGTGATTCTTATCATCTCAGATTAATATGAAATAAAATTTTAATATAATTAAATTTTAAAAAATATATATATAAAACACTAATAAACCACTCAAATCACTTATCACCATCGTGATTCCTATCATCTTAAATTAATCCGGTAATAAAATTTTAATATGATTAAATTTTAAGAAATACATTAAAGTTAAAACATTTATGAAGATCGCCATCATGATTCCTATCCTATTTTATATATATATATAAAAGAATCGAAAGAAGACATTTCACCCAAATCTATAATTTATATTTTGGATTAAATTATATAAAATAAAAATTAAACTTTTATAAAAATACTTAAGTGTTTTTGTTTTTTGTTTTGTTTGTTTTTTTTCGAAGGTGGCAAAACCTATCAAATTTAGGTGTCAAACCAACAGTGAGGACAGCCATCTCTGGCTGCTAACCGCGAATGTTGGTTGACTCATCACTGTTATTAAGGAAAACCACGCCACCTGGCATAACCCGCTGGTGGTCCGTAATGGAGCAGGCTCCACGCCAGCATAACCCGCTGGTGGTCCGTAATGGAGCAGGCTCCACGCCACCTGGCATAACCCGCTGGTGGTCCGTAATGGAGCAGGCTCTCACTCCTGCCAGATGCCTCTGGGTCTTGGGCTGCTAACGTGTTTCCTTACGTCCGAAGAAGACGAGCTCTTAGCCAAGCAGAAGCAGTTTCACGGCATACTCCAGGCCAATAAAAAATACTTAAGTTATTTCATCAAAATTTTATCATTTAATATTTATTTTAAAATTTCATTACATTTAAAATAATCTAAAAAATAAATGATTTATAAAGAGTGATATCCAAAATATTCCACCAAAATTCATATTTTACATTAAAAAAATCAAAATTAATAATTTGTATATATAAAGTTGAATTAAATCTATTAAAAATATATAACTTTATAATAACAAGAAAAAGAAAACCTAATCACTCAATTAGTTGGCCATAGCAGATTTAGTATAATAAATAAAATAAAATAAAAATTTAAACGAAAAATATTTTTTTTTGTAAAAATTATAAGCTATAAGCATTTAGAATGTGTTGGACATTGGATAATCCAATCTCCATGTGTATTTCATGACATGTGCTTAATTGCCTTTTGCTTCTTGAGTATCCATTAACTTTGGCTATGTGTTTGTTTGCTAACACATGCAGGTTTTGGTGCAATAGAAATCCTATTCCAATAAATGGTATTAGAACCAAAGGCTTAGAGTTTCCGAAGAAAGTTCCTTTTAACATGGTGGAGTTCAAAAAATTAATAAGATTCATGGTAAACATTGCCTCTGAATATCAAATTCCCTCACTAATTAGCATATTCAGTACAAGTGTTTGCTCAGAAAGGAAGCAATCAACTCATAGTTATTTTAGATAAAAAGGAGTTAAAAGCAATTACATCATGGCAGACTTCAAAAGCTTCCATCACTGCCTTAATGTTTTCTATGGATTTGAGATTGTTGTTAACTTCTCCATCAGTTCTTTTTGCAATTACCAATTAAAAAAAATGATAATCATAAGTTCTCATAATTTATTTTTTTACCGAAATTATATATGAGCTCAACAACCTACCACAATTTTAAAATAATTGTAAAGCAACCTTGGAAAAAAGAAAATTAATTGGAATTTGATGCCATTAAATAGGTTACATAAGAGAAGAATATCATTAACAAAATCATGGATTGTCAAAACTCGGAGCCCAAAATCCAAGAATAGTAGATTGACTAATTTACCTCAATTTTATTTTAATTTTAATTTCGTTTTAAATAATATATTCCTTTATTATTAGTCTTTACTAAGGTAGGACTCTAGCAGTGGATTTATTAGTTTAACATTGAAGAAAACAACTTATAATGTTTAACTTTGCAAAATATATATTTATTTTTCAATACTATTAAAAGAATATTATTTTTCAAACAATATAATTCAATGTGGATAACTATGTTATAATTTATGCCATAATTTATGGATATGGTTGCGATATTCATATATTATTTTTAGATATTTGTGTAGTGTTTTTTATCATTAAGCTTTGCAGGAAAACTATCCAAAAATAAACTTACTAGGAGTTACTTCTTAACACAACTTATGTTTTTCTCAGCACAAGTAAAACTGTAAATGTGTATACTTATTAGAGATTGCTACCCATCAAAATTTATGCATGTCCTTAATGTATATAAGCAAACAATTGATTTCTCCACTGTACATCCCAGTTTACAAGTTAATATATTTATCTATTGACCATTATTAATTTAACATTAATTAATATAAAATAACTTATCTTCATTTTTTTCCAAAATATAATTTTTAACTTAAATAACATAAACTAAACTACCCTGCCACGCATCTTTTTAAACCATTTTTACTTATTAAAGCAATTTTTATTTATGCATATGTTTTGTTAAGTGAAAAGATGAATCATCCAAAAGACAATAAACTTAATATAATTTAAAAAATCATAAAGACAATAGACAAATAATGTGATGATAAAATATAATTTTAAAAACCATACAGAAATTTTGAACTTTTATGACGCAACGGCTGATTACTCTAGTAACACCCGTCAACGCGTTACGCCAGCCGTGCGGCAAATTCAACTTTAATTTTGAATTGGGGTCCATTTTTATGTGAAAGAAATGTTTTAAGGTCTTTGTACTTGAAATCAAATCCCGCAAAACCTGCCGATAAAGCGCATGTCAATTCATTAAAGTAAAAATGTCCTCAACAACTGTCTTTATTAATGGAAGTTGTCAAGCATGGTTTCTTCTCGAAGATTTTGATTTAATAATTTAAATTTCCAATCCAATCCAAATTCACGATTGACTTTTAAATATTTGACTTGAAATAATTTTTTTTATCTTACTGAAAATCTGATTAAATTTAACGCCATTCTTTGTTTAAAAAATTTCTACCTTATTGAAAATCAAAATGAAATTTAACGTCATTCTTTATTTAAAATATAATTTATTTAATATAAATTTAACTATTTTTTAATATTAAAAAATAAATTTACTCGAAATTAATATCTCATTTATATTTATTTATTTAATATTCAATCACCATTATGGAATAAGTAAAAAAAACCTTGCGGATATTAGAGAAGCGAAAGGAAAAGAGGCCAAATGCAATGATTGTAATGATCGCTATCAGTGTCGGCGGTGAAAAAAAAAAACCTTTAAAGGGATGGGAATTACTGTATTTTCTGTAGGCTTTCCACACAATGTAATCCAACTTATGGTTAAGAGTCCTCCGAATCAATTATTGTATGCTTTTGGATTTGAATTATTGTACTTTTTTCAAGCTTTCCACACAGTGCAATCCAACCCATGGTCAAGAGTCCTCCCAATCAATTATTGCATGCTTTTGTTTTTCCAAACACTTTAGGATAGTCATAGTTTATTAAAGATTTTTTATTTTCCTTTTCTTTCGTTCAAAGTGTCATGTTTAGTTTATTTGCAATGGAATATCTTTTAATTTTTGGGTTTCATGAGTATACTTAAGAAGAATATGTCATAACCAGGTCGGATCGGATTTTTCTTGGGTTTCACGCGTATACTTAAAAGAATATGTCATAACCAGGTCGGATCGGATTTTTAGTGGATGTGATTGTATATATATTTATATAATAAAAAGTGTAAATTTTAGGAGTATAAAATGTGTAAATTTTGTTTTATCGTTGTTTGTAAAATATGAATTTTTAAATAGGGTTTTCGTGTTATTAGAGGTTATAAGTAATATATAAGGTTGTTATTATTTTATAGTTCACAAGTATAGAGTAGATGATGGCAAGTTGTTTTGTTAAAGCACTTTGTGTTGTAAAAGTTATTGGTTCAAAATTCTATGGGGAAAAATTCAACCACGTTAAGGGATGGTGTGGCCTAGGTCGGGTGTGATCCCCACGCGACTTTGTTGCTTAGATGCCTGTAGGTTGTGGCTGCTCAAGCCACAGGCTAAGCCATGTCAGTCATCTGAGGACTTACATAAACTAGCAAACAGGAAAAATGTTAGTTATTATCTTATATTTTTTTCACTAAATAAAATTGACAATGTTGAAACAAACGAAGATATCAAGTAAACTTTGTGGATCACTTAAACTGACTTGAATGGATGATTTCAAGTTGAAGTTTGTTTTGAGATATGGTTTTAATTTGATTAAGTCTCATTAGGTTATCAAGCATTATTATGGCTAACAATCGATCCACTCTTCATTTGAATATACTAAGAAAGGGGTATTGTGAGGACCCTGACTTGAGGCGCCATTGAAAGTGGCGACTAGAAGGGTACGTGGATGCATGCATGGCAAGTCCATGAATTTGTAACCTTGGTGGTAGGGTCATGACATAGTGTGAGATGGTGTGCTAGAGTGCAAGTGCAAGCAAGCATGTTAGGAGAACCAAGGGGCACATCTTTTCAAGTAGGACTAAGGATGAAAGGTTTCCTTTGGTGTAGGAACAACATCCTTGATGACTATCACATGGGGTTTGAACAGACAACACGTGTAGTCACACATTGGGTAGTCAGTTATTCAAACATGTTTAGCTCGAGGGAGGTGACAATAAGTTGTTTATGGATGGGAGGCAATGGTGATGCATTGTCGTGGCGAATCAAGCACTCCAATATTCCATAAGGTTGAAGATGCCTGACTTTGGTTTGGTTAGTACATGTTGGGTAGGCATAGTTTAGGTGATATGATTGGGTTGTTGGTCATGCCCAACTCATGAGGTCACACTGGTGTCACACGTCAACTATGTTTCTTGAGTGGTATGGGATTCTTAAGTGGAAAAAAAAGTTTAGTAGCATGACAAAAGGTATCAAAGTAGGCCACAACCATGGTTTGACATACTCACTCTTATGAGAGATAGTATTGGAACTATGGTTGTAAATGTGAGTTACATATGTATTTATCACTACCAACAACCATCTCATTAGATGTGATAATGGGAGACATGTTGACAAGGACATTAATGACTTCAAGTGGGGGAGAATGTAAGGACATGAACTTGAGGCACCATTGGTAGTGGAAACTCGGAGGGCATGTGTTATGCGAAATCTACGGCTGCGGATAGAAGTCTCTTCCCTACAACAGAAAGCAAAGAATATAAAATTTTCCTTAGAGAAATTGAATAATAGAAAGAGGTTTGCCCAGAATCCGTCCCAAGATTTAATATCCTCTTGGCTTGTAATCTCTAACCGTAGCTCTTATTGCTATAATTAGAACCTGCACATACAATTAACAAAAGTGAAATATCTACGACATCTATGTAGCATAATCCAATTACTCTATTCAATGGATCAACAAGGCATTAAAATATATGTATCTAAACATAACATAACACATATAGGAAAGCAATGTACTCTTCATATTAATAGAAAAGGAGAGAGCTTACAACTAAGAATCATGTTGATCTTGTAGAGATCTCCCCAAGTTGACTTTTCCTTCCTTGTCACAAAGCACACCTCTATGTCACCCTAATGCATGAAGATAATGACTCTCTTAGATTCAAAGCAACAACATGAGGGCATAATTAGTCTCCAAAATCTAACCCCTATGTTGTGGATGGCAGTAAATATATAGGAGAGGGTGGTAGTTTAGGAATTCTTATCCATTTACTAATCTAGGCTTGAGATCCAATTAAGAGGGGAAGATGAGCTCAAGGGATAAGAGGTGAAATATCCAAGGTAGGATTAGATAGGATTCAAATTTCTTATCTAAGGTAAATGGTTAAACAAACTCTATAAGCTTCTGGAAGAGGAAGCTTCAGGATCCTTTTTAATTTTCTCGAATTTCTAGAATCAACACACCCCTAGCAAGGGACAAACTGTTGTTGATCACCGTTGGTGCGGAAGGAAGAAACCTATTGCTAAATGCATGTCCCTAAAGGGGTAGGGTGCGTTGGGCCTTAAAAGAAATGAAATAAAGTAGTCAGACCCAGAAACTTAGGCATTTGGAAGAGTCATGCTTAGGGCTTTGTGTAGGGATGATGACAAGGTGTTCACGGATGTGGATTGATCCGGTTTGAAGACCTATTGACCAAATGCGACAAAATGGCCTATAACAGATTGCCCCTAATTCGCAAAGTCATAAATGACAACTAATGATTGAAGTGCTTTACCTTGTGACAAGTTCAGATTAAGAACAACTGGTTTAGATCATCATCTTTTACAATACATTTTCATCATGACATATTTTCAAAGAGAGGCATACCCATTCTCAGCACATAAGCTAACATTACATGTACAATAATCAAGAAGACACATCCACTAATGACAGAGTGTGTACTCATGATTGGATGATTGTCTTAGCCATCATACTTTGTGATCTTATATTAATCCTGAAAGTGCAGCCCAGATGGATGGAACTAGATCTGGGGTCTTTTATCTCATTCACTCGATCATCCATCGTACGAGTCTAACCATGCGAATAAATAAGCTAGAGTCAAACATGGCAGACACCATTTGATTACCGACCAAATGATATAAGCCATTAACATATTCGAGAGAAACCGCCGATGATGTTAATGGATTTCAAGGTACTGCAATACAATCTGTATGGTGTGAATGAATGAGTTGAAGTCAAACACCGCATAAAATATTTTGGTCGAAGAACAATGATGTAAACCTGTAGCTGAGAGAGGAAAATTGTCATTGATGTATGCAAGCTCCAAGGTACCAAAGGGATCTTCTAAATCAACTTCCTAGATAATGAGTTGATGTCGATAGGAAGCGACCCATCGTAGGAGGGCCTTGATGTATTCCCCATCAATGACATGAAATGTGTATCATGATTTAAGACAAAATGATGTTGATGTGGAATTGGTTTAGGAACGACAAACATGGAATGAATGCTTAAGTGTATTGTAGAAGATATCAATTGAATGAATTCTCTTGAACATATCGATGACACTAAATGGAGTTGGCAGCGTTGAACAAAAATCGAAAGTGGAGGCTTTGATATGGTGTGATGAACCAAAAGACAAGAAAATTTCCCAACCAAACAGCCATGAAGATGAAGCAGAAGAGTGTCATGTTCAATAGCGACTCGCTGCCATTAATAAGTGAAGTACCTTATTTTCCAAATTCATCCAACCATTTCTGTTTAGTACCTATTTATTTTTTACAAGCTTGAGGAGGATAACATATGATTGATTTGTAAGTTCATCCTTCAGATGAATCTCTTTGAGTATATTTAATGAACCTTGAGAATGAGTGGTTCAGTCCCATCATGTTTGATGATTCCATTGTTGTTTTATGTTTTTACGAGTCTAGCGAAGGTGAAACTTGACATCTTTTTCATGTTTAGAGAGTTTGAAAAATAGGCAAAAAAACAAAACTCCAAAGGTTCCTTTTCATAAATAGTCTCTTGAGTCCGAAAAGGCAGAAAATGATACTCAAGAGAACCTCTTATCCATAATCGACTAACGTATTCCTTTTTCGTAGATAATCTATCTCAGTTTGGAAAATGGTTAAACTTATACTAAATAGACATCCAATAATTTATTTTAACGATTTCGAAAAGAAAAGTGCTCGACAATCTCTTCATATTTTTGGAGTCTGAAAAGAGCTAAAAGAGGACTCCAGGGGGTTCCTTTTTCATAAGTTTACAGAGCTCAAAAAAGTTATAAAGTGTGCTCTTTGGTCAAAATGATTTGTTTCCATTCAAGACACCATAAAATATGTTAATGAATTGTCAACCTGCTCTGAACACCACTTAAGGATTAAAAATACATGTTTCATGATAAAACTGAATCACATTTAGGTTAAAACATTAAAATATTAATAAAATAATGGTGAAAATGACCATAAGTAATCAAAACAACAATTCATATTTACCATTTCACATTTCACCTCTTGGTGAGTGAGCTTCGAGTGTTTTTTCCCCCGATCGTCTGTAGTTGATTGCAACCAATCCGATGTGTCATGCGGAAAGAGTCAATTTTGCGGACAAAATCGACCTCCCTAGAAGCTAAGGCTTTCTAGTAACAAACAAGACAAGTAAACACTACCTTTATCTAAATATGCATTTAGAATACAAGTAATCAGGTGTTTATAACATACCTTTAGTCCAATGCTTTGTAGTAGTCTAACCTCGCCGATCCGGATGAGCTCCTCCTTCTCTTCGAAACCTGCATTCACTAACAAGCCAAAAGATTACATAGCACCTGAATAACTTATAAAATAACACATATTCATCATACAGACCAAGGAGTATATGAAACAAATCATGTATAACAACTTGTTGAGAAAAATGAGTTTATTTGCATTAAGTGGAAACAAAAGAAACCATTACAACCTGAGCCTTGGTGTTGTGCAGGTCCCTCCCAGGGTCCAGCAAGAGTTTTCCTTTACTTTGATCAGCTCACCCACTTCCAAATGAAGCTAAGAAAGGATGGGAATCTCTCCTCTCAAGCTCTATAAGGGAGTCCTAATCTCAGCAGCATCTACCCTTAGGAATGTTCAGCTTTCAACCTCTCCTCCCTCTGGCCCAATGCCTGTATTTATAGTGCTTTGGAGGAAGTTAATCAGGTCCACCATGAATGGGATAAGCCCCTCTTTCAATGGGATAGCTCCCCTCTTCATGGGATAAGTTCCTCTTACATAGGGATGCATGAACCATCTGGAGGCGCTCAATCCACGTCAAACCATATTCTAGAATGCTCTAGAAATGACCACAAGTAACTTTTTTGAAGTGAAACTTGCGCCTTTTGACCTTTACAGGAGTACGCACCCAGACCTTTACATACAGAGCGTACAAGTACGCAGGTTTTATGAACTGGAGGTGCGTACACGCAGGTAAGGCTAAGAGAAACTGCGTAACCAGAGTTAATTGACTTTTAAAGGACTTTCTCCCTTTCTTGGAGTTTGACATGAGGAGCAGAGGTATGAGACTTGCCAAGGAGGATAATATGACAGTTGATAGAGCCATACTAACTGTAGATATTCATGGTGACAAATTTTAGTGTAACAGATTGCCCCCTAAAGTGCGAAGCCTGTAGTAGATTTAGGGTTTCATATCATCTAGGAAGGGTGAAGTACTTTATCATTTCAAGGATTATCTTGTGGAGAGCCCGGTTGGAACCTGCAAGTATTCAACACAAAATACATGTATGAGATCATATCATCGCTGAGGTAGGTGGTGAGCTCCAGTATTGTAGCAATAATGCTACAACTCCTGGGGCTTCCTGTCTCTTAATTTTATCAACCCGGTAGTTCGTACAAACTTGGAAGCGGCGGTGCTATATGCACAAGTACTAGCTCTTGTCGCAGCTGTCACTTGGTCAGCTGGCACAAGTCCGCTAGGGCTCAAGCCAACTTCTATAGGCTCTCAGAAGAAGCTTGCTAATTGATGGACGAAACCTAATCTCAAAGGAAAGCTACTTTAATTGACAACAATGAACCGAAAGCAAATCAAAGCATGTAAACCTAGGAAACCCTAATTTAACTAGTCTGACCTCTACAATGCAAGGAATGTAAATGCAACTTCTACCAATGTTGTCATTACCTCTAATAAGTAAGAATGCATGGATCTAAACTACTTGCATCATGAAAGTTATGTTTTTGTATTTTTCCTTTAAGTATGTGGAATGATTGTGATCTTGTGCTAACTAGGGTTTGGTTGTGCAGATGGGATGGAGAAGGAAGGAAAGTGTGGGATAGGTTGGGGAGGCTAGGAGAGGTTCCTAGGGACCCTTAGCATCCATCCACAAAGGTTCCTCGCATTCAGATGCTCAGCAACCGAGAGAGTGGCCTCCTACAGGATGGCTGCGGAGGATCCTACAGGATACTCTGTTTTCTACAGGATGTCTACAAATGGCTACAGGATGACCTACCGTGAGTGTTTGGAGTGATGGAGGAGTAATGGAATGGTAGGGGGAGATGTGTAAGGTAGGAATAAGGCCGGTGATGGCTTTAGAAGTGAAATAATAGGATGGGAAGTGAGTGTAGGGAGTAGGTTGGAAGATAGAGGGCTAGGTCAACGAAAGGGCTAGAGAATGGAAGTACGTGAGGAGTGAAAGACTTTGGGAGATGACAGAGTGGAGCAGGGATCAAAGATGTGTTTGCAGGTGTGATCAAGGTGGAGGACAAAGTGATGGAACAAGAGAAAGTAGTGTAAATGAAACAAATGCTTGTGAGTGTCACCAAAACGAGAATGCTTCAACCTGAGCTACCTGTGACATAAAATCAATGAACAACAATGTAAATTGTGAAGGAAACTCATGCATGGCAGTGGAATGAAGAAGCAATGCTAAATATGAAAGTGCATGAATGGATCTAAGTAATGCCTCAGCCTACTTCCAAACAACTACAACAGTTCTAACTAATAAAACCAATCTGTTTGATTTCTACAGGAAATCTAAATCAACAGCTATACTCAAATGCATGTAAAGGAAAATGGAAACGAAATGCTAAAGGAACAATATTGATACAAAGGAAGGAGGCCTGAGCTCTTAGGTTGGGCCCAACCCCGAGAGCTTTAGGCTCCTTTAAAAACTTAAAATCTGATCCAAAACTGCTTGCTTTTATTCATAATCAAAAGTCTAATGTCATGCCAAAACTGGCTTACAAAGAGCTAAAACCACATTGACTAACTAGCTGCTACGAAATGACTAAATACTAGCTACCAAAAATGACTACCAACTAGCTACAAAATGTCTATTAACTAGCTAACCAAAATGAGGCCCCAAGCCTTCTTATTTATACAATTTGAGGACCCAACAGTCCTCCTAAAAGTTAGGGACTTGGCTGCCCAAGACTTGGAGTTAACAACAGTCCAACTTGACTTGCTTGGCTGCCCTTGAGCTGATTGATTCGGTGGCCCTTGAACTCCGAGCTGATGGTGGAGAATTCGAGGTAAGGGCCCATAAATGAGGGGGACACCTTCCTACAAATCCTCTAGCTTGTTCTCCCACGAATTTGGCTGCCAAGTGCTCATTAAGACCTTCAAATTTGTCTCCAAGTTGACCAACAAGGCTACACAAAGCACCCATTAGACTTGTTGGCATAATGACTAACCAAATTCACTCTATTAACATAAAAATAATAAAAAACATGCAATAAACAAATGAGAATGGTGGATTAAGTCAAATTAGGAAGTTGAATGAGCCCAAATAATTGTACATTGTTGGGGCTCATCATCACCCCCCTACTGAAAGTGTTGCTCATCCTCTGAGCAACCAAATCTCTCCCCTTGTCTTTGATGGCCTTGGTGACTTCCTTGGCTAGCATTTCGGCCGATTTCTCCTTTGGCTTCCCGCTTTTCAGACTTTCCTGTAGAAACTGTTCGCTGGCTTCCTGTAGAAACAGTCTCTGTCTTCCTGTAGAAACAGACTCTGTCTTCCTGTAGAAACGGTCTTTGAGTCCATCACCTTGATTTGCTTCTCTCTAGGTGAAGGTTTTTAGCTTCCTCATGCTCTGTTTAGCTTCTGCCTTCTCTACCGTAGCCTTTTTCTCTGTTCTGCCTTTGTTTGAATGTCTTGCATTTTTCATCATTGGTTTTCTCTTATTTTTCAATGTATTTTTCTTCCTTGCCATTCTTTATTTTTCTTCAGCACTTCCACTAACTCATCAACATTAGTTCTTTGAGTATCCAGCCTTGTCCTCCCCCTCTCGCTTTTATTTGGCTCCTTGTATTTCTCTTGATCATGTAAAAGATCCCACCTATTCATTGTATGAAATTTTGGCCACCTTCAATGAATCCTTCTTGCTGTAACTGCCAAACCTGATCTGTCACAGTAAATAAATTTTTTCATTCCCAGCCTGATTGCTTTTATAAGCACTCTCAAAGTAGTGTTCCCCTGTTCTCGATTTAGACAGCTCCAAACTAGCTTGGATCTATGACATGATTCCTTTACAATCCTGGATCACCTGCATAAAATTTTTATATGATACCATACTTTGTTTTAACAATTATGCTCATGCCTGCAAAAGACCCTAACCAAGTTTTCTTCTTTGGTTCTCCTTTTTTTTTTTTTTTGAAAGAGATCTCAAGGATATTAAAAATTCTTCAGCTATCTGGTTACGAGAGGAAGAGTTTTGCTTCTACAGATAGAGGACAAGGACCAAGTTTCCTTCTCGAGACACATTCAGATATGCAAACTTCAAATTTTTCATACCCATGCTGGCATTCACAGCTGCATAAGCAGTCCTTATAAGAGGATTTTAGATATGAAACGTGGAGAGACGCAGAAAAACATGAGAAATTCCATGCAACACACAATCACACTGCTATTTTTGACTTACAGGCAAACTGGTCTCTAATTCTCCTGCTCCAGACAGTTCAATTCTCCACCTTTCAAAATATATATCGTGCATGGAAGAGTGTTTACGAGCCTACCCTTCTCGGAACTTCAAATTTGATGAGGGAAATCTCAGGTTTCTTTGTTCCAAACGCTGTGTCATACTTCCTGTAGAAGACCCACCCGTTTCCTGTAGAACGCCCTTGCATAGGTGGGTTTGAAAAATGGCCGAGAAAGCTTGGTTTGCTGCTATGGGGCTGGTATGGAGCTTGTTGCAGCTGCAAGGAATGTGGTAAACTGGAAACAACATCGGTGAGAGTTCGATTGGCCATTATGAAGATTTCCGTTGATGGAGGGTGAGCTGGCCAACTACACGTTGGCCCCATGCAGACTGTCGGTCCTCACTGCAGTGTTTAACTATTTGTTCCTTGCCTATAATCACGTCCATCGATCACGCTGAAGGTTAAATGGTCACCACTGCCTGTTTCCAAATTTCCTCTTGAGTTGGCTGAGCACACGTGTCGTATCCACCCACCAAGCGCTGTTGAACTAGATGAGGGTGTCCAGTTGGCTGGCCACCGATTCTCTTAACCACAACCATCTCATTTGTTCATGCAATGCTTCGAATTACATTCATGCAACAGAGGAACAAGGTTAAGTCACGTACCTCGAAGTTGAATGGCTGCCGTGAGCTGTTGCTGCTGCCTGCTCTGATTTTGCTGCTGCATGCTTAGTTTTCTTGATTGCATATGGCTTGGCTGCTAATCCTTGATTGTTTTTTTCATGTGCAGGTGTCCTCTGGCCAGATCTGAGTGCATGCAATCATTTCCACGTTCAGATCTGCATCCTGAAACTGCTGCCATTGAATTTTCACAAGACTAGAACTTCTTTTTGCCATTTCTCCCAAACGGCAAACCGGATTGAGCTGAAACTCGGTGGACATGTTCCTACCATCATGATGCATCTCCCATAGAAAATTCGTGATCAATGGATGCACGGATTTCGAGAAAAATGGGAAATGGCTGAAGATTTCAGAGGTCGATTTCTCGAAAACCGTGCGTTGGAATTGGCTGAAACTGCTTGGGTAGGCTACTATCATCCATGTGCATCTCCCCATGAAACAGGTTTTGAAACGGATGCACGGTTATGGAGAAAAGACAAAAATGGCTGATGGTGATGGAGGTTGGTTTCGTGGAAACCGTGCATCGGAATTGCATGAAACTGCTCAGGCATGTTGTCATCAACCTTGTACAACTCCCCATAAAGCGGTTTTTCAAATGGATGCATGGTTTTCAAGTTATGGCAAAAACAAATTTGGTTCTATGGATTTTTGCCTCAAGGCTTTTTGCATGTGCTTGCATGGGATGAAAAAATGAGTTTTGTTTGTGATGCAGGTATGGAGATGATGGAGGATGAGTTGGAAGACTGCAGGAGGACTCTTGAACCTTTGAGGAAGCTAGCATGCTCACCAAACCACTTTTTGAAATGCATGCCTAGTTTCCCACAATTTCTACAGGAAGATCCTGTAGAAGCACAATGAGAGGCACAAGGAGGTGGAAAAAATGATGGATGAAGGCAAAGGATGGACACACAAGTGCTTGTAGGCCTAATCAATAGATTCCCACCATTAGATTCATTTTTGAGATTGAATTTGGCTCGTCCAAAGGTTCTACAGGATGTTTCCTGTAGAAATATAGAGCATCCTGTAGAAAACACAGTTTTGAGGAAAGAAGCATAATGACATGAAAAGAATGATGGAAAAGGGGTGAGGAGTGGAAACATAGATGAGTGTAGGCCTCATGGACATATTCCAAGCCTTCAGGTCCTCTTTGGAGATCAATTTGGCTTTTTTGTAAGCTTCCTGTAGAAGATACGAAACTTCCTGTAGAAGGCACAAAAACTCCTTTGTCTTTGATTTGAGTGCTCCTCCTATCATGAAACGTCCTCCTTTAACCTGCAATGTCATTGCTGCAACATGAAATGGAGATTAGCTTTATTTCTCTTTTTCTTTTTCCCTTTTTTTTGAAAAACAACTAGGGCGCCTCATGGAGGTTTTCACCCTAATTGCCTGCCTTGGGCGCCTCCAAGGGAGGTTTTCACCCAAAGATCTTTTTCTCTTTTGTTTTCTTTTCTTTCCAGCCCATTGACCGCCTCATGGAGGTTTTCAATCAATGAGCCAATCTAAGGCGCCTCCGAGGGGGTTTTCACCTTAGATTTCTATTTTCCTTTTTTTTATTTCTTTTTCTTTTTTCTTTTTTTTCTCTTTTTTGTTTTTTTTTTCTCTTTCTACCCTACCCTACTTGAAAAAAACAAAATCATTTTCAAGTATAAGAATACTTCCAATGGAGCCATGTGCACATCGAGATTAGAGAAAAAATGATGTGAAGGCTCGAAATGCATGCTTGGACAACTATCCAACTTTCAGAGACAAAATGATCTGACTTTGAAAGTACAAAACATAGCTGAGGAAGAAAGTATTGCTGCAACTTAGTGACCTTCTGAAACCATATCTCAATATAGCTTTGATATCCTTGGTTCTTTTGCTGATCTGGATCATTCTTCATGTCACCTTCTGTCATGACCTTCTGATCTTCCTCTTTTTGCTGATCTTTCTCTTGAGTACATGGAGGATTTGATGGTGACCATGAGGAATCTTTCTCGATCTCTGATTCTGATCTCTTTTCTTCATCAAGTGCAGCCCATGGTTCTTTGATCTCCTCTTTTGAATCTTCTTTTGCTTTTGGTCCTTCAATGCTTTCAAGATGATCTCTTTTTTGCATTACTTTTCCTGAGATTTGGTGAACATCATTGAGCTCACGAGGAATCATTTGCACATGTTGTGCCTCAGATTTGCAATTGGGTTGAGCTGCTCCATTGCATGGTTTTGGAAATGGAGGTACGGGTAGCTGAGTGGAGGTGTGAAATTGAGATGGAGATGGATGGCATTGTGGTTGGGTAGGCATTTGGGGTTGCCTTGGTGGAGGAGGAGGCGATGGTTGTGGATGAGCAGGTGGTGGAGGAAAATGAGTGGGATGAGAGTTGTACTGGGGCCTCCACTCCTGATAAGGTGCATTCCACTGAGGCTGTGGCCGAGCATAAGAGTGAAACGAATGAGCAACTGGTTGGGCATAATATGGATCTGTGAAGGAACAAGGAGGATATGACCAAGGAGGAGGAGTAGACCAGGAAGGATGAGCAGGGGGACCCCAAGAAGGCATGAAAGTGGCTTGATAGGGGTCATAATAGGTCTCGGGTGTCCCTTGCAGTTCTTGTTCGTAAGATCTAGGTCCATATGGCCGCCCTTGGTTCATATAGTAGATTGATTCAGTGGCTCCTTTGGCTCTTTGATATGCAGCTTTGATTCTGGGTAAGGAAGGGCACTGATCTGTAGGATGGTATTCTTCACATACAAAACACACTTCTAGGGAGTGCATTGGACATTCGTTCCTAGGATGCTTTTTAAGGCACCTAGGACAAAAAATGACCAAAGCCCTCTTGGCTTCTTCTTGCTTCTTTTGGATCCGCAAGGTATCCAGTTGCATGGCAAGAAACTGCCTCATATCACTCTTGAAATCTTTGATCTGATTTTCAAATTCATCTTTGGACAAGATATTGCTCCCAACATCTCTGCTTGTAGCCATTTGCTTCAGAGGAATGTTTCTTCTTCTTCTCCCCTAGAGGTTCTTCAGATATGTCTTGATGTCCACCCAGGGGTCCTTTCATCACAGCCATCGAAGAAGAACGTTGGTTGTGTGAAGCAGTGGGGGTGTTGTGCAATCATTTTTCTAACTTATCGCTACTCCTACAAAGCATGAAATAGATTGAACTGCAACTAACTATCTTGCGAAATTGAAAGGACTAATCTATTTTGCTCAAATGAAATTGCAAGAATGAAATGCTAGTCTACGCTTGCGGAATTGAAATGCTAATCTACGCTTGCAAAATTGAAATGCGGAATTGAAAGGCTATTCTAGGAAAGCAGGAAATGCTAATCTATGGAAGCGGGAAATACTAATCTAGGAAAGCAAGAAAGGCTAATCTACTTTTGCATAAATGAAATTGCATAATGGAAATGAAGTAAACTACTTAGAAGAAGGTTGTAGTAGAAAATAGAAGAATAGCAACAATCACCAATACTCTGCCGCTTCCCCGGCAACGGCGCCAAAAAGATGGTGAGCTCCAGTATTGTAGCAATAATGCTACAACTCCTGGGGCTTCCTGTCTCTTAATTTTATCAACCCGGTAGTTCGTACAAACTTGGAAGCGGCGGTGCCATATGCACAAGTACTAGCTCTTGTCGCAGCTGTCACTTGGTCAGTTGGCACAAGTCCGCTAGGGCTCAAGCCAACTTCTATAGGCTCTTAGAAGAAGCTTGCTAATTGATGGACGAAACCTAATCTCAAAGGAAAGCTACTTTAATTGACAACAATGAACCGAAAGCAAATCAAAGCATGTAAACCTAGGAAACCCTAATTTAACTAGTCTGACCTCTACAATGCAAGGAATGTAAATGCAACTTCTACCAATGTTGTCATTACCTCTAATAAGTAAGAATGCATGGATCTAAACTACTTGCATCATGAAAGTTATGTTTTTGTATTTTTCCTTTAAGTATGTGGAATGATTGTGATCTTGTGATAACTAGGGTTTGGTTGTGCAGATGGGATGGAGAAGGAAGGAAAGTATGGGATAGGTTGGGGAGGCTAGGAGAGGTTCCTAGGGACCCTTAGCATCCATCCACAGAGGTTCCTCGCATTCAGATGCTCAGCAACCGAGAGAGTGGCCTCCTACAGGATGGCTGCGGAGGATCCTACAGGATACTCTGTTTTCTACAGGATGTCTACAAATGGCTACATGATGACCTACCGTGAGTGTTTGGAGTGATGGAGGAGTAATGGAATGGTAGGGGGAGATGTGTAAGGTAGGAATAAGGCTGGTGATGGCTTTAGAAGTGAAAGACTAGGATGGGAAGTGAGTGTAGGGAGTAGGTTGGAAGATAGAGGGCTAGGTCAACGAAAGGGCTAGAGAATGGAAGTACGTGAGGAGTGAAAGACTTTGGGAGATGACAGAGTGGAGCAGGGATCAAAGATGTGTTTGCAGGTGTGATCAAGGTGGAGGACAAAGTGATGGAACAAGAGAAAGTAGTGTAAATGAAACAAATGCTTGTGAGTGTCACCAAAACGAGAATGATTCAACCTGAGCTACCTGTGACATAAAATCAATGAACAGCAATGTAAATTGTGAAGGAAACTCATGCATGGCAGTGGAATGAAGAAGCAATGCTAAATATGAAAGTGCATGAATGGATCTAAGTAATGCCTCAACCTACTTCCAAACAACTACAGCAGTTCTAACTAATAAAACCAATCTGTTTGACTTCTACGGGAAATCTAAATCAACAGCTATACTCAAATGCATGTAAAGGAAAATGGAAACGAAATGCTAAAGGAACAATATTGATACAAAGGAAGGAGGCCTGAGCTCTCAGGTTGGGCCCAACCCCGAGAGCTTTAGGCTCCTTTAAAAACTTAAAATCTGATCCAAAACTGCTTGCTTTTATTCATAATCAAAAGTCTAATGTCATGCCAAAACTAGCTTACAAAGAGCTAAAACCACATTGACTAACTAGCTGCTACGAAATGACTAACTACTAGCTACCAAAAATGACTACCAACTAGCTACAAAATGTCTATTAACTAGCTAACCAAAATGAGGCCCCAAGCCTTCTTATTTATACAATTTGAGGACCCAACAATCCTCCTAAAAGTTAGGGACTTGGCTGCCCAAGACTTGGAGTTAACAACAGTCCAACTTGACTTGCTTGGCTGCCCTTGAGATGATTGATTCGGTGGCCCTTGAACTCCGAGCTGATGGTGGAGAATTCGAGGTAAGGGCCCATAAATGAGGGGGACACCTTCCTACAAATCCTCTAGCTTGTTCTCCCACGAATTTGGCTGCCAAGTGCTCATTAAGACCTTCAAATTTGTCTCCAAGTTGACCAACAAGGCTACACAAAGCACCCATTAGACTTGTTGGCATAATGACTAACCAAATTCACTCTATTAACATAAAAATAATAAAAAACATGCAATAAACAAATGAGAATGGTGGATTAAGTCAAATTAGGAAGTTGAATGAGCCCAAATAATTGTACATTGTTGGGGCTCATCAGTAGGCATTCCCATACTCAGATCAAAAGCTTTAACTAGAAAACTAACTACTGCTATGATACAGGAATGATTTCGCAGTACATCATAATCATAGACTCATGTAGACACAGTATGGATGCAGCCATCTGTTTATAGTTATTCTACTATACAATGAATACAAAAATCCTCGTAGCCTGGATGGTGGAAACTAGATCCAGGGTCTTCATTTCTACGTCCCGAAGTAGTACGATTCTATCCATGCGAATAAATGAGTCGATGTCGAGCATGGTAAAAACCACTTGATTACCAATCAATGATGTAAACTGTTAACAAGCGTGAGAGAGACCACCAGTGATGTCAATGGTTCTCAAAGTACCCAGTACAATCCATGAGATGTGAATGAATGTGTTGATGTCGAACATGTCACGGAATCCTTCGATCGAAAGTCAATGATGTAAACTGTCGTCGAAGGTGAGAAATCTTCCATTGATGCATGCGGATCTCAAGGTACTGACGATTCCTAGATCATCTTTCTAGATAATGTGCTGATGTCGATAGAAAGCGATCCGTCGTAGGCAAGCCCACGACACGAAATCATAAATCAAGTTGAAGAAATGTAGCTGTAAGGACTGACTCAGGGATGGTCAAGATGGATGATAGGTATTTTGCAGATGAATGGCTTATTTGCAGCGACCTCTTGAACACATAACGACACAACAGATGGCTTGGTAACATTTGACCCAAAGTTAATACCCGGCTGAAGACTTTCAATGTGGTTCAATCAACTGTGAGGCAAAGGATTTCCCAACCCAGGTGAATGAAAAGTGTCGTGTTCAAGAGTGGTGATAAGGTTTCTTCTGAGACAAAGGATAACAAATAGGCTCATTTTTCTCTCTTTTCCCCCACCATTTCTGGCAAGTACCTCTTTATTTTTTACAAGCTTGAGGAGGATAACATATGCTTGATTATAAGCTCATCCTTCGGATGAGTCCAACTTAGTTTAGATTCGAACCCTAAGAAGGAGTGGTCCGTTCCTGTTTGTAATCGAACAGGTCCTTTACTGTGAAATTTTAACGAGTCCAGTATAGGAGAAACTCGGCGTTTTTCAATTTTAGAGAGTCTGAAAAACTTAAGAAGACTCCAGGGTTGAACTTTTTCATAAATTTGTGTCTCCCAAGCCCGAAAAAGTATAAAATAATACTTGAGAGAACCGCTTGGTTTTTTACGACCAAGGAGTACTTTCATAGTTAGTGTCTTTGACCTGAAAAGTAAAAAGCGATCAAGGACACGTCGTTTTATTTCCAGTATCGAGTTTGAAACGACAAAAACCCGGCAATCTTTTCCTGTTTTTACGGTCAGAAAAGGGCTATAAGGGGACCGTCTTTTAATTCCGTTTTAACGAGTGTAAAAGAAACGCTCGGCAATCTTTTCATGTTTTAGGAGTCAGAAAAGGGCTTAAAAGATGACTCTGATGTTTTTGTTTGTGAAAAATGACAATTTCCCTGAAAATCCTTTATCCTGCACAAAAACCAACACATTACTCATACCTGTTTAATATAGATAAAAATACTTTGAAAAATACCTTTTCATGGTGGAAAATAAACAAATTTAACATTCATTTACTCAAAAAACCTATAAAAAAGGGTTTTACCATTTCATTTTTACCATTTTACTGTTGAGGAGAGAAAAAGGGCTTTTGGCAAGAAACTTCCCGTGGTCGTTGTGGAGAATCCGACCGTCGAAACCAAACGCCGTCTCATCAGGTATTCTACAACATCCTCCCTTGCATTTCCATCCGTTTAGAATTTGTTTTTAAGCTTTAGTTTCATTTTTTGGAGGGATTGGGGTTTCAAAGGCCGCTTTTCGGGGTATGCAGGTGCTCCATAAGTGACCTGCGTACCCCGACATTTTCTCAGTTGGGAAAATGCCAAGCGTACGCAGCTTGCCTTAAGAGAGCCTGCGTACACACGCTCTGTCTCTAAAGGCGGGCTGCATACACCGCGGAGTGGGTTTTTAAACTCCAATTTCTCCAAAATGAACCAGAAACTTTCAATTTTATGGACTCTAACAGATGTTTTATGGTGTGTAGATTGCCCACCATGCTTGATTGGCGTGAAAGAGAACATGAAGATGTTGATTTGGCTGCGATTAATCACCAACCTTCCATTGATGCTTTGAAGCCATGCGGTCTTTACAAATACTAGGCCATACCTGGCATGAGGGCCCACGTAAGATTTCTAGAGTGGCTGGTCAAAAGGTGGAACATCCAGGATCAATGCTTTTACATTGGAGGGCACCAGCTCGAGATAGAGCCCTCAGACATTTACTTTCTCACTGGTTTGCCCAAGAGGGGCGAACAATTGACTCTGTCCGGGACTAGGCCGGGTGGCCAGTCCATCGCTAGTCTCTGTCTAGAGTGGTGCAATAATCAAAACCAGGAGAGGGGGATAGAAATTAAAAAGATATCCCGACCTGAACTTATGGTAATTGCCTTTATAGTTACCAGACTTTGCAGCGCTGCCGCTTTGCACATTGCCACCGGGTCCCAAATGCGGATGGCGATTGACTGCTATCAGGGCACCATTTTCAACTGGTGCGATGCTGTGTTGGCCAATTTAAAGGGCCAACTGACTAGGGCAAAAAACGGGCAACTGAAGACTTTTGGTTATGGGCCTTTAGTTGTGGGTTTTGCTCTAGAGAGGGTTCCGATGTTGATCCCGCAGTAGCTCACTGTTGAGGCTGGGCTTCCCCGAGAGCCTAAGTTGATGCGATGGGTTGCAGTGATGGCCCGTCATCCTGACAAGGGCACGGAGGTTGTCCGATTTAGACCGGAGTATTTTCACTGGTTAGAGGACCAGGTCTTCTCGATACAGGATTTTCCTTATGCCGGAGTCGATTTTCGTGGCGATCCGGACATGATTATTCCACCGGGAGAACAGTGGGATGACACAGGTACTTTATTTTTCACAAGTTTTTTAAATTATCTATATTTTTTTGTTTTTATATCGTCTCAAAACTGACAGTGACAATTTTCAAAATGCAGATGTAGGCCCACGGCGTCCAGCCAATCTCCGGCCTTTCGAGAGGAGACAACCAGTTGCACCGGCACCGGTCCCACAGAACGAGGCTACAGAGACCTTAGCTGAGTTGGAACAAGACCTAGAGCGTCTGACGGCAGATATACCAGAGACTACTATAGATGATATTCCTATCAGGCTTCAACGCTATGTAGTCGGAGTTCCAGGACCTTTTAGGAGGTTCTTGTGTAGGGTAGCCCGTGCAGTGGTGTCGTATAGAGATCATCACCAGTGATTGGATGATCGTTTTTGTAGACACATGTGACATTTTGGTTTTTTGTACTTATCATTTTTGCCGATCATAAGGTGTTTTGTAACCTATGATCGAAGACGATGTATTTTTGGACACACTCCTATCTATATATATCATTATTACCGACTTATCTTGTTAAACATGTGTGACTAAATGTTTTTAAATTTACATGTATGATTATCACAAATTCCTGTCTAACATTCGAGAAGCAATTGCATCTGCTAATGTATTTAAAGACCTTGGAATATGTTGATATTCAATGTAATCAAACTAACGTTCCAAGAGACGCACTCTCAAAACTAACCTTAATAACACTGGATTTCTAATGGCATATACTCTATTAAGCTGTAATACAACGAGTTCAGAATCTAACCTCACTATCAAACTCTGAATCCCAAATGAAATAGATTCAGACAATAACTCAATAACTGCACTGTATTCTGCAATGTTGTTTGTTGTTTGACCGAGGCTCACCCCATGCATAGAAACTAACTCGTCAGAGGGCAAATAAATAACCCAAGCTGCGGAAGAGATATTCCGTGTACTACAACAAGCACCATCAGCGAATCCAATGTACGTTTGGAGAGGCATCGACATCTGCAAACATCAAGGGTAAAACCAAGATAAGCAGAATAACGATGGAAAACACACTTTCTAAGCTAAGCACACTGTCTAAACTAACAAACACACTAGCTAGAAAGAAAAATTATCCTAACTAACCTAACTAAAATCTCCACACCCATCATTTAAGCATAATACCTCTTTAGGTAAAGTCCATTTCTGGGTTTACCCAAAGAGTCCCTGTCAAAGTCAACCAGCTCATAGGCCCCTTTTGCTAGCTTTCGCTTAACAATGTAGGGCCCATGCCACATAGGAACGAATTTTCCAGCACCTAATTTATCGTTAGCTTGATCATACAATAGCACTAGGTCCCCTTCCGAAAAATTTCGAGGGGTCACATTTCGATCATACTGAGCTTTCATTCGTTTTGCATGAGTGTCGATTACCAGTGCAGCATCGCGTCGTGTCTCATCTAATTGAGCTAAGTATAATAAACGCTTCTCCTCTTTGGAAGTAGCTGGAAGTAATTCGACAGCCATTTGAAGTGATGGGATTTCGCATTCAATGGGCAACACAGCTTCCAAACCATAAACTAGTTGGAAAGGAGTGAACCCTGTTGATGTTTTCACTGAAGTTCGGTATGCCCAGAGCGCAGAAAATAACATGTTGTGCCAATTCGACCGATGAATTCCAATGATTCGTCGGATCATGATAACTAAAACTTTGTTGATGGACTCAACCAGACCGTTGGCTTGTGGATAATAAGGAGTTGAGCTATCGTGACGCAAACCAAGCTGGCCTATAAGTTCTGTCATCATAATGTTTCGAAAATGGCGCCCATGGTCAGTGATTATCGCTTGTGGGACACCAAACCTAGCAATAATGTGATTGAATATGAAAATTGCAGCTGTCTTGCCGTCTGCCTCGAATGTAGGCATCGCCTCGGCCCACTTAGTAAAATAATCAACCGCAAGGATGATATACGCATGCCCCCCGGCCGAGTGAGGGTTACATGTAATAAATTCGATACCACATTTGGCAAAAGGACCAACGACAATTATAGGGTGGAGAGGAGCAGGTGGTGCGCGCATCTTACGATCAAACACTTGAGAGTTGTGGCATTTTCAGACCGCAATAATACAATCTTTAAACATGGACGGCTAGAAGTAGCCAGCACGCAACACCTTCTGAGCTGTGGCATACCCAGACATATGGCCGCCACACGCTCCGGAGTGACAGTCATTTAAAACTCTTTCCGCCTCTTCGTGAGTTAAGCAACGTCGGAAAACCAAGTCTGTCCCACGGCGATAAAGAGTATCTCCAATAATTTTGTACTATTGGGACTGGAATGGAATTTTACGACGTTCCGACTTTGAAGCTTCGGGCCGAAAGGATTGGGTTTGGAGATAGATGATTATATCCCCATACCACGGATCTAAAGTGCTGATGAGAAACAAAGATTCGTCCACAATGGGTTCCTCTGCCACAGTTTCCGTGTCAGCACGCGGGAAATCACACATCAACTCTGCAAAAACTAAAGATTTCTTAGACTTAGATTTTTCAAATTCCAAGTCGAACTCTTGCAGGATAACGATCCATTTAGAGTACTCGCCCCCTAGCAATTGTTTAGTCAAAATGTAAATCATAGGGTTGCAATACGAAATGACTGTAGTTTTACGGAGAAGAATGTAGTGACGAAAACGTTGGACAACCTGAACGGCTGCCAGGGCCAATTTCTCCACATGCGAATATTTTAGCTCAGTGGGATTTAACGTCCTACTAAGATAATATATCACATGTTTCGTTGCGAATTCGTCTTCCTGAACTAACACCATTCCAATAGTGGAATGAGAGGCGGCAAGGTACAAAAAGTAATCTTGGTTGTAGTTGGGAGGATGCAACCACGGTGCATGGGTCAACGCGTGTTTAAGTGCATCAAAAGATTGCTGAGCTATCTCATCCCAAGAGAATTGAGCATTCTGTTTCAACAACTGTGTAAAACCTTTTGTAACCTCGGTGTAGTTAGGAATGAATCGGCGTAAAAAGTTTGCTTTCCCCTGCAAACTTTGGAGTTGGCGAAGACTCGAAGGAGGAGGCAATTTGATGATAGCTTCTACCTTCGAGGGATCGATGCGAATGCCGGCTTTTGAAACTACAAATCCCAGCAATCGTCCCACTTCTATACAGAAGACACATTTGTGTGGGTTCAACCGTATACTATAATGCCTACACCTCATGAAGATTGCTCGTAAATGGACAAGGTGATCAGCTCGATGTAATGAATGAGCGGGCAAATCATCGAGATATGGTTGCACAATGTGTTTGATGTCATGAAACGCATAAGACATCGCCCTTTGAAAAGTGGCTCCGGCATTCTTAAGCCCAAAAGGTAGTTTGAAATAAGAAAATGTTCCCCATGGACAAATGAAAGCCGTTTTCGGTTGATCGGCAGGTAGAATATTGATTTGATAGTAATCGGAAAAACCGTCCATAAAGGAAAATATTTCACTACCAGCACAATCATCAATTATTTGATCGATATAGGGTGTTGGATAGTTGTCTTTGGGACAAGCACGATTGATATCCCTATAGTCGATGCATATTCTTATTGTTCCTTGTTTTTTGTTAACCGGAACAATATTTGATACCCAATCCGTTAACGGGATCGGATAAATGAAACCTGCTTTCAACAGCTTCTCAACTTCTGCTTTAATTGCAGCCGCTTTTCGTGGGTGAATATGACGCAAACGTTGCCGGACAGGTTTAGCGTCCGGGTAAGTCTTAATCTCATGGACAACAATTGCGGGATCAATTCCTGGCATTTCCTCATAGGACCAAGCAAACACGTCGCAAAATTCTTGAAATAGGGCCTTGTATGTCTGAATTTCGTCATCTGAACACGAGGCACCTATATGAATGTTTTCAATGATTCCGGGCTTGACTGAAATGTCAATGGGAACAGTGCGAGAGATGTTTCCCAAATTCAGCTCTGAATCAGGATGTTTCATTGGACTCTGAGCTTCCTTGACATATTCAGCTGTGAAAACTGATGAGAAATCGTTTTCAAAGCGATCATCCTCAGGTAAAAACGAAGATCTATGATGGAGATCTTCCCATGGTAAATCGTCTACACACAGGACTTCACAAAGTTGTTCATCAGATGACACAACTTCGGGAAACGCTATTAACTCTGAGGTTGAAGTGAAAAGTGATTCCTCACGGACCACATTCATTTGGTCGATTTTGGTTGAACGTAGGTCGGTAAAAGACTGCACGACTTCATAAGCAATTTCATATGGACTCAAAGGCATAACATCACCAAATGAGTCTATTTCAGATTCGGAAGGAACGATCCAAGGATCATCGTAAACAATGGTATCTGATGTAATCATATGAATGGATGTGAACGAAGACACGTCGTTGATTGGAGGAAAAGGAAAAGTGCCCAGTAAACCGACATCTTTAACTAGTCCTACGCCAACATCCTTATAAGGGATAGTCGTTTTACCGACATGCTGGATACTTTCTGAAGAGGCTGGGTCGGATGAAAAATAAGCCAGCTGGTCTATAGTCATGATCTTGCCATTATGTGGAAATTTTATTACTCTGAAGACTGATGAGACGACTGCTGTCATAGCGTAAGACCAACTTCGACCCAAGAGAAGGTTGTAGTCTAGAGGGGCATCAACCACCTCCACATCCAGACTAACTGTTTTTCCTTCAACCCCTATAGGAAAATCCTGTAGAATGCCAAACGGATGGAACCCACGGCCATCAAAGGCTTTAAGAATTGTCGGGGATTGATTTAGTGAAGGAGAACCAAGTGATCTCTAGCACTGTATCGACATAATACACGTGGAAGCTCCCTCATCAATTACAGTCCGATGAATAGGCCTGTTTTTTACTATCACTGGGATCTGGAAAGCCATCTGATGAGGTAAACGCGGTGTACTATTTTCTAGATCAAAGATTATTAGGTTCGGGTCCTGAACATCAACAGCTCCTATAGCCGACAAAAGTAATTTCATTGTGTTGGGCATGATTGCAGCACTTCTAATGCCGACATTGCTGAGGGTGAAACAGCTAAATCCTCAACAATGTTGTAATTCTGGGCCGCTCTCGCATGTGGACTGAAAGCAGACCTTCGAAGTACACCCTTGGCAGGCGGTTTAATTACTAAGTCAGGGTTAGGTTTCTCGATCTATAGTGGATCAGAACCGGGAGCTGAGGTTGATGGATTTGTCTGAGAAGATTCTACTTCTTTCGATCCATCAACAGGACTTTTACTACCATAATCGTGTGACCGAGTCGCAATCCTTACATGAGACATCATCAATATGGGTTCTTCTGTGGCACTCGAGGAAGAACCTATCATTTTGCTATCTTTCGGAAATGGGTCCTTCAAGACAGCAGGAATTTGGGAACCCTTGACAATTTTCACAACCTCGGCTCGATGAGGGCAATCTCTTGTAAAATGATCTTCTTCACAAATAAGACAAGGATAACGGGGCTTGCGCTTTTCGTCATTGGTTTCCGACTTTTCTGTTTTCTCCTTCGGAGTTTTATCTGCTTTATTCTTCTTCTTGCCTTTCTTTTTCCCACCGTTTTTTGATTTAGCCGTAGATGACTCTACAGCGTGAATATCAGCAGAAACTTCAGCAGAAGATTCTCCTGTCGGGGAGTCTGGTAAGGTGATAATGGGCGAAGAATTCTTTGAAGACTTCTTCTTGCTTTTAGTATTCACCGTACCAATCATGCCATCAGCAGCATGAGATCCCGAAGGAGCAGCAGCGATTTGATTTGACTTTGGAAGATCTGGGATCTTTTCGTGTAACGTACCCGACTGAGTATAAACTAAGTCAAGGTACTGCGCTTGAGCAATCACTTGCTCCTCAGTAACTACTCTGGCCTTAGCTACGTCTTCAGTAATCTTCGGTAATAATGATTTAACAAACCATTCAGCTAAGATTTGGTCCGGGATAAAAACTTTCACTAATCGCCTTCGACGTCTCCATTCATGAATATGGTCGGAAATATAAGTGGACGTCGACTGTTTTAATGAAGTTAGTAACTCGGTGCCATTATCATATCTGACCGACAACTGAAAATGTGTTAAGAACGAGGTAGCTAACTGACTAAAATTATAAAAAGAGGCCCGTGGTAACTCAATGTACCACTTGGCCGCGAGACCAATAAGCGTACGCTGGAAAAGACGTAAACGGATGGAATCATCCGAGATAGAATTTGAGGCACACCAGAGGTGGTAAGTCATCACGTGATTTGAAGGATCCTCTCCAGACTTACCTTCAAACTTGGGTATGTCACTGGGCAACTTATTTGGCATTGGCGGCCAAAACGAAAGATAATTTATTGGATCGTTCGTTAGGCGCGTCAAGTCTGGTAAATCCAAAGTTGCGATAAACGACAATTGCCGATTAGGATCCCTAAAACTCTGGGTCACAAGACCAGTCCCAGGAGGAGGATATCCAGGATAACTTGGAATAGGAATCGCATTCGGGATATTGTATCGTCCATGAAAACCAGGATTAACCGGACCGTACTGGGGTTGCTGTGGTTGTTGATAAGTGTACCCAGGATACGGTTGATACTGGTAAACCGGTTGTTGGACAGGAGGCCCGTATTGGTACTGTCCCTGGTACGGTTGATAAACAAATTGTGGTTGAGTAGTGACAACCGTACTTAAACCAGGCTGCCCCACAGGCATCTAAATCGTAGTTTGAATCGTGGATCCAGACAATGGTAAAGATGTCTGCGGAGTAGTGGAAGAGACAGTAGAAACCGGAGCTGTTGATACTCCAGAAGTAAGTGTGGTGGATGGAACAGATGTTGCGGTAGTTGCAGCAGTCGTTTGAGATGGAGTACTAGGTGCGATGGGCGACTGAGTAACTACCGAAGGTACAGAAGTTTGAACATTAGACTAGAATGGTTGCTGGGATGGACCAGAAACTATAGGTTGTCCAGTTTGAGATGACAACTGTACGCTTGGCTGCAACACTTGTTGACCTTACGATGGATCCCACACTATGTTCATTCCGGGGTATTGACCCATGACAGGTTGAGGATATTGAGATCCATAACCGGATTGAGGGTAAGATTGATAATTGAAAGGTACATTTCCCGTACCTTGAACATAAGATTGACCTTGGGGTGGTTGATAACCTTGACTCGAGTACTGACCTTGGGGTAGATACCCTTGAGGTAAGTACTGATACTGGGGTTGACCTTGAGGCATAAATTGATACTGAGGTTGACCCTGGGGTACATATTGAGGCTGGGGTTGACCTTGAGGAATGTACTGTACCATGGGTACATACTGTCCTTGAGGTTGCCCCCCAGACACAAGTTGTGTACCTTGAGGTTGCCCCCCAGGCGGTAACTGGCCACCTTGAGGTTGAGAACTGGGAATTGAACCTGACATCATGTAAATGTCTCCTACGTCCAACGGTTTATTACCATTGTTTCCAGTTAATGACCCATGTCCAATGGGTTGAGGAGATGCTCCTGTAAAAGTACTAGAAAGTGACTGATACCTAGCAGGAACAGAAGGACCACCGTACAAGAAAGATTCAGGAGATTGAGTAAACACGGACGACTGACTAGACATATTTACAGGAGTATAAATACCTCCGGGTGGATAAGGAGTACGAGGTGGAGAAAAACTTATCCCTGAGTTGTCCAAGTAATTAG
Source organism: Pinus tabuliformis (assembly GCA_031772625.1). Classification (NCBI taxonomy): domain Eukaryota; kingdom Viridiplantae; phylum Streptophyta; class Pinopsida; order Pinales; family Pinaceae; genus Pinus; species Pinus tabuliformis. The sequence goes on from CM062812.1 coordinate 703,257,569, forward strand.
TTAATGAAAGATACCAAGTAGTACTTCTAGGTGGGCTGTAAAAAATAGACTCACGCTCCCTTACATCAATGGTAGGTTGATCTTCAGGGATAGGAACGCCTACTTCTTCTTCTGGAGCAAGTTCTTCAATAGCTATCAAACCAGAAGGAAGATTTTCGGTGATGACTCTTTCTACCCTAGGTGAATCAGGAACACTAGAAGTTGGAGTAATAGGTTCAGATATTTTAGGTTCTTTGCCTATATCACTAGTAGATGAAAAACTACCAGCAAGCTCGGAAACTGCAACAGCTTCAGGATTATAACCTGTTTCTAGACTTTGGTAATCTGGATGGACTACCAACGAAGACTCTCCTTCTTCAGGTGAACCTACTTTACTGCCACTAGGAGGAGTTACAAGGAATTTCAAACCTTCGTAATGACCCGGGACGTCTTCAGGAGGTTCGCCCCGAAGTCTACGGGACTTCCTCAACAAATCGACCACGGTAACAATCTCAGGAGACTGGCCCCGAAGTCTACGGGACTGTCTCGGTAATTCCGCCACAGTTAAAACTTTTAACTACTGCACACGCAAACAAAGTAAAATCTCAAAGCAAACCGCCTAAAGTCTCTAAAGAACCAAACAAATTCGAATCACACGCCTAAAGAATCTAGGGCGTCAAACCATACACAAACAGTAGCCTTCCGGATCGAAAACACTAGTTGGTGATGAAGCCCAACATCGCCGGATTCAGTACAGAAGTGGTGGGTGGAACAGTTACTGAGGCAACCTGCTTAATGAATAGACCGGCACAAGTTCCTCCACTTTAACCGTCTCGAGTGAAGTGAACGCCCCGGAAAATCCAAGTGAGTCTAGCCGACGTCTGCTCCAGGTACAGTGGGATCTTCCCTCCACCGTCACCTCGGGTAGAATCCTAAAGATAATGGTCACTAAGGTTACCAACAGCAACAAATATACCTGGGGGCACAGTCTATGACCCGATAGCACGCAAGGGCAGAGTAACAAGCTCAATCCCCTTGCCAGCTCCTTGACAATAATCCAAGGTTTACCGACAAGTGACCCCAGGCTCCTCGACAATAATCCGAGGTTTACCGTTTGTAGTACGTGCGTATCTGACATATTTCCCAATGAAGGAGGATTGATCCCCTCACTGGTTCGGACACGGTCTCGTGCTTCTCCTTTAAGAGGAGCTTTCCCAGAGTACAAATGAAACAGTTGGATTTATCCTACCACAAGATAAACTACTTGTTTGGTTTTACTGTCTTGGAGAGTTAATTACTCTCCTACTCCAAGACACTAGCCTGATCTATATTGGTGTTTCAGAGCCCTAGTAAATAAAAAGTTACTAAGTTGATTTTACTTTAAGCATTAATTTTTATGGCTTTTCTTTAAGACAAAAGGTAGCGGAGATGAAACTGATGGTGTGTAGACTCGACTCAAATCCACTAAAAAGATGCACTTAGGATGATTTATACTAATTTTCTTTTTCAATGAATTCCCTAGCTAAGAGAGTTGGAGAATGCAAAATTGATATAAAGACAACTTTCTTGGCAATGAAAATCAAAGAAACAATCTCTTTATCTTTTCCAAAGCATACAACACATGACCACTAATTACTCCACGAAAATTCCTTTTCCGTTCAAAGACTCAAATGCCACTAAGCAAACTTTTCCTTCAAAAGAGATTTTTGGATTTTTTCCTACTTAACAAAGCATTTAAAAATAAAAAATCAAATCTTTAAAAAATCTATGACAATCAAATCAAAGCTACTTAAAAGCAAATCAAAAAGAAATTCACCTAATAAGCAAATCTAATGAGGCCAAAACCTACAAAGTATGATCCCAGGATGTTTTACTCAGTCATGATTTAACTAAGGACTAGTCAATGCAGAATAAAAAACTAGCCAAAAACAAACATCAAAATCTTTTGTTCTTTTTCTTAAAATGAAATTCACAGTTCAATCAACAAACTTTTTCGAGATTCGGCAAAGAGACAAAACAAAGGTAGGTGTCTCACAAGGGTGGATTCTATGAAAGGTCCGACTCCTAAGAAGACTGCAAAGACCAGGGATATCCAAGGTTTTACGACTTCTAAAGCCAAAGTCACTACAGGACCAATGCAAAAATCAAACCCTAAGGCTAGAACCTCTACGAATTCCACTAAAACTCTTGACACTGATGAAACAAGTTCAGATGAAGATCTCTGGCAGGTAACCAGTGGATCTGGGTGGTAAAAACAACTTATAAACAAAATCTAAGAGGCAAAAAGGAGAAAATTGAAATTTTCTCAATTTTGACAGGGTACGCAGGCAACCTGTTTGCACAGGTGCGTGTACGCTCTGTGCACAAAGCTGCAGTGCGTACAGGTACGCACTGTGCTTAACGCAGAGGCTGCGTACTTCTAGCAAAACCAAGAAAAACTAAAATCTAATTTAACCCTAAGCTAAGCCACCCAAATACACAGTCAGACAACCAAAAACCAGAAAGAAAAATACTTTTCTCAGATCAAAGTTTCAGACAAAGGAAAAATCATTCACATCAATGGAGTTCCCCGGCGGAGTTGCCATTTTGTCATGCGGAAAGAGTCAATTTTGCGGACAAAATCGACCTCCCTAGAAGCTAAGGCTTTCTAGTGACAAACAAGACAAGTAAACACTACCTTTCTCTAAATATGCATTTAGAATACAAGTAATCAGGTGTTTATAACATACCTTTAGTCCAACGCTTTGTAGTAGTCCAACCTCGCCGATCCGGATGAGCTCCTCCTTCTCTTCGAAACCTACATTCACTAACAAGCCAAAAGATTACATAGCACCTGAATAACTTATAAAATAACAAATATTCATCATACAGACCAAGGAGTATATGAAACAAATCATGTATAACAACTTGTTGAGAAAAATGAGTTTATTTGCATTAAGTGGAAACAAAAGAAACCATTACAACCTGAGCCTTGGTGTTGTGCAGGTCCCTCCCAGGGTCCAGCAAGAGTTTTCCTTTACTTTGATCATCTCACCCACTTCCAAATGAAGCTAAGAAAGGATGGGAATCTCTCCTCTCAAGCTCTATAAGGGAGTCCTAATCTCAGCAGCATCTACCCTTAGGAATGTTCAACTTTCAACCTCTCCTCCCTCTGGCCCAATGCCTGTATTTATAGTGCTTTGGAGGAAGTTAATCAGGTCCACCATGAATGGGATAAGCCCCTCTTTCAATGGGATAGCTCCCCTCTTCATGGGATAAGTTCCTCTTACATAGGGATGCATGAACCATCTGGAGGCGCTCAATCCACGTCAAACCATCTTCTAGAATGCTCTAGAAATGACCACAAGTAACTTTTTTGAAGTGAAACTTGCGCCTTTTGACCTTTACAGGAGTACGCACCCAGACCTTTACATACAGAGCGTACAAGTACGCAGGTTTTATGACCTGGAGGTGCATACACGCAAGTAAGGCTAAGAGAAACTGCGTAACCAGAGTTAATTGACTTTTAAAGGACTTTCTCTCTTTCTTGGAGTTTGACATGAGGAGCAGAGGTATGAGACTTGCCAAGGAGGATAGTATGACAGTTGATAGAGCCATACTAACTGTAGATAGTCATGGTGACAAATTTTAGTGTAACACGATGGATCATTTCGAGCGCCATCACTTCTAGGTAGGAGCTATTACTTTACTCTTTCCATTCATGGTTCGATTTTTTGATTTCATGCAAGTTTTTTCATTTTTTGAGGGCCCTGTGGCTCTAATTTCTCGCCCTAGGTCCAACGCACCCTCAACAAGTCAAAATGAGCACTGGAAAAGCAATAAATGCACTAAGGATGGCATTGTAGCATACCATCTCCCCTTAGGGGGGTGTGCTAGGCACAATTACCAAATTGGTTTTTCCTATTTCTCTCAAAACTTCTCCAATTTTTGCATGATATTGGTTCTAATGAGTCTTCTTGTGATGTTTCAGGATTCTACTGGAACAAAATGGCTTTAATATGGCAGGAAAAAGAACATGAGAAACAAGATATGAATGCAACAAATGACTCAGCCACTATCCAACCATTAAGGAGTTGTGGGATATTGAAATTATTCTAGCTTCCCGGTATGAGGCAACAAATGGAGTTATTAGAGTATCTTGTGTGAGCATGGGATGTTCAGTCACAAGAATTCAAACTTGGAGCGCATATGCTCAAAATACAGGTGGAAGATATATATTCCTTGATTGGTTTATTTAGTAGAGGTACCCCCATCTCATTCTCTAGTTTGAGGAGGGGCGAAGAGATAGTCAAAGATTACATTAGCACACACTATAGACCTCGATCCCAACCAACCAAGGATGGGAAAATTGAGATAAAACATGTGGTCCAATTGCCTCTACAAACGATCCTAGTCAACATTTCTAGATTGGCCGAGATTTCTACTCTAAATTTAGCCAATAGGTCATACATACAATACACTCCAGAATGTATAGAGCCAAAAATATTCAACTGGAGCAAGGGAGTACTGGTAAAAATTAAAGAACAACTAACCAAGGAAAAGGATTAACGGTTGAAGAACTTTGGCTATGGTTCGATCTTAATCTCTTTTGCCTCAGAGTGGATTCCATTTTCTACGACCACAACATATTTCACTCGAACCCACAGATCTGATAGTCCCACGGATGAGGAGGTGGGTGGATCTCTTGTCCAAACATGCAGGTCCATTAACAATGAGCTTCACACCAGTATTATTCAGATGGTTGTGCATGCAGCTCATTATGATAAAATACTACCCATATGCAGGGATGGATTTCCATAGAGACCCAAAGATCGTGATTCCTGATGGAAAGCGATGGGGTGCTATAGATAAAACAAGAAACATTTTGATGATTTTTTTTATTTTAAGTTTCATAATTTTTTGTGTTTTTTATGTATCAAAGACTAAATTATTCATTTCTACATGCAAATATTTGACTTGTTTGACCTGTGGGTTCCTCTTATCTTCAGGATGCAGGAGACCCACAACAAGCACTGATGGAAGTACAAGTTGTTGCAGCAGGACGAGAGGTACTATATCATTTCAATGTGGCCGAGGCCATTGCAAAGGTTGAGTGTCATATGGAGGGGTTGATCCATGGTATAGTTGAGACTAGGGTTAACTAAATACCTATGAGATTACAACACCATACTATTGGCGTATCTGGGCGTATCAATCGACTACAGTGCAAGATGGCTCGCACAATGACATGCTACCATGAGCTCTATGATTAGTCTACTAGGAGGATTATAGCCATATTTTGACTGCATGTATATTTTTTGATATGATAGGCCGTGTGGTCATATGTGTCTCAAGCACAAATTTTCGTAAAACCAAACTTTGATATATATATATATATATATATATATATATATATATATATATATATATATATATATATATATATATATATATATATATATATATATATAACTACCTTTAATGTTTCTTATGGTTCTATTATCTTTGTCAACGTATATGATGTGTATTGAATTTTACTTGCATGTGTTGCAAATGTATATCTAAAACATGATTATCTAATGCATCTTTCAATGTATTTAAATTTCTTAAAATATGTTGATATTGGATGAAATTAAAATATCTTTTTTCAGAAGGTTAACCCTTAGGAACATACGAAGCATAATTGGACTTCTAACTGAATAGACATTAGTCAATTGTAGTATTACAATTTATGAGTCGAGTCTGATAACTATACGACGGATACCATGAGAAATAGTGTCAGACAATAGCTCGATCATTGTACTATACTCAATAATGTTATTGGTAGAGCGACCAATATAAATCCCTTGTAAACTCACTAACTCGCCATTCTGAGCATATATGGACCATGTTGCGGAAGATAGATTCTACATACTATGACTAGCCCCATCAACATAACCAAAATATGGTTGAAGGGATGTTGATATCTGCAAACTAAATGTAGATAGGATCAATAGAAACTGTAGGAAACTCCAAAGGGAACACACTGCAAACGCACTCAACACACCTATATATACCTATTATTTCCTATTACTTTCGAAGGGAACTTTCTAGTTATGCCTATTACACTACGAATTAAAGTTTTTATTCATAGTTAATTTAATTACACGTCTACAGAATAAAGTTCCCTCTACACCCCCATCCTCATGCCAATACCCTATCCTCCACAAATACTTCATTCCGCACAGATTCATAGCTCTATGCAACTCCTCCCCCATGCAACTAAACTTGTAAAAGTTTTAAATGGAAAATAGTTTAAAATTAATTATGTCCCCGCGGAATAAAGTTCGCTCTGTACCCCTATTCTCCCACACATACCTTGTCCTTCACATAGTCCACCGCATAGTAAAATCTCCACACAAGGAAACTATGCATAATGAAACATAATAATATTAATTGAAGATTTTTTAGGTCCTCCCCCACCCCCCACCTATGTAAAGGACTTATAACTGCGTCAATTATGTCATCATCAGGTAGGGCAGTAGTATACCATTGTCAGTTTTAGTGTCAGAGCACTCATGGACGAAATGGCCACTCACAAAATTAGTTTTCTTTAATTTTAAAATGAATTGTTAGGCAGTGAAGAATACTGAAAATAAAAATTCCCCCCACTAGGGGAATTATGTCCCATCAGAGCTGGCTCAACCAATTGAAAACCAGAAATAAGATTTGCAGAAAATTTGAAAAATATTTTTGAATTTATGGAAAAATAGAAATATTAAGCATTTGACCATGAGGCAGATGTTATAGTTCCCGGCGAGGCAGGGACTAATAATAAATATTAGATTAGTGTTATAGTTTGGTAATCATGAATATGATAAGTATTATTTTAGTTATATAAATTAAATGGTTGATGAATATCATAGGTTTCAAATATATAAATTAAATGGTTGATAAATATAGGTAAGACGAGGTATTGACGTAAGTAAGAAAGATAAGTGTGACAATATGGTTGGAAAGAATTCAAATCCTAAAATTATAAGTCAATTATGTGACTAAATTTTTTTTTTAATAATGTAAATATTCACAAATTCTCATTTATAAATTGTAACTAACTTAATAAATATAATCAAAACCTTCACTAACTATGATGAATTTCATTAAGCTATTACAAGGAAAACTCTTCTTTTTATTAAATTTTAAATAATATAAAAAAAATCTAAAATCTAAAATATGGCCCTTTATTTCCTATAAAAATACATATAATACTTTGGAAAAACAAAATTTCAAACCATTTTAATTATAATCTAAATATTTTAAATAAAACTTCAAAAAAAATTATATTGTTGAATGTATAAATTATATTGTAATTTGGTAAAAACTTATTATATTCGAAAGTATTTATATTAAAAAGTATTATGTATTCTAAGAGAGCACAATGGAACCTTGTTTTGCATTAATCGATATACATCAAGGTGTAAAATTTAACCATAATCACTGTGTTGATAAATGTTTATATAATATAACAATTCGCAAAATAGTTATTAATAATGAAATTTTAACATTTTAATAATTTTAATTAAAATAAGGTTCTTTTCGAGTTGAGAGCTGTCACTATAAGATTATATGAGAATGTAATTGCCAAGCTAAAAAGCAATGAGGGGTGGTCGAAAGATATTGAATGTAATATTGGAGTTAAACAAGGTTGCCCCCTCTCCCCTACCTTATTTGGCATTTACATCGACAAGCTTGAAGGTTATTTAGAGGAAGCAGGTTGTGCTGGCACGATCTTAGCTGGGATAGTCATCATCCTTCTTCTCTATGCTGACAATATTGTTCTTCTTGCAAGGTGCCCATCTGATCTTGATAAGCAACTTAGGCTTCTTAAGGATTTCTGCTCTACCATGGGTATGACTGTTAACACTGACAAAACAAAAGTTATGATTATCAAATCCAAGAAGGACACTTACGCTAATTTTATGTATGACAATAATAACTTGGAGGAAGTGTATTCTTACAAGTACCTAGGAATTGATATTCATCACAAGCTCAACTGGAACTATAGCATTGAGAAAAGGATTAATGGGGGGTGGAAATCTTATTTTGGTCTTGAAAATAATTGTAAAATGGAAAACCTCGTAATGTTCGATAAAAATAAGTTCCTCTTTGAAACTTTAGTCACTCCTGTTATCTTATATGGATGTGAGGTCTGGGGTTGCAACATCTCTAGAGAATCCTGGAGAAAGATTGAGCAAATCCAGAAGCGTTTTATAACGTATAACCTGAAAATTAAAAGCAATACACCCTATCCTATTCTCCTTATAGAAGTAGGCCTTTCCCCTATCGAAAGCCTAGCTATGACTAGGCTTCTGTTGTACAAGCACAAACTCAATAACATAGGAGATCATAGACTTCCTAAGCTAGCTTTAAATTCTAGCCAAAACCACCTAAAGCTCAAGTGAGGGTGGTATAAAAACACGAGGGCCTAGTTAAACCTTTGGGAGATCAACGAGAATGATGCATTGCAAAACATTAATAACATTAAAAATATTGTTACTTCTAAGTTCAAAGAAAAAATGTGGTGTGAGAAAGATTTAGCAGCTAAAAGAAAATTAAGTTATTATAAGAAGGTCATCAACCCCACCCTAGAAGATCAAAAGTATCTCTCTGTTTTAACTAGATCAAAGAAGAAAATTAATATAGCGAAGATTAGAACAAACTCTCATGAGCTCCATAGTGAAACAGGTCGTTGGGAAGTTCCTAAAACACCATGGATGGAAAGGATCTGCCATCTCTGTGAGAATAGGAATATCGAGGATGAAAACCACTTCCTCTTAGAGTGCCCCATGTACAACCACATTAGATCTCAGTTTCACAATCTTTTCGCAATATTGACCTTCCTATACTTTTACGATGTCAAAACTATAGTGAGCTCGGGAGGCTTCTCTCCAAGCTTTTTTAGCATAGGAATAAAATCTTAAATCAAACTAAATAATTTGTTTCTTTAGGTCCGATAGACTAAAGTTTGGTCTCAGTGGACGTTAACCATCATCATCATCATCATCATATATATATATATATATATATATATATATATATATATATATATATATATATATATATATATATGAGAGTTTAATTTAGAAACGAAATGGTTTTTTCACAGCAATTTTTTTGTTTGTTTGTCATTTTAAACCAAATTTTAATATAGATTTTTAAAAACTTGAATTTAAATTGTTTAATCTATAGAATTCGAGTTCCCCAAGAATTTTTCAAGGTGTTGAATACATTTATATATTCAAAAATATATTTAAACAACAAAAAACCACATTCTCGCTTGAAATTATATTGTCCAATTCTAATGAGAAAATTATTTTATCTATAAGTTAGACTACCCCTTTAATATATATGTATAGTATATATAATTTTTTTAATTTTGAAAATGAAAATTTAATAATATTTTAAAATATATTTATTTATCTATATCAATATAATAAAATTATATTTTATTAAAATATTAATATAACAAAATACTTATTTTTTAAATTATATTTTAATTAAAAATTTAAAAAACAACACACTAACATAATTAACATATTCAATAGCAAAATGAAAGGTCATTAGAAAATGTAACATTTAAATAAAAAAAAATTCTAAGCAATATAGTGTAACACTAAAATAATATGCTCCTAAATCATAGCCATCAGCGCGGGCTAAATAATGGTTCAAGTTTTAGTCTTGTAGCTTCCTCTTGCCAAATTATGGCAGACCACTAATCTTTTTGTTCACAAATTTCTTTTAAGTTACATAATTTATCTATTCATATTGGTAATCTCTTAAGAAACGAGCAATCCACTATCAACAACTTTTTGAACATTGTAAAAACTTCCTGATGCACTCTCACTACCCATCTCCAAAATTGGGAGCTCCCTTAGTTAATCACAATACCACAATTCCAACCTCTCCAAATTTGGAAACTTGCGAATGTAATTGGGAAAAGTTATTCCCCATTACTAAAGTACACACAAGTTTTGCAACTCGTTCATATTTTGGAGAGGGAGAATATCCACCATCATTGCATCCTCCATCACATCATCTCCATCTCCATCTGTATCCTTCACCACATCTCTATCTGCATCTTGATCGTCCAATGCAGCACTACTATCTGCCAAACATGTCTTTGTCCCCCTTCCTCTCTATCCCATTTCCATCTATGTCTTTGTCTCTCTACCTCTTTCTCTATTTCTCTCTCCCTCTCTCCCCTGTTACCATGTCTCTCTCTCTACCCCACTATCATCTCTCCCTCACTCCCTCTCTTCCTTCTCCCTCTCTCTTCTTCCCTCTTTATCTTTCTCTTTTTCCACTCTCTATACCGCTCTCTCCTCTCTCGATCTCCCTCCCCTCCTTCTCTCTATCCTCCCTCCCTTTCCCTTTCCCTTGTCTCTTTATCTCCCCCCACCCTCAATCTTTCTATTTCCATTTGCGTATTTGTCTCTCTCTATCTCTTCTTCCCCCTTTATCTCTATCTCCCTCCCTTTCTCTTTTTCTCTCTCTCCTTCAATCCCTTTCTCTCTCTCCCCCCCATTTACACATCTATTTATGTATCTCTATGTCTTCTTCCGCCTTTATATCTATATCCCTCCCTCTCTCCCTCCCTCTCCCCCCTCACCCCCTCACTATCTCTCTCCCTCTCTCCCATATCACTCTCTCACATACTCTCTCTGATTCTCACTTTCTCTCATTTCTCCCCCCTCTCTCCTCCCTTCTTTCCCACTCATGACACTTGTCTCCCTCTCTCTCCCACCTCCATATTTATCTCTATCACCCTCCCTATCTCTCCCTATCCCTCACTAAGTCTATTCATATCCCTCCCCCATCTCTCTCTTGCTTCCTCCCTCTCTCTTCCCCCTCTAGCTCTATCTCCTTTTCCCTCCCTATCTTCTTCTCTATCCCTCTATCTCACTACCTCTCTCCAACACACACTTTTTCCCTATATCTCTTTCCTACTCTCTACTCCCTCTCACTCTCTCTCTATTTCTCTCTCTTCCCCCTCCTCTCTCAAAATATTCTTCTCTCTTCCCCCTCCACTCCCTCTCTCCTTCTCTCTCACTCTCTCTATCCACTACTTTTTATCTTATTCCCTCTTTATCTCTCTCTTCTTCTACCCTCTCTCCCCTCTTTTGATTACCCTCCCCTCCTTCTCTCTCGCCTCCCTCCATATCTCGTTCCCTCTCTCTCTTTCTCTCCTCCACCCCACCCCCTATCTCTTTATGTCCATTTAGATATTTTTATTTGTCTTTGTATCTCTTCTTCCCCATTTGTCTCTACCTCCATCCCCCTATCCTTCTCTCCCTCCCTCTCTCCCCAATCACTCTCTCTATATTTGCCTCTTTTCTTCTCTCTCTCTCTCTCCTCTTATTTTCCCTTCATGCCACTTAGGTCCCTCTCTCTCTCCCCTCTCCCTTTCCGTCTCTATCTCCATCCCTCTCTCCTTCTCCATCTCCAATCACTCCTTCATTGTCTCTATCCCCTTCTTCCCCACTCTCTCTCTCTCTCTCTCTCTCTCTTTTTCTCTCCACTTTAGCTAAATATTTGTCCCTCCCTTTCTTCTTATTTTTTTTCATGTCTCACCTCCCCCATCCTTCTCTCACTCACTTTCTCTCCATATCCACTTGTATCTCTCTCCCTCCCTCTTAAACTCAGTATTTGACTCTCTATATCCCCCCTCTTTACCCCTCACCTCCTTCTTTTCCCCTCTCTCTTTCCATCCTTGCCTCAACCCCCTTCTCTTTATCTCTCTCTCATTTTTTGCTTCTCTCTCTCCTCTTCCTCTCTCTCTCTCTCTCTCTCTCTCTCTCTCTCCCCCCTCTCCCTCCCCCTCTCCCTTTATCCTTCTCTATCTCTCCCATCATCACTCCCTCCCCCTCTCCCATTTTCTTCCACCTACAACATCTGTATATATCTCACTCTTCCTCTCCCCCCCTCCCCACTCTCTCCCTTTATCTCTCTTTCTCCCCCACCCCACTCTCACTCATTCACACATGCACTCTCTGCTCCTGCTCTCCTACTTTTCCCTCTCTCTCTCTCTCTCCTTCATAACATCCTCCTCAAACTTTGTCTCTCTCCCTGTGTCAACCACAAATATCTACCTCCCTTTCGCATTATGACCCTCTTTCCTTATCTCTCTCACTTTTCACCTCACCGACTCATTCTTCCCCACCCCACCTCCCCCCTCTCTCTCTTTATATCTCTTGGCCCCTCTATCGCACCCTATCTCACCCCCACCCCCTCAAATTCACATCAACCATTTCCATCAACTCAATCTTTCCCACTGGCCACTCTCTCTCTTTTTATCTCTTTATTTCTCTCCTTGTCTTTGTTGGGTCCTCTATCCCTCCCTCTCTCACCCTCCCCAACCCCCTAGGCCCATATCGACCATTTCCCATGTGTTGAAATCACTAGCTATAAGAACATGTGTGCATTCCTAGAACTAGGAATGTGCACGCATTGTTGGTACTAAAAACACACATGCATTTTTTAAATTTAAAATTTTCCTAGTGATAATCCTCTGCGAAAAGTGACTTGGTTGCTTTAGATATAGGTTCATTATCATGAAATTTGTAGTTTGGGAGGCAACATGAAAACATTAATCTTTAAAAACACACACACACGCACGCGCACTTACACAGACATCTATTTTTGACATTATTTATCTATAAGCTTGACACATATGTTGTCCATGAAACTACATACATAGATAACATCGAGTATGTGGATTTTAAATGTATAATTTTTGAAATTAATATTTTTCACCATTTTTAATGCATTTTTCTCTTGATATTTATCAAAATCTTAAGATATAAACCTTTCTTATTTTGGCTACAACTTTTAGGGGCCTTAACCATGTGGAAAAAAATGATATGGCACACTATAGGATATTGAGACCTACAATCTAAAAGAAAGAATTGTTTGATATTGGTAAGATTCTTTTAGGTTACATGAATAGAAGGTTCTACAATTTCAAGGATATAATAACTTTCATAATTAAAAAAATATATATAAAATTAAGATTATAAATTTTGAAAAATAGTTGTGCAAGAACATGTTTTCTACAACTTCACAAGTTTTTGTAGCAATATTCCATCATTTAGATACTCAAACATGTGTTATATTTTGCATGAAAAATAACATACCAATGTTAGAAAAACTCAAAATTCACATAGTTAGACACAATTTCATTCAAAACTCAAAATTCACATAGTTGGAAAATTGGGCGATGCATTGTCACCACCAATCTCCAAAACAAGTAGCTCCCTAACTTTAGCACAACACAACAACGTCAACTCCTCCAAATTTGGAAACTTGCAAATGTAACTGGGAAAATTTGGCAACTTGCGATGGGCAAATTTGGCAAATTAAACACAAGCTTTGAAACTCATTCATATTTTGAAGAGGAGGGAGAATATCTACCATCGCTGCATCCTCCACCACATCATCATCATCATCTCCATCTGCATCCTTCACCACATATGTATCTACATCTCCATTGTCCACTGTAGCATTTCTATCTGCCTTTTCATCTCCATGATCCACTGCAGCATTGTTATCTGCCTTTGCATAATCATCATCACCACAACACTAGTACCCCATAGTGTCTGTTGATTTCCATGAGCATGCTATGATCAATATGATGGTTTTACTGCAGGTATATGCCTTGGTTTTTTATCTTTGGATGCGAGGAAGCCTTGCCAAGGGATGGATTACCCGAGATAGGGGATTTCGGGGAACTTGGAAGCTCAGTGACTGCACCAAAGGGGGTGACTGAATTTCCCGAGGGAATGTGCAACAGAGAAGAAAAGGTCACAAATATATTGGTTTTGGTCATTAGCATTGCCAGATGGAATCAAATACACATTGGGAGTGCGCCCTGGAACAATGAGTTGGTAATTGTTCGTTGAGGGGACAAGTGGCGTAGGATTGTAGTGTTGAACATTAGATGAAGCTTTGACTATGGCAGTGGATTCTATGGGAAGGTTAATCCTGATACTACTTTGAGGGTGGAGGTGTGATCCTCTGGATTCCCTTGTTGATTGATACGGGGATTGTATGCTTTTATTTTCTGGTTTAGTAAATGTGCATATGTGTATATGTGATGATTGTAAATACCATAATGAGTTGTGTTATAAAGCTCCAGTATGTGGTATGGTTGTTATTTGGTTATGTTGTCATGATGTTTTGCTTTTGAGAAGGTCATTCATTGTAAATACTACAATGAGTTAAGCTACAAAGATCCATGGGAAGTATGTTTATTTTCAATGGTTTTTTTGAGGTCTTGGTGTGGTTTAACACTGAGGATGGTGTTCTCCAAGGGAGAGGGTTTTGTAACAACCCTGGTGAAAATTCGATGTAATAATGTAAATAAAGTCAAAATAAGACCAGGGGTAAGGGACACATATTCCAAGATGAATGTTGGGCAAAGATATCCTAGTGGGCATCATTGGATGTGTGTTTTGGCTAAGGAAAGTTCGCAAAGGCTAAGGAAAATGCATTAAAAGGGAAAAAGGCATTTTTGGCATATTTATTTATGAAAATAAATGAAAATAGGAGAAAAGGAAGGCAAAAGGTCACAGGTTGCATGTGAGGAGGAAATTGAAGGAAAATAATGGAAAATGAAGAAATTAGAGGCATCATTAATAAAAAGACTTTTGAGGATCAGTTGGTAAGCTCTTAGTTAGTGTAATATTTTGGCAAACCTTTTGTCAGTTCAATTTTGGAGCTCTCTCATTATTCTCTTGATCTCTCTCACTCTTGGTTACTTAGAGTTTTCTTGGAGCACTCTAGCTTTGGATCAAGGAAGGAAAAGAAAGCAAAGGGAAAGGAAGGAAAGAAAGGATCAAGGAAGAAAAGCAAGATCAAGCAGCTTCAGTAGGAATACTTGTAGGTAACCTTTTGCATGTGTGATTTCCTAGATGGTTTGGACATGCATGGCTTTGCATGTTGGTGTATGGTTCTCTTGTTGTCGGTGGCATGGTTTTTCCGGGTTATGATAGTGGTTTTCAACCTAGCCTTGCCTTTTTCCGGATGCCATGGTGTTGGGATGTTTATTTTAGTTTTTGAGCTTTGGTTTGTCAGATGGATTTCAGAATCCAGGGCGGAGGTGGTCTCAAGTTTCATTCCCAAAGGCCTAGGAATCCCTTGACCGGTTTTGGTGGGATACACGGTAAAGCCGAGGGAGAAGTCTCAGTTTAGGGCCTAGTGATCTGGGTTTGAATTGTGGTAAAGCTTGAGAGACAAGGAGACAAAAAATTCCTCAAGGAAAGTGATGGATTCCGGATGGCATACCAAGTTCGATTTGGTTTTGATCGGAGCACCGGTTTTGGTGTGATCACGATTTGATGAGGGTGGATGTAGTTTAACCTATGGATTCGCTTGGTTGTTCTTGGATTGGTTGTTCTATGAGATCATGCTTGGAATATAGCACGGGGTGATTGACTGAAAGAGACATTTGATTCAACTATGTCTATGGTTAGGTGGTATGTGGAAGTCCTGAACCTAGTTGGATTTGCCTATGATTAATAAAAGCTAAGTTCTCTTACTTTTGCACTTGTTTATATGTGGATTTGATGGTTTTCATATCTATGATATTTACATGGTTTTATGTTGGTTATAAGCATGGTTATATGATTGGTCCATGTCATGGTTATTTCATGTATTTGATTATAATTGTTAAATGCATGGATGCAAGAGATAATTGATGTTATAAGTGTTCAATAGAGAAGGTGGTTATCATTCTTGTTATGTTTCATAAGTCGTTTTAGTCATTCATGCTCTATCTTGTATCTTAGACCCGTAGGTTACATTGATGCCAAGTGTTTGACATAATGTCAGTCCCGGTTGGGGATGCTCAGGTCTAGTCCTGAGGTTGAATTTTGATTTGTTTATCTTGTCATCATGTCTTTGATGGATTATGGAGGTTGTAACAAGTTCTGGGTAGAGGCCGAGATTCTGGGCTAGAAAAATGGCTCAAATATCGGGGATGCTAGCATAGATCTGCTGAAAAGAGTCCATGGACACTGACACATAGGCCTGTGAGAGCGACTTTGGGTTTTGGACGTTGTCATGCCTATAGCATGAGAGCGACCAAGGGTTAAAAGGCTTAAAACATCAGTGGGACTTAGGGACATGATTTTTGAGCGTTTGACATGTCTCCTGAGGGATTTTTTACTGATATGGATGGGCTTGTTTGATATGTTCCATCAATTCTATTTCCTTAATGTCAGCAAGGAAGTTGAATCCCTTATAGTGACCTCTCTTGTCGCATGTTTACCCCAGCTGGTCGGTTGTTTGGGTGGACCTGGGAGGAGGGGGTGTTACATCCCTATCACTTTATTTCCATTTAGATATTTTTCTCTGTCTTTGTATCTCTTCTCCCCCCTTTATATTTATCTCCTTCCCCTTCTCATTCTCTCTCTCCTCTCTCCCACATCACACACACTCTCTCTCTATATATTTGGCTCTTTTCTTCCCTCTTACTCCTCTTATTTTCTCCTCACACCACTTATGTCCCTCTTTCTCTCTCCCTCTCCCTTTCTGTCTCTATCTCCCTCCCTCTCTCCTTCTCTATCTCCAATCAATCCTTCAGTATATCTATCTCTCTCTCTATCCCCTTCCCTCTCCCTCTCTCTCTCTCTCTCTCTCTGTCTGTCTCTCTCTCCCCCTCTCTCTCTCTCCCTCTCTTCCTCTCACTCTCTCTCTTCCTCTCACTCTCTCTATATTTGTCTCTTTTCTTATCTCTCTCTCCCTCTCACTCTCTCTCTCCCTCTCACTCTCTCTATATTTGTCGCTTTTCTTCTGTCTCCTCTCTCTCCCTCTCACTCTATTTCTACCTCTCACTCTCTATATATTTATCTCTTTTATTCCCTCTCTCTCTTCTCATATTTCCCACTCAAACCACTTATGTCTCTCTTTCTCTCTTCTCTCTCCTCTTATTTTTCCCTCATACCTCTCTCTCTCTCTCTCTCTCTCTCTCTCTCTCACATTCTTTACTTTATAACAACCCCCCCTCTCTCTCTACTCTTCAACTCTATCTCTATCTCCCTCCCTTTACCCTTATCTCTCTCTCCCATCCTCACTCCATTCCCCTCTCTCATTCTCTCCCCCCTACAACATCTCTATATCTCTCACTCTTCCTCACTCTACCCCCTCCACTCTCTCCATTTATCTCTCTTTCTCCCCCACCCCACTCTAACTAACTCACACACAAACTCTCTCCTCCTGCTCTCCTGCTTTTCCCTCTCTCTCTCTCTCTCTCTCTCTCCTTCATAACATCCTCCTCAAATTTTGTCTCTCTCCTTGTGTCAACCACAAATATATTTGTCCCTTTCCCTTTATGACCCTCTTTCCTTATTTCTCTCACTTTTCGACTCTCAATCACTCTCTCTCCTCACTCACCAAATCATTCTTCTCTACCCCCCTCCCCTGTCTCTCTCTTTATATCTCTTGGCCCCTCTATCCCTCCCTCTCTCACCCCCCACCTCATCAAATTCATGTCAACCATTTCCATCAACTCATTCATTCCCATTGGCCACTCTCTCTTTGTCTATCTCTTTATTTCTCTCTTTACCTTCGTTGGCCCCGTATTCCTACCTCTCACACCCTCCCCAACCCCCTAGACCCACATCAACCATTTCCCATGTGTTGAAGTCACTAACTATAAGAACACATGTGCATTCCTAGCACTGGGAATGTGCATGCATTGTTGGTACTAAAAACACACATGAATTTTTTTGAATTTAAAGTTTTCCTAGTGATAATCCTATGTGCATAGGGACTTGGTTGCTTTAAATATAGATTCGTTATCACAAACTTTGTAGTTTGGGAAGCAACATGAAAACATCAATATTTAAGAACACATACACACACACATCTATTTTTGACATTATTTATCTCTAAGCTAGATAAATATGTTGCCCATGAAACTACATACATAGAAAGAGTCGACTATGTGGATTTTAAATGTGTAATATTTTAAATTTATATTTTTTACTAATTTTAATACATTTTTCTCTTGATATTTATCAAAATGTTAAAATATAAACCTTGCTTATTTCAGCTACAACTTTTGGGGGCCTTAACCATTTGGAAAAAAATTATATGGCACACTAGAGGATATTGAGACTTACAATCTAAAAGAAAGAATTGTTTGATAATGGAAAGATCCTTTTAGGTTGCACTAATGAAAGGTACTACAATTTCAAGGAGATAATGACTTTCATAATTTGAAAAAATATATAAAATTAAGATTATAAATTTTGAAAAAATAGTTGTGCAAGAACAACATGTTCTCTACAAGTTCACAAGTTTTTGTAGCAATCCTCCATCATATAGATACTCAAAGGTTGCATTGACAGAAACATTTGTTATATTTTGCATGAAAAATAACATACCAATGTTAGAAAAACTCAAAATTCGCATAGTTAGACACATTTTCTATAAACAATAATTATATATTTGGAAAGCCAACTTATTTTCCTACATTTCATAATTTTATATCATCTTCAAATTCACTGTGTAAATATCTCTAATCATCTCTCTAAATTAACGCATTGTTGTTTTTCGTTTGCATTGCCACTAACTCTTCTTGAGAAACCATTATTGGTTTATACACACCCTAAAAGAGGCAGACAATTTCATCTTCCTTATATCGAGAGTAGGTGTGTCCTTGAAATCTAAATGCAGTGTGTGGGCAATGGAAAATTGCAAATCTTTAATCTTATACTCATCCTCTTTAGATTAATACTTTGAAATTGTATACCAAATGACAGTATCAAATATACCACTCACCTTTTTTCCAAACAGATTTTTTTTTCTATTGCTAGATGTAAAAGAAATACATTGTAGTTGGATCATTGTCATTAGATTAGGAGGATCCAAGATTAATCCATTGTGGCATACAATTTTTAAAAGATGCACTACAGGAATCAATAAAGTTGGAAACCTGCAGTGCCCAGATACCTCCTTTTGAAGGGAGATTCATAATATAGACTGTCCCCATGACCTGAAGATTTATGTTTCAGCTTGTAACTAAACCAGGTATCTCTGTGCCTATGAACTGAAGGTTTTGTATCTTTTTGTAGCATCATTTGTTGTCCCTTGGTGTTCTAGAACTGTGGGGTATTGTTTGTGTAATCCGGTGAGTCAATACAACCACCCTCCTCTTGTAGGTGAAAGATTTAGGCCATATCCTGGTAAAGTTTGCACTCTTAAAAGAAAAACAGAGTGTCTATGTTCTAATGAAGCTGAAGAGTCTTCCAGATCATATGAGGAGCATATTAGATGGTGATATGTTCCCACTGTTGCAAAAATTTATTTAGGAAAGATTGGTAGAATATTTTATTGGGATTTGATGAACAACAGGTCTTAGAAAGTCGATCAACAACCCCATTTTGTCATCGGTAGATGTGGGCAATGGAGATTGAACGAAAACCTAGAGTCAATGCTTTAATGTTGGCTTTCTGGTTATCAAGGGACATAGAGTGAAACGAGCCAATTCCATTAGCCCAATCAATGAAAACTTTGGAATCTCCAAAGATAGTGATTTCCCGAAATCTGAGTGAGATAGAAAAGTGTAGGATGCCCCATAGAGCAAGGAGCTCAACCCTTGTATTGGTACCATACCCGCCATGCTAGTGAAATCGGTATGAGTGTTCAACAATGATGTATATAGTCATTCCACATCCGCACAGGTTGAAGGAAGAGCCCCATCAAATAATCCAATCGAGAAACACTCCCTTGAGCCCCCATCAAAGAAGCCAATCGAGAAAGACTCCCAAATGTTACAAGGTGGAGGGATAAGCAGGGTGTTGTGAGTGGGGAAAGCACAAAATTCATGGTGGTAGTTAATAATCTTGTAGCAGGTCCGCCAGATATTAGGTTGCTCATTTTCCAAGATAAGAGCCTTCTGAGACCGCCAAATATGCCAGATGATGAAGAAGACCAGTGTTGATGAAGAAGATCAGTGTTTTGTGGGAAAATGAGCAATCACCTTGTCCTTGTAATTGTTATGAATTACTATCATATATTGGCAACTAGGACCAAACTCCATGTGGGTAATCTTATTAATGGAAGCTGATATTTTTCTTGGATCCCTCTCATCGAGAGGTGTAGTATTGATCTAAAGATCATCCGATTCTGATAAGTATTCATGGAGATATGAATTTATTTGTGTTATGGGACAATTCGTTAAGGTCGGCCAGCAACCAAATATACCCCACTGGTGCTCAACGTTTTAGTATAAATAGAGGTGGTATTCAAGTCATTTCAACACACACTTGGGATCTCTTCCTCTCTCTACTTGTCTTTGGGTTTTAGTAGGAGGAGAGATCCTAAGGGATAACGCTACCCTGATCCAGAGGGCAGAAACGTCGGAACTGCTGGAACTGCCAGAAACGCTGGAAAAGCCAGAAAAGCCGGAACTGCCGAAAAAGCAGGAAAAGCTGGAAAAGCCGGAAAAGTGCAACAACCAGAAAAGCTGGAATTGCCGAAAAAGGTGGAAAAGCCGGAACTCTTGAAAAAGCCAGAACTACTAGAAAAGCCAAAACTGCCGGAAAAGCCAGAAAAGTCAAAACTACCGGAATTGCTGGAAAAGCCGGAATTGTCGGAAAAGCCAAAACAGACAGAAAAGCCAAAAAATCCAAAACTGTTGGAAAAGCCGGAAAAGTTAGAATTGCCAGAAAAGCCAGAAAAGCCGGAACTGCCGAAAAATCTGGAAAAGCCAGAACTATCAGAAAAGCGGGAACTGCAGGAACTGCCGGGAACAACCGAAACTGCTAGGAACAGCCAAAACTGCAGGGAACAGCCGGAATTGCCAGAACTGTTGGGAACTGCCGAAATAGCCAGAGCATCTATCTCCGAAGTAGAGCAGCATGCAAGGGACAACTAATTAACAGCGAGCATGCAACAACAAGCATGTTAAGGACAACAAGCATGCTAGGGACAACAAGCAAGCAAGATGCAGCCAGCACATAGGTCTATATGGCAACATGGTGTAGAAATGGCACATAATGCAATACAGTGATAGGTACAGTCATGATTAATGAAACATGAGGAGATGCAGCATAGTGATGATGGGTGCAGCATGGTGCAGCACGGTGAGGTGCAACATGATGACGAAATGCAGCACAACGATAGGTGAAGGAGTCACCTTGGAGAATCAATTGAAGCAACATGTCTTCAACTGATCTCGTGTATCATCTTCTTAGAGATGATCTATGCTCTTATCTAGATAAGTCAAAGTGTTGACTTCTATTGTAAATGTACTATCTCTCTCTCTCTCTCTGCTGAACTATTGAAGAACATATAAGAAGAATTGATAAAGGGTTTCCCCACATTGGGGTTTGTCCTTGGCTAGCGCTACATCTTGTTTCCTCTTGTCTTGGCTTGTCTTCTACGATTTATATTTATGTTCTATCTGCAGTTTACTTTAATGCTGATGTGATTGTTAATCTAGAAAAGTTATTGAGCTAATTTTGAAAATTGAAATAAATTTCTCTAGCATAGAACATATCTAAAATTAACATGGGATTAGAGTTAAGGTGAATACAATGCCCAAGAAAGAGTGAAAGAGCAATCACCGAAGGCAGTTGGGAAAGGACAAAAGGATTAGTGGATTCCTCATCCCTCTTCAAATTCACCGAGGGTGAAGTTGAAGCAGAGAATATTATCAGAATGACACAGCGGAAGTTTCCGATGGCCTACCTAAAGATCACTTCATTGGGAAGTTCGGATCTAAGGGTGGAAGGAAAGGCGGGTGCCTTGGTTGCAATAAGTTCGGCCATTATGCGAAGGAGTGTCTGAGTGGCAGAGACACATCTCTTGATGATGATAACAATCATTCTAGGGACATCTTCAATGATCAAAGGAATGACAGGTAATGTAGGTCATCAAGGAAATGGTCGACTCTTCAAAGAAAGCTAGGAACCCCAGGTATGAGGAATCAAATGTTGTTTCTGATAAGATAAAGAAGCGTTATCTTGTCTTGGCCCTCTCCTTCTGATTCTTTGGGAATCTGGCTTATTCATTGTAGTGCTTCAAGGCACTTCATCGGATAGATGGGTGCACTCTCTAATTTGGTAGAGATGGAAACAATCGTGGGATTATACTTGGAGCCGATGCCACCTATCTCGGAAAGGGTGTAGGAAATGTTATCCCTCAATTGAATAAGGGTAACTCAATTCATTTACAGAATCTCTTTTATGTACCTGATCGCAAGAAGAACCTGGTGTCCATTTCAGCAATGGAAGTCAAAGGTTTCAGGGTGGCACTCATCAATGGAAAGGTACGTGTTTGAAAATAGAATTTTCAAAGATGTTTTTGAGTTCAGGGTTGTATCAAGTTGCAGGAAGTCCATTGGGGACCATGTCCATTAACACATAGCACTAAAGGTTTGTGAGTCAGATGGTGACAGGGATGTCTGAATTCAAGTAGAGCATGAAGGTACATGTTTGATATGTACCGAAGGAAAATATTATAAGGGGACCATTCCCCTCATGCAACAGGTCCATAGGTTTGGAAAAACCCGAGGAGTTTGAGATTGATGATCGAGAATCTCATGTATACAAGTGGAAGAAATCCCTCTATGGCTTGAAGCAAAACACCCCAGGCGTAGTATGAGAGGATTGATAGCTGTCTGATGAAGCTGAGATTCACTAGGAGTGAAACCGATCCAAACCATTACTCGAAGGTTGCGGATGATAGACCTCTCATACCAGCACCTTATGAGGACGACCTATTTCTGACAGGTGTAGACCCTCTCTTTTGCAGAAGTAAGAGGGAGTTAGATTCCGGATGTGGAATGATAAACTGCAAGCCTGTGACTACCTTGAGGATCTTAACTTTCAAAAGTTATATGGTAGTGATGTCAGATGAGATTTGGGGAATGCCTCTGAGTTTCATAAACTCATTCGTGTTGATGTTCTTGGTGAACTTCCGTCTGGACATATGTTTTGCAGTTAGCATGGTGAGCTCATATTTGGTTGAGCCTCACTAGATTGGTGCTAAGAATCTTCTGAGATATCTTCAGGGCACAATCTCTCATGGATTGAGATACACTACCGAAAATATGAAACTGCATGATTATTCGAATGCTGAGTGGGCAGACAATGTGGAGGATCATTAGAGCACTTCTTAGTGCTGGTTCTCTTTTGCTTCGATATCATGGATGAGTAGGAAGCAGAAGTCGGTTGCTATAAGCACCACCAAGACAAAATACATAGCTATGAGTATGATCTCGTGTGAAGCTGCATGGACGTAGAAGCTCTTAAGTGCGTTGTTTGTAGACATGATGAATACCACTGTGATTCTTTGTGACAACCAGAGGGGGGATTCGATTATTGAAGAATCTCATAATCGATGATTGCTCCAGCAGATAGACATCAGATACTACCTTATCTGTGATATGATAAGTCGATGAGCGAGGAGGCTCCATATGTACAGGTCGCAGACATTTTGTCAAAGCCTTGGGGAAAGGTCAAATCTGTGAATTTCCCGAACAACTTGGAGTCATTGAGAGACCTTCTTATAAGGTTCCTGCATGTTGTATGCATTGAGCTCTGGGAGTTCTGGGGGGCTTGGGGTACTTATTGGAGCAACATACGACCACAGGGCAACTCACCCTCCCCTGGTTATGCGCTATGAACAAGATGATTAGTTCTCCTGTGGCAACTATGGAACAAGATGATTAGTTCTCTTGTGGGCCATGATGATTAGTTGTCCCGTGGAAACTGTGGAACAGGATGATTAGTTCTCCTTTGGGCTAGGATGATTAGTTCTCCCATGGAAACTATGGAACAGGATGATTAGTTCTCCTGTGGGCTAGGATGATTAGTTCTCCCATGGCAACTGTGGAATAGGATGATTAGTTCTCCTATGGGCCAGGATGATTCGTTCTCCATGGCGACTATGGAACATGATGATTCGTTCTCCTGTGGGCCAGGATGATTCGTTCTCTGTGGAGATTGTGGAACAGGATGATTTGTTCTCTTGTGGGCCAGGATGATTCGTTCTCCGAGGCAACTGTGGAACAGGATGATTTGTTCTCCTGTGGGCCAGTATGGTTCGTTCTCTATGGTGACTATGGAACAGGATGATTCGTTTTCCTGTGGGCCAGGATGATTTGTTCTCTGTGGTGACTGTGGGCCAGGATGATTCATTCTCCATGACGGCTGTGGAACAGAATGATACGTTCTCTTGTGGGCGAAGATGATTCGTTCTCCGTGGAATCCACTGACAAGATGATTTGTTCTCCTGTGGACAGGATGATTCATTCTCCTATTGAGGCATCCTACCCATGTAGTCTGAAACTCATGGGAAGAACCTCTCATCTGATCAATAAGCAGGGAAATGAGGATAGGGACCATAGTAGTTCTATCGATGGATGCATTGTTGTATATACTGTACTCCCTATGCTAGGATGACCTCCATTGATCCGGGATCAATGAAATCGACTTCGGGTCAGTAAGAGTGATATGACACACTGTTTTCAGATGAAACTGACTTCGGGTCAGTAGATAATGGTATGAGACATTCTTGATCAATTCTTCTTCTTCATGGTTCAACAGAACAGAGCAGAGCAGTGCAGGGCACCGATTGCAGAGATAGTACCGTTGGACACATGAACCAGCAGATGGATTTCTCCCTAGTTGAGAGGGAGTGTTAAAATTGGCAACTAGGGCCAAACTCCATGTGGGTAATCTTATTAATGGAAGCCGATATTTTTCTTGGATCCCTCTCATCGAGAGGTGTAGGATTGATCTAAATATCATCCAATTCCGATAAGTATTCATGGAGATATGAATTTATTTGTGTTATGGGACAATTCGTCAAGGTCAGCAAGCAACCAAATATACCCCACTGGTGCTCAACGTTTTAGTATAAATAGAGGTGGTCTTCAAGTCATTTCAACACACACTTGGGATCTCTTCTCTCTCTACTTGTCTTTGGGTTTTAGTAGGAGGAGAGATCCAAAGGGATAATGTTTCCCTGATCCAAAGGGCAGAAAAGCAGGAACTGCCGGAAAAGTCAGAAAAGCCGGAAAAGCCGGAAAAGCCAGAAAATCCAGAATTGTCGGAAAAGCCGAAAAAGCAGGAATTGCTGGAAAATACAGAACTACCGAAAAAGATGGAACTGTCAGAAAAGCTAGAAAATTCAGAACTACTAGAAAAGCCAGAAAAGCCGGAAAAGACAGAAAAGCTAGAACTTCCGAAAAAGCCAGAAAAGCCATCACTGTCGGAAAAGTCAGAAAATCCAGAAAAACCAGAATTGCTGGAAAAGCCGGAAAAGTCGGAACTGCTAGAAAAGCCGAAACTGCCGGAACTGTCGGGAACAACCGGAATTGTCGGGAATAGCCAGAGCTGTCGGGAACAGCCGGAACTGCCGGGAACAACTGGAACTACCAGAACTGCCGAGAAATGCCGAAACAACCAGAGCATCTGTCTCCGAAGAAGAGCAGCATGCAAGGGACAACTAATTAACATTGGGACAGTTGTATGGTACTTAGCAGCAAATACACCAGGCATGCAATGTTACAGCTAGCATGCAACATCAAGCATGCTAAGGACAACAAACATGCTAGGGACAACAAGCAAGCTAGGGACAACAAGCAAGCAAGATGCAACCAACACATAGGTCGGTATGGCAACATGGTGTAGCAATGGCACATAATGCAGTACAATGATAGGTACAATCATGATTAATGAAGCATGAGGAGATGCAGCATAGTGCTGATGGGTGCAACATGGTGCAACACGGTGAGGTGCAGCATGATGAGGAGATGCAGCACAACGATAGGTGAAGGAGTCACCTTGGAGAATCAATTGAAGCAACATGTTTTCAACTGATCTCATGTATCATCTTCTTAGAGATGATCTATGCTCTTATCTAGATAAGTCAAAGTGCCGACTTCTGTTGTAAATGTACTATCTCTCTCTCTCTCTGCTGAACTATTGAAGAACATATAAGAAGAATTGATAAAGGGTTTCCCCACATTGGGGTTTGTCCCTGGCTAGCACCACATCTTGTGTCCTCTTGTCTTGGCTTGTCTTTTGCGATTTATATTTATGTTCTATCTGTAGTTTACTTTAATGTTGATCTGATTGCTAATCTGGAAAAGATATTGAGCTAACTATGAAAATTGAAATAAATTGCTCTAGCATAGAACATACCTAAAATTAACAATGTTCTAATGGAGCCGAAGAGTCTTCCAGATCATATGAGGAGCATATTAGATGCTGATATGTTCCCACTGTTGCAAAAATTTATTTAGGAAAGATTGGTAGAATATTTTATTGGGATCCGATGAACAACAGGTCTTAGAAAGTCGATCAACAACCCCATTTTGTCATCGGTAGATATGGGCAATGGAGATTGAACGAAAACCTAGAATCAATGCTTTAATGTTGGATTTTCGATTATCAAGGGACATAGAGTGCAACGAGCCAATTCCATTAGCCCAATCAGTGACAACTTTGGAATCTCCAAAGATAGTGATTTCCCGAAATCCGAGCAAGTTAGCAAAGTGTAGGACGCCCCATAGAGCAAGGAGCTCAACTCTTGTATTGGTAGCATACCCGCCATGCTAGTGAAATTGGTATGAGTGTTCAACAATGATGTATATAGTCATTCCACAAATGCACAGCTTGAAGGAAGAGCCCCCTTCAAAGAACCCAATCGAGAAAGACTCCCTTGAGCCCCCATCAAAGAAGCCAATCGAGAAAGACTCCCAAATGTTACAAGGTGGAGGGATAAGCGGGGTGTTGTGAGTGGGGAAAGCACAAAATTCATGGTGGTAGTTAATAATCTTGCAGTAGGTCCGCCAGATATTAGGTTGCTCATTTTCCAAGATAAGAGCCTTCCGAGATCGCCAAATACGCCAGATGATGAAGAAGACCAGTGTTAATGAAGAAGATCAGTGTTTTGTGGGAAAATGCGCAATCACCTTGTCCTTGTAATTGTTGTGAATTAATTTGAGTATAGAGGTTTTTCCTACTCCACCCATCCCATATATACCAATGACGCGAGATTGGGAATGAACTGGTTCCATAAGCCATGTGTGCAGCTTCTTACGAGCAGATTCAATGGTCGTCTCGACAATTTCGTCTAGCACATATTCACGAAGGACCTCGACGTGGGGCGCTGAGGTGGAGGCAATGTCCTGGACATTGGCAGTTATTGAAAAGTCATGCTCAAGGCCTTGAAAGAGCTGGTGAAATCTTGTATTCCAATTTCTAACTTTTGTGGTGAGGTTGGGATTATAGGGGAGGCAACAACCGTAACACTGTCGTGGCTGTCGATTGGTGCGCTCAACGAGCTGTTAGGCATTTGTGAGGGCATTGTTCATCCTTGTCAGACATAGAACCACAAGCTCGGGCATACTTCTTTGTTGCTCATGGAAATGATTGTCAATATAGCGTAAGTGAACCTCCATCCGAATGAAGTCAGTATTGAGAAGCTCAGGGTTTTCCTCCAACTCAACAATATCCTTTATCTGGTGGACGACTCCAGCAATAATGGTGCTTGCAATACCCTTTACCACATCAGTGGCAATATCAGTGCCTGCCATGAAAGAATGACCAAAGAAAATATTGGGAATATGAGAAAAGCCAAATGAAATGGTAGCGAAACGAAAGCTTATCGCGACTCGTGACTCTCTGGGTGCATGCAGGGGAATGCAGTAGGTGGATTGGCCGAATGGATGATCGGTACATAAAAGAAAAGAGGTGGCTAGGCCAGGTCTAAACAGGAACACGCATATGGGTTGAGCGGGTGTAATTTTTGTAGCCGTCCCTTTCACCCTCAGCGTCTAGAAAACACCATTTTTTAATTCAAGCATTAGACTTACTTTGGTAAAGGTTTATTTCATTGATTGGAATTACGAAGAGAAATTGCATGCATATGGGTTGAGTTGATACACCCGACAATGATCCTTCTTTATTTTACTCGTGAAATATCATTAATGAAATGAATTAAATTGAATGAATCAATCATTGATTTTAATGATGTTTATGAGGTTGAACGGTTTAAGGAATTAAGAGAAGAACAACTTTAACTCGTTTTCATATTTTTAACTTATTTTCTGCTATGTGTCTTGACTAGAAGGTTAGTAATCTGATTTTTTTTTTTTGTATTTTTATTTTTTTTAAATAGATGGATCTTTTGCTATGAGTCTTGACTAGAATGTTAGCAATATGATTGATCTTATATTTGTCAAATAGATGGTGCATGTTGTCAACCTTTAGATTGTTTTCATACTAAATGTGGATACCTTTGTATGATGCACACTCCATGACAATGCAAATCTTCTCTTCCCAAAATTTCGAGAGAATATTCTACCTACCAATCTCATATAAATAATGTAACCCTATCCTCAACTATACCACTAACCCCTTTATTTTTCCTTTAATAAATACTCCTAAATATAATCGCAAGTGATGTCGCTTCAATTCAATTATTGTATGGAGTTTTCTTTTATTGAATTCAATTATTGTATGCCACTTGCTTTGGCAAAAGTTGATTTGAGTGAGTGGAGTTACGAATAAAATTGATTCTCATTGTCAAACGGGACCTTTACCGAAAGATGTTCATATCCTCCACAATCATGATTGATGGTCCAATAGGACTTGGGTTGGCTCGGAGTTAACTCCGCCATGTTGAATGGAGTTATTATGGTATAAAAAATGTCTTTCAATGGAAATTAGTGGCAAGTTTCTTTGTCCACTGCCTCCAACACTAAATTACTCCCATTTCTGAAATGAAAAAAAAAATAAATTACTTCATTTTGGTACAATAAATTTTATTTTAGTTTGTAAAGTTAATAAGTGCTACACATTTAGTTTAAATATAGCTAAATAAAAATAAAAAATTGGTATTTATTATGGCAACTAATATACATTTAGTTTAAATATAGTTAAATAAAAATAAAAATTTGGTATTTATTATGGCAACTAATTGATGATAACTGTAATGATATGGATATTCTTAAGATGACCCACAAGCATGTGAATTTAAGTATCAAGATCAAATCTACAAAGTCCAAATGAGATAATAATAAGTAACCACTTGATTTTTTTATTTGATCAATACCCAAATATTAAATACATTTAGTATATGTTTTTTAAAATTTTCAACAATTTTTATTTCCAAACAATAAATAAAAATTAAAATAATTAATAATAATAATAAAAATTTAAAATATAACAATTTTAAGTTAAAATGATTTCGTTTAAAAATATTGTTTTTAAAAAGAAAATATTAAATGTATTAAATAAAAATATTCAAAAAACAATATATAAAATAATAAATGTGTCCAAGACATATTTAATCTTTAAATTCATTTAAGTATTAAATAAATTTGTATATTTTAAATTATAATAGGATTTTTAACTATACTTATTTATGTAAACAATAAACATTTAAAAGTGTGAATGAAATTTTATATTTTAAAGAAATAAATTACCTCAATTTAATATCGTGGATAAGAATGTTTATTTATTTTTATAATTAAAATTTACAAACTAAAATTTAATTGTGATTTTATTTATTTTTATAATTAAAATTTACCATTCTTGAACAATTTAACTATGCCTTTCAATAAAAATATGTTGAGGTATAGCCCAAAAAAAAAAAAAAAAAGGGGTTAACGACAATTCGACTTTTTGCAGTAAGGTTGTTTGTATCCCGTAAAGTCAGTGCATGATTTGATGTGACAAATCATTTCGTTCGGCGGTAAGCTTTCCCGTTTCTGCCATCTTGGTTGCTCTAGTGAGGAAGTCCTAAGACAAATTCTATATGGTTAAGGAAAACTCACTTTCTGTTTCCATGGTAAGATAAGTGTTTTGATTTGGTTGAAGAATGCGCTGGATGATGACTATGTAATAGATGGGTAACTTTCTTTGGGGTTCGTTATTACCAAGGAAGATGAAATAATGGCTACTAATAAAAGTGAGCCTTAACTTCGAGGCTATGCTTAGTTTGACCGCAGAGTATAAGTGGAGGTTCGTTATTACCAAGGAAGATGAAATAATGGCTACTAATAAAAGTGAGCCTTAACTTCGAGGCTATGCTTAGTTTGACCGCAGAGTATAAGTGGAGGGTTAGATGTACAAAATGATAAATATTATTTATCATATTACATAAATAGGCGGGGTAGTATATACCCACCGTTGAATTAAAATGGATAATGTATTTGTTTCGATTTAGTTGTGGGTATATATTGTCCTACGTATTTATGGATCGATAACATGGTAAATAAAGCTTGTAGTACAAAACAAAAGAGAGAGTGGTTATACGAAAGAGTACATACTTAATTATTACATAATAAGATTTAAAAGATTTTAACCAATAATAATTAAGATAAATAAATTTAAATATTATTTAAAAATGTTAAATTTTAATTTATAATGTTAAATTTTAAAAAAGTTTTAAAAATCTTTAGTCAGAAAGAAAATAATACATAGTCATAGGTAGTTTTTTTTTTTTTTCTTTTCTGGGGAAAATAGAGTTCGTAATTTCTATTAAAAAGAAGATAATAGAGATTACATGTTGTAGATGCCAAAGCATATGCAGTAGTGTGGTAAAAAACCACTTACAATAACCAATACTTCTGGGAAGTATGCAGATACAGCCCTCAGACAGGGCCTCCAGAAACAGGGTATGTAAACCCCAACAGGAGTATACTCCTACCCTTACAAGCTAAAATAAAAACATTAAAATATCGAAAGCTCCTGTAGATTGTGCAGAAATAATTCAGATGGCTGCCAAAAAACAGAGGGGAGAGGCACGAAATGGGCACCCGCTCCCATCCCCTCAACTCTCCACCAAAGCCCGCAAGATCCAGTGAATGAAGACCACCCAAATCCAGAGAAGCCAGGAAAAAGACTAACCAGCATCAGCCATAGAAGAGCGGCACGAATCGATGCAGAGACAGACTCTACACCTCAGATCCCTCAACACTCTCCATAGCTGCAACGGTGGCTAGCAAAGGTCCAAAAATGTGCCCAGCATCAGCAAAGGAGCCCAACAGGTCCTGAAACGAGCTGAGGCGGGTCGGTTCCGGGGGCAGAGGCGGCTAGGAGAGCCACCTCGCCCCCAAGAAGAGAGTCAGGAAGCCCAAATCCCAAGTCCCCGCGCTGCGGCGCAGCACAGAACACAAAATACCCCTTGCTTAAACCGCCAAATCAGAGGGACTGTTGGTGCGCTGTGAAGCCCCAGGTACCAGAGGAAGAAAAACGAAACGCCGCCGCCGCTCAGCTCAAAGCCCGAGCCCCGCAGAGGAAGATGATCACTGCACAAGGGAAACCGCAGGAAGTAGGGGAGCCGAGGCCGTATCACGCCAAAACAGGTCCGGAGAACCCCAAGCAGCAGCGAAACCCGGAACCGCAGGAACCACCAGATGTCGAGCCCCGGGACTGTGAACAGTGGAAGCCGGAAGGGCGACCAGCACCCCCACCAGCGGGAAAACCCTGCCGCCGCAGTCTCAGGCAGTAGCCAGAAAACCCTAAGTTTGCCTTCTCCGCTCCGCGTACACATAGTCATAGGTAGTTAATAAGCTTTTTGAAATAATAAAAAATAAATGACAGTGATTATATTTTATGAGAGAGTTATGAAATATTTATTTATTATTTTTTTTTTAATTTTTTTTTTTATATATATATAAAGAATATACACATCTTTTTTATATTTTACATGAGGAATATACTCAACAATAAGGCTTGAAGTTATTATAACAAAAAATTTCATTTCACTTCTAAGAATTAAATTTGAGTGAGAGAGAATAACAATTATTCCTCATACCATCTAAGATAAAGTAGATTGACAACCTCAAAAAGAAAATTAATATTCTTATATTTTTTTACTAGCTCATGTATATTTGTGAATACTAAGTTTACATATCTTAATTTTGTTTATGATAACAATATGGAACAAGGAATTTCATACAAGTGTCTTAAAATTGACTTCCATCACAAGATAAATTGGAATTGTAGTGTTGAAAGAAGGATAATGGAGGTTGGAAAGCTTATTATGGCCTTGAGAGCAATTGCAAAAAACATGAGTCTTGGATATGGGAAAAAAAAGTTTCTCTTTTACACTTATTATCACCCGGTTATTCTATGTTTGTGAAGTTAGGTGACACATTGTTTTTAGAGATAGTTGGAGGAAAAGCAAGCAAATAGAAAATCATTTCATAATAAACAATTTTAAAATTAAAATAAAATTACCTTATCTTACCCTCATTTTAGAGGTCAATGTTCCTCCTATTAACAATAAGGTTATTTTTTTGGTACTTATTATATAAGTTGTCTAACATGAACAAAGAGGGAAAGAAAGAGAGGTGTCCTATCACAACATCAAACATAATTAAAACTCATAAGGCTCAAGAAAGGGTGGTATAGAAATCATACTTCTTCACTCCATTATTGGGATATACTGGAAGATGGTGTTGTTAAAATTACCATTACGATTTTAGGTTGGATGCTTATGTGATTCATAATGTGATGATTAAGATCTCCCGGAAAATCACATGGAGAATTATTTCATACCAATGCATTCTCCATGTGATTTTCCAGAAGGTCTTAATCATACCATTATGATTCTTAGGCACACAATCCTTTGGGATTTTGTGTCAATTATAAATATTATAAATAATGGAAAATGAAGAGTCATAGGTGGATAGGAAGATTCATTCAACCTTGGAATATGAAACCAAAGGTTGCATCAATTGTTTTATATATGCATTTCATTTTAATGAGAATTCATTCAAATGTGGAGTTTATCCTCGTTCTACAATGGTATCAAACCTTTAAGGTTATTTTGAACTACATGAATCAATAATACTTCTTCACTCCATTATTGAGATATAGTGGAACATGGCGCTGTTCAAATTACCATTATAATTGTTCGACACACAATCCTTTGGGATTTTGTGTCAATTATAAATATTATAAATAATGGAAAATGAAGAGTCATAGGTGGATAGGAAGTGTAATTCAACCTTGGAATATGAAACCAAAGGTTGCATCAATTTTTTTATGTACTCATTGCACCTTAATGAGAATTCATTCAAATGTGGAGTTTATCCTCATTCCGCAATGGTATCAAACCTTCATGGTTATTTTGAACTACATAAATCTCTCTCACATTTGAGCCCTACCGCTCTGCCATAGTTCTATATGCAATAGTCTATCCCTTCTATCAGTTTCAACATTACCCTTGCTTAGTCCTCATCAACCATTGAAATTCCCTTTGGGATGCATCATCAACTCTCTCTCTCTTTGCTTGATGCTTATTAGTTTCCACATCGTCAGAAAAAATGCTTGAATTTCAAAAACTATCCCATGGCATGTAGTGCTCTCTCTCTCTAATACTTAGTCCCAAATCAATCTCTATTGGGTGAATAATTGTAAATAATGTAAATAATTAATAAGAGAAAACGAAGAGTCATCGGGAGATGAAACTCAACAGTCACTCCCTCATGTATATAACTATGAATAACCCAAATGAATAAACATAATCTCATTTGAGGAGTTACCTTCTGGCTTGACATGGTATACGAGCCAAATCCATCTTTGGCATTACAGTCTGCCATTGTAAATCCCTTCTGCCATTTTTTAGAAATTTGTCCTGCATTTCCTGCAGTCTGCCATATTCTTCAGTCCTATGCTCTCTACCCTCTCCGTGATAATCTGGTGTAATGCTTGGTATACTCATAGAATACCTGCACAGGTCCCTGTTCACCTTCGCTTGCATTTCTTCACTGTATTGCAACTGGTATCTCACACACAGCCAACGTCTCCATACCTCCTTGCTCCCATACCACATTTTGCAGCGCACTTCGCAGCACACTGTTTTATGAGATTGCTTGCAGCGTTTCTCTTGCCAACGTATTAAACAACGTTGGCTCTCCTATACCAGACCTCCAATATGCTGTCGCTGCTCCACAAATATACGCTGCCTCCTCCCAAGCTATCATTGTCGTTGCCCATACCTCCCATATGGTCCCTCCTCCCACGCTATCGTTGCTCCTGTTATAAAATGCAACGCTGGATTGGGTTCTGAGAAAATGCTTTGATAAAATGACTCAGTTGAATTTCTTGCATACTGTCTTAAATCTGAGAAAACTAAGAACATGAAAATGGGCAAGAGCTCTTTCCAATATATCGGAGGGTAGATTTCTCCAAATTGATGAATCCAAACAAATTTTCTGATCATCGTTATTATGTGGGTATTGGCCTCTTACCTTAAATTATTCATCCTCTTCCCCTCCATACAAATGTGTTGCCCCTACTCCATTGCACAGTAAATACCTCTGTCCTATATATCAAAGTGATTTTTTTTTCCAATTTCACACAAGAACTGCATTTTTTAACACTAGAGGTGAAATTTTTTATATTGGTAGTAGAAGTATATTTTTTTATAGTACACAAATTTTTAAAATGCATTCATTGATAGCTATTGTGGGAGTGGTTCTCATCGGCAAGAAGCACTATCCATAATGGTCATGGAAAATCAAACACACTCTTGTTTTTAATGAGCTATAGAAAGGAGTGTGTGTTGGAGATGGAGACAAAGAACCAAAACAGCCTACCTCAGATGAGGAATTCGTCATTTGGGAAAATAAGGACAACAACGCTTATGCCTTGATTGTAGCATCAGTAAATGAAGAGGTGAGTCGCCACATTTCGCCATTTTCAAATGCCTACGAAGCCTTACAAAAACTGAAGGAACTCTATTACTCACACTCTACACTTGAAGTTGTTCAACTCATGATTAAATTGTTCAACCTTGAATTACAAAATGATGATCCTCTTGCTCTTACATCAGAAGTAAAATTTATTATGCATGATATCAAAGTCACTAATGTTGAATTGGACATTCCAGCTTTGATGGCTTTTGTCAAGGCACTTTATCCCACTTACTCAAATTATCTTGAGTCATCGCAAGCAAATGAAACCTCAAAGAAATTTCCTTTGACTCCCTTGTGAAAAAAATTGCTGAAAGAGAGAAAGCTCTTGGGAAAAAGACAACTCCTTAGTCTTCTGAAGAGGTTGTGCATCTTGCATATAGGGAGAAGAATCTTGCTCAAGATTCTTCTAGAGGAAGAGGTGGTCGAAGAGGAAGAGGAAGAATAAATTTTAGAGGCAGGGGGCAATACACTCCCAAGGTGAAAAGTCAGATTTGCATTGCATACATTGCAATAGAGATGGATCACATGATGCATCCACATGCAATTTGCCTTGGGACAGAATTGAGAAGGAAAGAAACCAACCCAAAGGTAAAAATAATGACAAAGAGAAAGGTCAAGCACCTGAATCCGCTCACTATGTTGTGGCACATTGTAATATTGGAGTAAATGAAGACTTATTTAATGCTTCACTTGCTTCTTGGAAAAATGATTGGTTGCTTGATTCAGGAGAAAATTTCCACATGAATTTTAGAAGAGAATTTTTTGAAGAATTTACTAACAATGTTGATGGAGTAGTATACTTTGTAGACAAATCAAAGCTCAAGCCATCAGGGCTTGGCACAATTAGGCTTAAATTGTCTGGTCTTCCAGACTTTCTTCTGCATCATGTTTTATATCTCCCACAACTAAGGATAAACTTGTTGTCCTTGGTCCACATCTGCCAGCAAGGAAACTCCATTCATATGTTTGATGGAAAGGCTGAGGTGAGAAAAGAATAAGATCACTCACTTGTCATGACGGGGATAGAAGAAGGAAGGCTTCTCAAGTTGCAAGGTACCTTTGCTGGTGCACAAAATTTCTCATACAATTCCCATTATAATGAATGTACATTTCCATCAAGTTTATTATGGCATGCTAGATTTGGACACTTGAACTATGATAGCCTTCGCTTGGTGAATAACAATGGTGTTACTGGTTTTCCTGCAATTCCTAGGAAACTTAAGAAATGTGATGCTTGCATTCTAGGAAAGCATAGCAAACAATATTTTCATGATTCACATTCCATACCACATAGAAAACTTGAACTCATTCATTCAGATTTATGTGGTCCAATGCATGTTCCTTTTGCAAATGGAAATAAATATATGATGACATTTATTGATGACTACACTAGAATGTGTTGGGTTTATTTATTGAAGAACAAATCTGATGCTTTTCAAACATTTAATAACTTTCATACATGAATTGAAAATGATGCACAATCTCATATTGGCTCTATTTGCACTAATAATTGAAAAGAATACACTTCAAATGAATTTGAAAACTATCTTCGCCAACATGGGATCAAACATCAAACAACTGTGCCTTCTAATCCCCAACAGAACGGAGTAGCTGAAAGAATGAATAGGACAATCTTAAATATGGTGTGCTCCGTGATGTTTTTCAAGAATTTAAAATTGATGCTTTGGGCCGATGCACTTCTATGTGTTATATATGTAAAGAATATATGTCCATCTAATGCTATTAGAAACAAGACTCCTTATGAAATGTGGTATGGGCACATTCCTTCGGTAAAGCATACCAGGGTCTTTGGTTCCACCTGTTATGCCTTGTTACCAAAGGTACATAGAAACAAACTTGGTGCAGGGAGTCATAAGTGTATCTTCGTGGGGTATTCAAACACCTCCAAAGCATACCATCTCTATGATGAAGTCAATAAAAAGTTTGTTGTATCTAGAGATGTAATCTTTCTTGAATCATCCAAAGCTGACAATGTTGTTGAGCGGAAACTTGATCGCTTGGATAGATTCACAAATGCAAAATCATTTCAAGAATTTGATAATTGTTAGCCCCCTAATTTGCTCTCTTTTGGCCATTTTTCCCTTCCTAAATTATAACCATTTACCGCTGTTTTACCTCTCTTATACACCCTCATCTTGCACTAGTCCAAGAACGATGACATATTTCGTATGAACTTTATATTTCATATTTTTAACTTAACTTAGCATTAATTAATTATTTATTACATGATTTCTTGCTTATAATCACTCTTGTAACTTATCGATATCTCCAATGTTTATTTGGTATTCAAGTTCTTACCGTGACCGCTGATCCTAGTGCAGGATCGGATCTTGCACCGGTGCCAGCACAACGAATCCTTGCAGCAGATCCAGACCTCCTTGATCACCGCCTCGTTTTGTGCAGCTTCAGCCACGATAGCAGGATAGATCTAAAGGCAGCCGAGCTCCAGCCATGACAACAAGGTCAATCTAAAGGCAACCAAGATCGAACTTATGAAGAATGAATAGCTGGAGATTGGTTACGGCCAATTTTGTTGAACTGCCTAATTTTGAAGGCCGAGAAGCTAAATTCTACATATCAGTTATGTAATTGGTTAAACGATCTTTTTGGCCTTCGGCCAAAGATCTATATAATGAAGAATGTAAATAGGACAAGATAGTTTTTTTGATAGAAGTTTGTATAGAACAAAGATATAGCCAGAGAGGCGGTAACAGGCTTGTATTTTGTTATCGCCCGAATCTGGGCTGGACTATGTATTCACACATGTATTTGCCTCAATGAATTAATAAGAAAGGGAGCTCCGCCTCATGTTTCATAAATCGTATTTCTGTGTTTGAAAGCTGATGAATTGATAAAGTACTGAGCAACGTTTCTATTTGAAAGGGAAACACACTGGTTGGCTAGGGCCTAGCCAACCCAGCATGTTTACCCTATTTTCTGTTCTTGTAATTTATGCTTATATTGTTAAGTGTGATTTAATTTCCAGCACATGTATTCTTGTTTGAGTGAAAGCGGATCTGCTGTGTGAAGTAGTTAAATTTCATTTTCCTGCACCTGATTTCGGATTGGTTTTCCCGCCTGGTCCAAGCAGGAGAAATAAACCTACACCAGTGCATGTTGGTGTGCTATTCATTTTCCTACACTTGATTTCGGATTGGTTTTCCCCACCTGGTCCAAGCAGGAGAAATAAACCTGCACCAGTGCACGTTGGTGTGCTATTCATTTTTTGCAGTTCTGTTTGATTGGTTTTCCTGCCTGGTCCAAGCAGGAGAAATAAACTTGCACCAGTGCACGTTGGTGTGCTATTCATTTTCTGCAGTTTTGTTTGATTGGTTTTCCCCGCCTAGTCCAAGCAGGAGAAATGAACCTGCACCAGTGCACGTTGGTGTGATGCAGCAAGCCTTTTTAGTTTACTTCCAGCAATTTTCTTGCTTTCATCAAATACTTCATGACAGGATAAATTATATGGATTGTTTCTCTATTTCTGCACTCTGTTAAAATCAGAAACATTCATTTTTATGTGTGCAATTTGATTTCACAGTATAATAACACTTGCAGTGACTAAGCACTTATTTCAAGAATTAAATGCTAAGTGTAAGAAGCTCTGATCTGGTGCAAGAACTAGTTTCTTGTCATGGGATCTGAGTGCTCTGAACCTGAAAAAGTTCAAGCCCTTGCACGAAGTAAAACACTTTTAGTAAAGACACCATTTATACCCTCTGCATAAATCTCTGTTCCTGCACTAGTGCAAGAAGACTGCGATAGTGCAGGATAGATTACTGCAAGAAGGAAATCTTTATATAAGCAAGGTTGAAGGGCCCATTTGATGAGACTGCTAAGTGTCTCTGCTAAAGAAAAAATACACACTCAGTAGTTAATCAATAGTTAGCTAGAGTGATTGCCCCTTTATTTCTAAATCCCTTTTTGCAAATGCATTCTTCCTTGTTCCAATCTTAGATTATTTTGATGGTTCAAGTTGCCTTTTTCTCTTTTTAGTTTGATTCTGCAAATATTTCCTTTAAAGAAAGTAGGGATTGACATTAGAAATATTCATACCATCTTTGGCATTGCCTGTGCTTCGTCTCTAAGTTTACAAATCCCTTGGGTTGACAATTTAAGTGTTGAGGAGTTTGCTTAAGTGTAATTCTTACACCCAACATTTTGGCACTGTTGCCGGGGAGGCGATTTGATTTGGTAAGAATTTTCTGATTATACAATAGAGGTAATTTTTCCTTTATTTTTTGCAGGAAAAACTTCTTTGAAGGAATTTTACTAGTGTTGATTGATTTCTGATAGCATTTTTTATTAAAAATTATTTTGTTATTTTTCCTTCTTTTTGAAATGAATGCCTAGAAAAGGTAGGGGTTCAAAGCCCACTAAGGGATGAAAGAATTCTGAAAACAATTATCATATTGGGTCTCCTTCTGTGAGTAGGAAGCCCAGTCCAATTCAAACCCATCATGCAGGAACAATCCATCTGGATTCTGGTGACAACAACTCAGGTGTGGTTCAGTCTGTTGGGAGCAAAAGGGAAACAATAGCAGACCATGAATATCATGTGTAAGGGACTGGTGAAAACCAGGTAGGTAGGGAACAATCCACTTTTGTGTTCCCAATTGTGGACCCCGATATTGTGGCACAAATGAAGAATATTCCACCATCAACTCTCCCTCATTTCCATAGTAAAGTTCATGAGGATCCTGACTCTTTTTTATTCGAGTTTGATATTTTGTGTAGAGGTTATGATTATTCAATTGATGCTCAGAAGCTAAGATTATTTCTTGTTACTCTCAAGGACTCAGCTTTACACTGGTTTATGGGGTTAGGAGGAAACACTATAGCCTCTTTGGATCAGATGAAGAGAGTGTTTTTATCTAAATATCAAGAATATTGCAAAACTCGGGACATGCAGGATGAGATTTTTACAATCATACAGGATGATGATGAAACTCTTGAAGATTACCTAGAAAGATTTATGTATATTTTACAAAGGTTGAAACTTAAGCTTGATTCCAGTACTATTAGAACCTTGTTCTTAAGAGGACTTACTGATAATGATAGAAATAATTTAAATATGTTAGGACAAGGTGATATTTCTCAACAAACTTTTGAACAAATTTGTGAATTATGCAGGAAATTTTCAAGAAATCAATATAGATCTGGTAGAGGAACTCGAAACAAAAGTAGAAAAACTGAATCTACTGATGCTATGATTATTGGACTAG
Source organism: Pinus tabuliformis (assembly GCA_031772625.1). Taxonomy (NCBI): domain Eukaryota; kingdom Viridiplantae; phylum Streptophyta; class Pinopsida; order Pinales; family Pinaceae; genus Pinus; species Pinus tabuliformis. The sequence continues at coordinate 703,297,487 of CM062812.1, forward strand.
AAAATAAAATGGAAAACATGACAATTGATATAATGAATATTATTACCAAATAGTTGAACTTTTTAAAATTTCAGCAAAAACTCATGAAGGAACAAGAGTCATTAAGTATTTTTTGTCCTAAATGTAGAGACAAGCATCCTCCTAAAGAATGTCCTCTTAATTTGAAAGAAACTAATAAGTGTGCTATTTGTGTAGAAGACCATATCACAGAAAAATGTCCCTCTATACCAGGACTTAAAGCTGTATTTACAGGGGGACAACTTGAAGCTGAATACTTGTATGCTATGGGAGCAAAAATAAATTGGCCTCAGGTAGGTGCAGGTATGGCTCCTGAATTTTCTCCACACTATTTTGGTTATAATTCACATGCATATTCTTATCCTAACACTAATCAGCAGTGGCAGTATGGGAACCAATATCAACATGGGCAGCCTTCTCAACCATGGAAATAAGGTTGGAGAGGGCCAACTCATTCTCCATATTCCTACCAGACACCCATGCAGTCATATCCATCTACACATACACCTTATTCAATGCCTCAACCTCTGAGTCAATCTACTCCACTGTTACCTTTACCTCCACCTTTTCGACCTCCTTAATTGCTTGCTCAACCTATGCCCAATCCTAACAATAATAAAGCAGTGCAAATGATCTATGTAGCAAACCCACCTTTGTTCGAGTACCAGGCTATTCCAGTTGGGGTTCTGTTGAAGCCCCAAAAATCGGGTCAACAACAAGGGGGATACCCACCCAGTCCGGAACTTGGTTGGCAGCTCCTTGTCCGTTTGGTATAGCGGTTCCAACTGGGGATAATGGGACCAGTTTCCCAATCTAAGGGGTGTGTGTGTGTGTAGAGTTTGATGATGCTGATCTAGAAGTATTTTAAGCTAATTTAATTCTAACTTCTAAACTGACTCTATGCTATTGTAATCTAACAAAAAGAACACATCTAATCTACGCTAACCTGGGGTAGATTTCCTCTATTATGCGATCTAAAAAGATTTCGAACAATAACTGGTAATAAAGATCATTCAGCTATCATAAGAATAGAAATCAATTAAGATAAACCATTCTGCATAAAAAGTTAGGCAAAACAGTTGTGAACAACATATCGCATAATAAGTTATTCATATGTCAAGCACAAATAAATGACTCCACCATACAGAAGTGCCAAATGGTAACCCACACATTCATACATTAACATATAAACAACTCATCTGCATATCACTCTAAGAATATAAGCAGAAATTGGTCAAGAGATAAAAGTATCATTTATGACTGATTTCACTCACAAACTTCAAGCAATAACGATTTATCTCTACTTGTTCTAATATCTACTAAGAGTACAGAAGTGCAACATCAGTAGCAGACATTAAAATGCAAACATAAATAAATCTCGATCCATCCATTCATCAAAAACCCCCTTCGAGGGTGCAAAAGTGCATGTTCTGAGGACAAGCTTTTTGACAAATTTCTGGACCCTTCTCCAAATGCCATGAGAAGGGTTAAATACTACTAACTAATTAATCTTAATTACACAAATTTAGGAAACGGCTTCAAATGACCGCCCTTTTACTAAAACAAATTTATTTCTAAAAATTGAATCTAATTTCTAACCGTTTCTGTATCTGCTCCTTAGTGTTGTAAGCAATGCAACGTTCGCCTGGAAAGAGTCGGATGATTGTCTTTTCCTTTCGTTCGAGCGATAAAAGTAGAAATAACAAGAGCTGGCACCTCTTTCTGACAAACTAGAAGATATTTTCGAAAATCTTCCTCTAGCTGGGTGTATTCGCTGTGTGTATACTTAGTATAACCCAGATTTCTTTCAAACTGATTGTGCTGTTGCTATTTCGGTTTCCGGCCGTGCGAATGACTCAATGAGTTAGGGATTTCGTTGCCTGAACAATCTTCTGTATTGAAAATTTCTTCCGTTCTTTGTTCCAGGCTTTTCTGGAGCGTCTTCCCTCTTTAGCGTTTTTCTTTTTGCTTTACCCAGTCTGAGCTTCAGGATCTTTTGTAAACATGCTGCTTTTGTGCGCCTTTGACTCTGAGTCTTGGATAGTCTATTTCCATCAGTATCTGTTGAGTGATACTCTGGAATCCGCGGTCCTGCTGCATTGGGCAACCATTTGCGAAGGCATCTCCTCTCTATTCTCCTAGTATTGGCGCTTTCCCCTTCTCCTTAGATGTTTCCTGCATACTGATTTATAATAGTTGCTGTCTTACAGTTTACGCAAAGGAAAAGGGAAATGACGAAAAGATTGACATGAAAGCTTTAAGTTCTAATGAATGCATAATCATGACACTCATAATGACTTGACTCTTCGAAAAACGCGACACAATCATTCTTGGATACTCAGGCGTACAATCATTAATTTCCCTTAAGGTGCGCGCTCAATTTTGGGTTTACAGACTATGTTGAGGAAATCTTGCGATGAGTGGTTTCTGCGATTCGCATCGCAGTATCGAGGATTGCGATGTCAAGAAGTGTCATCGCAGGAATTGATAGTCTCATTCATCGTAGATCGCAAATCGCAGATCACGTTTTTCATTCAATCACTGTGTGCTGCTTATGCGATGTTGCGATATGCGACGTCGCATATCGGCCGTCGGCGATTCCTTAAGATTTTTCATTTAAGAGCGCTTTCAATATATGCGATGCGATGAATTTCGCGTCGCTTCTTCGCAGCTTATTTATGCGCATAGGAAATGCTTCATTCTCTCTTCGCAATGCGATCTAGCTTTAGGGAGTTAAAATACAAAAATTTTGATAAAAATATTTTTTGGATTTTTTGTTAAGGGTCCCCCTTTGCTTGGTGTTATTGCTAATATCAAAACAAAGAGGGGGGTTGTTGGTGACCACAACAATGGCGATTCACTGTGAAGAACCAGTTATCTTTACTTTTCTATTGGATTTCCACTTCCGAAACAGAAAAGTTTTCGTATGTCTAAATTTTGTTATGGACATATAGAGTATGTTACCCCTGATCCTGTCAATGATACTTTGTCTCAACCTTTTCATATTCCAATTATCTGCTTCCTCAGGCTTAGTTCTTGCATTCGTACCAGACATTACTTGGTCTTTTTAAAGATAAAATAAGGTCTTCTCTGCGTACTGGCTTTTTTTTTTTTAAATATGCTCATTTGTCGTAGGTAGAGCCTCTGCTGCACGCAAGCATCCATGGCCTCGACAGGGTTACCATGTTATCCAGCAATGATCCTTTTTCCTGCTTGAGGTTATTTACAACATTTCAGAGAAAAATCCTTTTTGACACTTTTTCCTTTTTTATTCTCTAAAGAACAATGTCTTGGTTTGGTGGCCAAATTATGACACAGTCATTCACTTGATTTACACTTTTGCTGAACAAGCTGGCTCGTGATGAGACCCCTTGTCTTTTGATTGCAACAATCTTGAGTCGTTGCCCTGTTTTGATAGACAATATTGGCAAAGTTAGCAAGTTATAATATCTGTGATCATGATAAGCCGGCTCGTGATGAGACCTCTTATTCTTTGAGATATAGTGTTTTCTCGGATTGTTCCTCTGAATGCTGTGATTTCCTTTAGCAGGGAGGAAGTCATTGTTTTTCCTTAAGAAAGCTCTGGACGACAATAATAGAGTTTGAAAACAGCAGCTTTACAGAGAATATTTATTTTATTATTGATGATACCTTTCATTGTGCTGACATGAAACAATTTTTTACCAAAGGTTGCTTTCATCAAAGTTTTTCTTTTGAGGTTGAAACTAACATCATATTCAGGCTAAAGTTAACTCTACTTGTCAATAATAAAAATCAGATTTTTTGAAAAGTTTTGCTACTTGTACAAGTGAAATCAAAATCTGATAGAGAATTGGTGTGCTCTTTCATGAATCCTTTTTGATGATCATTTACAACCGGTTTTATTTATAAGAAAGAGAAAAACAAAATAAAAAACTAAAACTATCCTACAAAAATAGAAGAATGATCTTCTATGGAAAATACATTTTAAGAATCTATCCATTCACAGGCAAAGAATCTCTTCTACCTGCCAAATCCTGCAACACAAACGTCGATGGGCCTATGACTTTTACAATCTGAAAAGGACCAAGCCACAGCTTCTGAAATTTCGTATGTTTGCCCTTTTCTTCATGAGCCTTATCCCATTTCAAAACTAAATCTCCCATCTGAAAGTTTTTTCTGGTCATTATGCTTGAGTCAAAAGAGGATTTTATTAGCGCTTGGTGGTGAGCATGGGTTTTCTTAGCTTGTTCTCGTCGTTCTTCTAGTTTGATTATTTCCATTTGTCTCAGTTGTAAGGAGGAAGTAGATACTTCATCGATGTATTGTACTAAAGACAAAGAGGGAATGACTAAGTGAGTTGGAAGAACCACTTCTTTCCCATAAACTAAATTAAAGGGAGAAGTGCCGATTGAAGCTTTCTTCGTAATTCTATCTGCCCATAAAGCATTTACCAGCGCTTTGTGCCAATTCTTTTGGTTTTGGTCGACTGTTCTTTTAATAATCCTGATTAGGTTTTTGTTTGTTGATTCAGCCAACCCATTACCTTGCGGATAGTAGTTGGCAGAATACTTCAGTTTGAACCCTCTTTTAAGTGCAAACTCAGTCATTTTATTTCCAGAAAAGTATGAGGCATTATCAAACATTAAGGCCGTTGGCAATCCAAACCTAGTGATGATAAATTGATCTATGAATTCAATAATGTTTTCAGAATTAGCTGTATTGAGAGGAACTGCTTCTACCCATTTAGTAAAATAATCTGTTGCCGTGAGGATATACCTATGCTGCTTAGAAGAGTGAGGAACGATCTCACCTATTATGTCCAAGCCCCATTGGCTGAATGGTTGCTCGATGTTAACCGGCTGTAGTGGCATGGGCGATTTCTTTTGTCTCCCTGCAGCAGTCTGGCAGACTTGGCATTTCTTTACGTAATTGTATGAGTCTTTGAACAACGTGGGCCAATAATATCCTGCACGTAAGATTTTATGTGCAGTAGCTTCTACAGCATAGTGTCCACCTGCTGGTCCATCGTGGAGTTCCTGCAAAACCTTTTCGGCTTCAGTTTTCTCAAGACACCTAAGAAGTACAGAATCATAATTCCTTTTAAACAGAACATCATTTATGAGCTGGTATTGTTTAGCTTTCAATCTCAGAGCTCTTTTCTTGGTGTGGTCCAGGTGTGATGGAGCATACCCGTTCTTAAGATAATAAATGGTGTCAGCATATAATGATTCTACGTCGTTTAGGCTTACCTCATACGTATGTACCTCTTCAGATGAGTTCTCAGGAATTTGCGATGCTCCAGCCAACATCTTGCAGAAGCCTTGACCTCTTACAATGTTTGCTGGCTTGATCTCAAGATCGTATTCTTGTAAGGCGGTAATCCAATTTGCTCTCTTTTCGCCCACATCCTTCTGTATCAGAAGGTTTCTTACCGCTGGAAACGGTACTACGACTTTGGTATGGGCTTTAAGTAAGAAAGGTCTGAAATATTTGATTGCTTTGAAAACAGCATATGCCTGTTTCTCCACGTCTGAATAATTGAGTTTAGCACCTTGTAAGTTCGAGCTAAAAAATGCGATTGGAGCTTCCGCCTTCTCTTGATTTGCTTGAGTTAAAATCGCGGCATAAGATTTCTCTGAGGCAAATGTGTATAAGATAAAAGATTCTGAAAAATTTGGGGTCGCTAAAGATGGAGCATTGATGATAGCTTGTTTGATCAAGTTGAATGCTTCATGCTCATCTTGACCCCATTTAAAATTTGAATTCTTTTTTATCATATTTTGTAAAGGAGAAATAATACGTGAAAAATCCGGGACAAACCTTTTTACAAAATTGATTTGACCAAGGAAAGATTGCATGGCCTTTTTGTTATGGGGCATGGATATTTCGGAAATTTCTTTGATTCTGTCAGGTTCAATGTGAATACCAGATTTTGACACTATGAATCCTAGCAATTTCCCTTCACTTAATGCGAAAAAATATTTCTTTGGGTTAAGTGAAATCCCATACCTTAAACATCTTTGAAAGATTTGTTTCAAGTCTTTGAGATGGTCGCTTCGCTTCTTGGAGTACACTGTTATATCATCCAGGTAAATCACTACAGGTTTATTGACTAAACTTTTAAACGCGATGTCCATGGCTCTCTGAAAGGTAGCGCCGGCATTGATCAGACCAAATGACATCTTCCGATATGCGTATGTGCCCCATTTAGTTCGGAATGTGGTTTTTAACTGATCATCGGGATGCAACAGCACTTGATTGTATCCTGAAAATCCATCCAGAAAAGACATTAATTCTGAGCCTGCTACTGCCTGTAATATTTTCTCCATAGGTGGGAGGGGAAAATTGTCTTTTTGACAGGCTTTGTTGAGATTCCGGAAATCGATGCAGATCCTAATATCTCCGTTTTTCTTTCTAACGGGCACCATATTGGATACCCATTTGGAATGTCTGACGGGGAAAATTATTCTGGCTCTCAAAAACTTATTTAGCTCAGTCTTTATCTGATTTTCTAAGTTGGGGTGGATTTTTCTGAGTTTCTGCTGGACAGGTTTTTCATTGTCAATCATAGGGATAGTGTGTTGAATGATAGAAGTGTCGTATGTCTTCAGCTCATCGTAATTCCAGGCAAAAACGTTTTTGTATTGTCTCAGAAGATGGATATATGCTGATTTTTCTTCAGGGGCTAGGCCGTGGCCTAGATTAACATTTTGTGGCTTCTCATCGGTTCCTAGTTTCACTAATTCATAGTTCAGAGTCGAACTGTAGAGTTTAGAATTGGCAGACCTTTTAAACCGACTTTTTAGATCATATAAGTCTTCTAACTTAACCACCGATTTAGGTATAGCATTATCAGTGCTATTTTGTTGTATTTGGTGATCGTGATGGTCTTCGTCAATTATTTGGTTTGAGTAGGATCCTTCAGAAGTGAGGAAATTTACAATGTCAGGATCGTCGTTGAATACTCTCCAGTTGGTGATGTTGTCAGGGATGGATGGTCTAAAGATTAATTCTATTGAGAATCTATTTGGACTAAAATCTTCGGAGGGAATAAGTCTAGAGGCTACGTTAGCTAATAAGTCTGCGCTCGCATTTTGGAGTCTTGGGATTGACGAAATATTGAATGCTATAAAAAGTGTAGTCAGATCTTGTACTAAAGATTGATAGTGCTTCAAATGACCTGATAGGCAATGTATGGTGTTACGTACCTGTTTGACGACAATCTCAGAATCTCCAAAAACTTGAAGATACTTAACGTTCAACTCGATTTCTTTGTATAGGCCTTGCACCAAGGCCTCGTATTCCGCTGTATTGTTTGTGCAATCGAACTCAAGTCTGCACGTAAGCATGGTCTTATTTCCGTCTGGGCTAATCAGAATGCATCCTGCTCCTGCTCCCTCGTTAGATTTAGAGCCATCAAAATATAATTTCCAAAACAAAGATGTATTTACAGGGTTATCTAAAAAATTAACACATTTTGAATTATCAGTTTGGGAAAAATTTTCAACTTGGGACAAAACTGAATTTTCTAAGTAAGGTGAGGTATGAGCATTGAAATTGCCGAGGAAGGAATCTACCGAGTAATTACCTATGATACTGCTTTTGTATGCTATTGCTTCATTCTCTCCTTCCAATTCCGTCACTATGTACTTTTGGTGCAACTCTCGTTCAACCTTTATTTGATTCAGTTTACCGTTGTACGGTAACCACATGTGCGACCAGTCGGTTGAGAAATATCCATGGAGTTTTTCGAACCAATCCCTGCTAAGAATTAAACCATAGAATTCAGGGATATCAACTACTAGAATGTCGATAACCTGGCATACCTTCGGGTTAGACGACAATCTTATGGTCACTTGATTAAGTTCACCAATCACTTCGACTTGAGATCGATCAAGTTGAACTATGCGCACTGCGGATTTTTGTGGTTGAACATTCAATTTGGCACATATTGATCTGGGTAAAATATTCGTCGAAGCACCAGAATCAACCAAGCACTTGTGCACGTTTTTATTGAAAATTTCATAAGTGAGAAGAAAAGGAGGAGTATGAGATCTTGATCTTCCTCCAATCAAGGCGATGTCATTTGGATCAATCTTATTGATTGTGTTGGTTGGAGGTCTTCCCATGTTGTGGGAAGTTACAGCTGTAGGTAAAGATGTAGTAGGCACGTCATGTAATTCTTTCATCATTATTTTATGTTGATGTTTCAATTTGCTCAACTCGTAAAGTGTGATATTAGCCTTAGTCTTTTTCATGTCATCGATAATGTTATACTCCATTTCATCTGACACTATCAGTGTTCTTGATGGAGGTGCTTGATCTGATTGGACTGGGCTAAATTGGGTCGCTCTAGTGGTTGTTTTCTTTGTTGCGACCTTATCTTTTGTTGCAGGGCTTGCGCCCTTCTGTTTAGGGGTAGTTTGGGGAGGATCAAGTTGATTTTTGCTTCGTGTGCTAACCGGGAATGCTTCTTGATCTTCTTCTTGTGGGAGGATGAAATCCCACATTCCTTGTAGTTCCACAACTTCTTCATCATCGGTCTGCCCTTCAGTGGTATTCTCTTCTTCTTCTTCTTCTTCAGATTCGACGTTTGAGACAGCATTGGGTGGTTTCACATCCATGGGAGGATTTCTTTTAAAAGCTCTGTAGGGCTTTTTTGAAGAAGTTTCTGCTACTTGTTTTCTTATGTCAATCATCTCATTGGACATGGCCTTTAACACTTTTTGTAATCCTTCCAAATCGAAAGGATCTTTCGTTTGTTTCTTCTTAGTGTCTTCTTTGAAAGAGATTTTCTTAGATTTGCGTTCCTCTATTGCAGATCTCTTTTCTAGGGCTACTACGCGCTTTTCTACTGCTAACGCCTCTGTCAAGTTTTCAACTAAGGTCGTCTTGTTTGCCCTATCTACGAAGATAAGCCAAGTTTGATGGTAAGGCCGTGATATACCATTCACATCTTACTTCCTCGCTGGGTTGAGAAGCAACGGGAATTTTGTTGAGGATCTTATTGAACCGTAAATTGAAATCTTTAATGGGTTCTCTAGCCTCAGCTTTAAGATTGGATAGGTCATTAATCAATGTCGTTGTTGATATGTCATCACCGAACTTGGTAAGGAATTGACTTTGAAAAATGTCCCAAGTTGTGATAGACCCGGAAGGTAACGAAAAGTACCATGACCCGGCTGTTCGTTGCATTGTATAGGGAAAAAGCCGGACAACAGCATCTTCGTTGGTAACTCCGTTGAGATTAACAGAAAACATGAAATTATTGATATTCTCTTCAGCTAGCATGCCTATTTCTGGATTGAATTTAGGTAGCCATTTCTCAGGATGGGCCGGTATTGGGCTCAGGGGTGGAGGCATTAAAACCGCCCCAAGATTGTTCCATGGAGACTGGGCCATCGTTGAGCTGCTAGTTAATGAAAGTGCAGAGGATGATCCCTGATGCTGAGAAGATGAAGATATTATGATCTTTGATGATTGAAGAGGAAGGGTTGTGGAAGATGGATGAGTGATTTGGGATGAAGATGTGGGTGGCTGACTTCGCGGTGAGGGAGTTGAAATGGACGAAGTAGATGAAAAAGTCTCACTGTCAGACTCTGGTGGTGTTTTCCTTGCTCTTTTCCTAGTGGGGAGAAGAAGCTCAGTTGGCTGGATGCCAAAATTTTCACTCTTCAATCTGGTCAGGGGATGAGCAGGGTTGTACTGCGAAGTCACGCTGCTTTGAGATTTATCAGACCTCTGATTAAAAATAGAGAATCCCTGGAGTTTACGAATCAAAGTTTGAATTTCAGGGGGTTCAATGATAAGTTGGTCTCATATATTAGGGTATGTAGCAGCGGTGGGTACTCGAGCGACTTCTAACTCCGGGTTTAACCGCACTGGAGAAGTCGGGGGAGTTGATGAGGGTGATTTACTCTCAGAATGATATTAAGATTTTGATTTAGGTGCCATTCATAGTTCGTGCCCTCCTTCTAGCACCAAATATGTTGAAGCCCCGAAAATCGGGTCAACAACAAGGGGGATACCCACCCGGTCCGGAACTTGGTTGGCAGCTCCTTGTCCGTTTGGTATAGCGGGTCCGACTGGGGATAATGGGACCAGTTTCCCAATCTAAGGGGTGTGTGTGTGTGTGTAGAGTTTGATGATGCTGATCTAGAAGTATTTTAAGCTAATTTAATTCTAACTTCTAAACTGACTCTATGCTATTGTAATCTAACAAAAACAACACATCTAATCTACGCTAACCCGAGGTAGATTTCCTCTATTATGCGATCTAAAAAGATTTCGAACAATAACTGGTAATAAAGATCATTAAGCTATCATAAGAATAGAAATCAATTAAGATAAACCATTCTGCATAAAAAGTTAGGCAAAACAATTGTGAACAGCATATCGCATAATAAGTTATTCATATGTCAAGCACAAATAAATGACTCCACCATACAGAAGTGCCAAATGGTAACCCACACATTCATACATTAACATATAAACAACTCAGCTGCATATCAATCTAAGAATATAAGCAGAAATTGGTCAAGAGATAAAAGTACCATTTATGACTGATTTCACTCACAAACTTCAAGCAATAACGATTTATCTCTACTTGTTCTAATATCTACTAAGAGTACAGAAGTGCAACATCAGTAGCAGACATTAAAATGCAAACATAAATAAATCTCGATCCATCCATTCATCAAAAACCCCCTCCGAGGGTGCAAAAGTGCATGTTCTGAGGACAAGTTTTTTGACAAATTTCCGGACCCTTCTCCAAATGCCATGAGAAGGGTTAAATACTACTAACTAATTAATCTTAATTACAAAAATTTAGGAAACGACTTCAAATGACTGCCCTTTTACTAAAACAAATTTATTTCTAAAAATTGAATCTAATTTCTAATCGTTTCTATATCTGCTCCTTAGTGCTGTAAGCAATGCAACGTTCGCCTGGAAAGAGTCGGCTGATTGTCTTTTCCTTCCATTCGAGCGATAAAAGTAGAAATAAAAAGAGGTGGCACCTCTTTCTGACAAACTAGAAGATATTTTCGAAAATCTTCCTCTGGCTGGGTGTATTCGCTGTGTGTATACTTAGTAAAACCCAGATTTCTTTCAAACTGATTGTGCTGTTGCTATTTCGGTTTCCGGCCGTGCGAATGACTCAATGAGTTAGGGATTTCGTTGCCTGAACAATCTTCTGTATTGAAAATTGCTTCCGTTCTTTGTTCTAGGCTTTTCTGGAGCGTCTTCCCTCTTTAGCGTTTTTCTTTTTGCTTTACCTAGTCTGAGCTTCAGGATCTTTTGTAAACATGCTGCTTTTGTGCGCCTTTGACTCTGAGTCTTGGATAGTCTATTTCCATCAGTATCTGTTGAGTGATACTCTGGAATCCGCGGTCCTGCTGCATGTGGCAACCATTTGCGAAGGCATTTCCTCTCTGTTCTCCTAGTATTGGCGCTTTCCCCTTCTCCTTAGATGTTTCCTGCATACTGATTTATATTAGTTGCTGTCTTATAGTTTAGGCAAAGGAAAAGGGAAATGACGAAAAGATTGACATGAAAGCTTTAAGTTCTAATGAATGCATAATCATGACACTCATAATGACTTGACTCTTCGAAAAACGCGACACAATCATTCTTGGATACTCAGGCGTACAATCATTAATTTCCCTTAAGGTGCGCGCTCAATTTTGGGTTTACAGACTATGTCGAGGAAATCTTGCGATGAGTGGTTTTTGCGATTCGCATCGCAGTATCGAGGATTGCGATGTCAAAAAGTGTCATCACAGGAATTGATAGTCTCATTCATCGCAGATCGCGTTTTTCATTCAATCACTGTGTGCTGCTTATGCGATGTTGCGATATGCGATGTCGCATATCGGCCGTCGGCAATTCCTTAAGATTTTTCATTTAAGAGTGCTTTCAATATATGCGATGCGATGAATTTCGTGTCGCTTCTTCGCAGCTTATTTATGCGCATAGGAAACGCTTCATTCTCTCTTTGCAATGCGATCTAGCTTTAGGGAGTTAAAATACAAAAATTTTGATAAAAATATTTTTTGGATTTTTTGTTAAGGGTCCCCCTTTGCTTGGTGTTATTGCTAATATCAAAACAAAGAGGGGGGTTGTTGGTGACCACAACAGGTTCATGATATTCAATTAAGATCGGGAAGGACTGTAACATCAGAAAATCAGAAGCAACCTAGAGTGATTGTTGAAGAGAAAGGAGAAGAGGAAACTCTTAATCATTCTCCGAAAGCTGTCACTAAGCAGCCCTTACCCTCTGAATCCTTGCCATCTTCTTCCAACTAGCCTCCCTTCCCAGAGAGGCTAGTAATGGAAAGAAGTGAGCCTATTTCTGAGACTAGTTTGGCATCAGAGCTTCGAAATATTTTCATTAAGATACCTCTGCTCCAAGCCATCAAAGAGATCCCTATTTGTACTAAGATTATTAAGGAACTCTGTCTCAAGAAACCTGGGAGGAAGAGATTGGAACCCCAAACCATTCAATTTGTTGGTAGGGCAGCAGAGTTGATGACGGGATGTGTGTCTATGGAAAAATATACTAATCCCGGAAACCCTGTTGTCTCAGTTCAGATTGGTAATGTCCTTGTCTCTAATGTTCTTATAGACCTGGGGGCAGCCATTAATGTCATGACTAAGCAAACCATGGATCAACTTCGGTTATCTCATCTTCGCCCTACTCCCACTATGCTTGAATTAGCATATAGATCTAAAATTAAGCCAAAAGGAGTATTGGATGATGTGATCATCTCATTAGATTCTTGGGAATATCCTGCTGATTTCATTGTGCTTCAGCCAAAGAACCCAGTAGGAGGACATCCCTTGATCTTGGGTCGACCATGGCTTGCTATAGCTGATGCATATATTGGATGTCGCTCCGGTGATATGTATATTTCGCATGGAGATTATAGGAAGAAAGTTACCTTATACCCCCCTGCTAGATCCATTCAGGACCTTTGAGATACTTTATGGTTGGATCAGAGCAGTGATGAGGAGACTCAGCCCATTTCCTTTATCCATCAGCATACTGGGTCTTCACAAGAAGATGAGATTCAAGATTTCCTAAATAATCTAGACACTATGCCTAATTTTGAGCTATTAAGCTAGATTTTTAGCCTAGATTTTCAAGATAACCATGATTCTCATTCTTCTGTACCGTGACATTTGACCACCCCCTTGAGTACTCCTGAGCCTGATACTACTCTTGTTGAGATTAGCCCTGGTAAATCCTTGTATATTAGTTCAGATTTGGACTCATCTCAACGAGAGCAGCTTGTGAATTTGTTGCAAAACCATCTTAGTGCCTTTGCATGGGGCTATGAAGACATGAAGGGTATTCCTCCTGAAACTTGTACACATCATATCTATATTCAGGAAGGAGCCTGACCTGTCTGACAACCCCAAAGGTGAATGAATCCAGCTCTAAGAGATATTGTGAAGGAAGAAGTACAAAAACTCTTGGATGCTGGTTTTATCTATCCTATTTCCGACAGTCAGTGGGTCTCTCCATTAGTGCTAGTACCTAAGAAAGATGGAAGATGGTGTATTTGTATTGATTATCGAGAATTAAACAAAGCCACTCTCAAATATTACTTCCCTCTCCCTTTCATTGACCAGGTGCTTGATACCCTTGCAGGAAAGAAATATTTTTCCTTTTTGGATGGCTTCAGTGGTTATAACCAGATACAGATTGCACCCAAAGATCAGGATAAAACTACTTTTACATGTCCATGGGGTACATTTGCTTATAGAGTTCTCCCCTTTGGTTTATGTAATGCCCCAGTTACCTTTCAAAGGGCAGTCCTGGCCATTTTTCTGATCTAGAATTTGCAGAAAATTATATGGATGACTTTCCTATGTTTGGTGATTCTTTTCATGAAGCTCTCAAAAATTTGGAAAAAGTACTTCTTCGTTGTCAGGAAGCCCATCTCGCCTTGAGTGATAAGAAATGTAGATTAATGTGCAAAGCGGGAGTGGTACTTGGCCATTTGATTTCTAGTAAAGGTATCCAGGTTGATCAAGCAAAGATCGAAATCATTCTGCATCTTCCTGCACCCAAAACTCAAAGGGAAGTAAGAGATTTTTTAGGACATGTTGGTTAATATAGGAGATTCATTGAAAATTTTTCTAAGATAACTGCTCCTCTTTTCTGACTTCTAGCTAAGGATAGTGAATTTTCTTGGACCACAACTTGCCAACAGTCTTTTGAAACATTGAAGGAAAAGTTAATACATGCACCAGTTTTAAGAGGTCCTAACTGGTCTCTGCCTTTTCATATTTCCTCTGATGCTTCAGATTTGGCTATTGGCGTAGCTTTAGGACAAGAGGAAAATAAACAATCCTATGCTATTTATTATATTAGTAAGAATTTGTCTTCCGCTAAATTAAATTATACAGTTACAGAGAAAGAGTTTTTAGCTATAATTTTTGCAATTAATAAGTTTAGGCACTATATTACAGGATATGAAGTATTTGTACATACTGATCATTCCGCGATTAAATATTTGATGAATAAACCATTAACTAGCGGTAGAGTGACTAGGTGGTTACTATTGTTGCAGGAATTTAATATTACTATTGTTGATAGACTAGGAAAATCTAATGTTGTAGCAGATTTTCTTTCTAGATTAGATAATCCTGGTGAAGCAACTCCTGTTAATGATGATTTTCTAGATGAACATCTTTTTGCTATGTCAACAGATTCCCCGTGGTTTGCTGACATTGCTAATTACTTGGTTACTGGGAAAACACCACCCCACTTGTCCGCTTTTGAAAAGTGGAGTATTGTTAAGAAACGTGCTGCATATTCTTGGATTCAAGGAGATCTCTTTTACAATGGTCTAGATCTGATTATCCGTAAGTGTGTAAGAGAGGAGGAAGTGTTTGAAATATTGAAATCTGCTCATGATGAACCTTGTGGAGGCCACTTCGCTGATAAGCGGACTGCATATAAAGTATTTTGTACTTGTTACTTTTGGCCTTCCTTGTTTAAGGATGCCAAACAATATGGCAGGCATTGTGATAGTTGTCAGCAAATGGGCCATCCTAATCAAACCAATGAAATTCCTTTATGCCCCCAAGTTATGATTGAGCCATTTGAAAAATGGGTTATTGATTTTGTAGGGCCAATAAATCCAACATCATTAAGTAAAAAGCATATCTTGTTTTGGACAGATTTTGTTATGAAATGGGTAGAAGCTAAAGCTGTTTCTTTTGCTACAGGAAAAGTTGTTGTTGATTTTCTTTTTATTGAAATCTTTACTAGATTTGGTGTGCCTAGAGAAATTGTTTCTGACAATGGTCTGCAGTTTATTTCTAATTTGGTACAGGGTGTGATGGAGCGATATACGATCCAGCACAGGAAATCCACGCCGTATCATCTGCAAGCAAATGGCCAAGTGGAATCCACGAACAAAGTGATCGAGTCCATTTTGACAAAGACAGTAAATATGCACCGGAAGGACTGGGCTGAGCAATTACCAGAGGCTTTGTGGGCATACAGAACCACTTGGAGAAATAGCACAGGACATACACCATATGAGCTGGTATATGGCAAGCAGGTTCTGTTACCAATTGAATTCCAGATCAAAACTTTCAGAACCGCTGTTCAGTTGGCACTAGATCTCTCTGAGGCACAAAAACAACTTCTTCTCCAATTAAATGAGTTAGATGAATTTCGTAGGGATGCTGTTCAGCAGAACATACTAATTCAACAACAATGTAAAAGGTGGCATGACAAGTCTATTTAGAAAAAGCAATTCCAACCAGGTGATTGGGTGCTCCTTTATGATTCTAGATTTAAAATATTTAAAGGGAAATTCCATACACATTGGATGGGACCTTATGAAGTGATCCGAGTATTTGAGAATGGAGCAGTAGAAGTTAAAACTATTGATGGACAAAATTCAATATTCTTGGTAAATGGACACAGGTTAAAGAAGTATTTTCAGCCACCTACTAGGAAAGATTTTACACAACAAGTCCAACAACAATTTGGGATGGTAGTGGTGAATGGTAATACCAACCTTTTGAAAACACGAATTCTCTTCTTCTTCAAAATAAAAATAAAAAATAAAAAAATAAGAGAAAACTAAAGAAAAAATATTTTCTTGTAATTATGAAAATCGGTTCGCTGACATGATTACAGAAGGATCAACCTGAAAACCAGCTTGCTGGTAGGAAGATAAAAAATTTCTAATAAAAAGAAAATGTTGCTTGATCTTTAGATATGCTAATGACCACCAAGTAAAAGCAAGTTCAACAAAACCAACCTTTATACAGTTGGGGTATTTAGCATGGATATTTTTACTCAAGTAACACTTAATTTTCACTGTAGTTATTTTTTCTTGCACCAGTGCACGCAGATCTTCCAGAAAATTTTCTGCCTTTCTTCATATTCCATTTTCATAATATTCCCTCAGTTTTCTTCTTTGATCCCATAATGATTAACCTTCCCACATTCTTCTAAATTTACCTTGTCCGCTTCGAAGAAATCCCACTTTACCCTTGAAATTTTTTCCCTATCCCACTTCTATTTATTCCCTCTTTTGGTACTATTCCTAAAATCCTTGTAACAAAATTCCTTCCCATTCTGAAATTTCCCTTTCCCACTTCTTTATTTCCTCATGAATTTATTGCAGGATCTCGTGCACAAAGAGCAAAAGGATATGCTCTGAAGCATCAAGAAAGGGCGAAGCAAATTTTCAGTATAAGTTGAGGAAGTCATGTGGAAGTCCAACCTATATTTTATTTAAATTTTCTGTTTTTAGATGTTATGCTTGCACTAGTCCAATCATGTTGTCCTATATGATAAAGTAAGCAGAATGGTACCAGCAGAATAGCATAATTTAAGCGGTGCAAGCAGATCAGTGCAAGCATGCACCCTGTCAAAAACATAGTACAAGTTATTTTTTCATAGCATACGACATAGGAAAGTGGTCATTATGAAAACTTATATGAAGTCCTTTCACTTAGCCGACGAGTACTTAAGCTATCATAATAACTAGGAGAAAATTATTTAAAGTACAAGGTGTTTTTAAGTTAGAAATCATGATAATTTTTTAATGAATGCTAAGTTCTCTTTTTGAATTATGAAGGAATGCGAAAATGTTTTAACCATTGCTTGGACATAATTACCCCTCTCTGCCATAATCCTAAACATCCTTCACTCGTAATGATTACCTCACCTAGCCATTAAAATGCCGTCGCAAGTACCAACCCGACCTGACCTCAAAGTTGCCGTGCATCTACAACAAATGAATGGGTGATAAGGTGGAAAGGATGGTGGACAGTTGGATCACTTTATAAGAACCGATTTCCTCGGTATTGCATGTAGAATTCTTAATTGTTCATAGCCGTTAAGCAGTGATGTCGCCTATTTGGAATGAACCGTCGTCTCTCAGTGGGGTAGAGCAGACTGTTGAGTATCGCAATAGTCTTGCATTATTGCGAGACTCAGGTTTTCTACATTTCTTGCAGAAGTTTGATGGGCATGATAAAGAAGTGGCTTTACAGTTTGCCAGGAGTTTCAGAAATGACCGAGTGAAAATTGGGCCTCTCAAATTCAAAGTCACAGAAGAATTTATAGCAGCAGCAATAGGCTTGGAGAACACTGGTGAACAGTGGTTTAAAAATCAGAAGCTAGAAAGGAAGCGATGGTAATGTTTCGTCGTTGATAAGAAGATAGAGGTAGATTGGAAGGTAGGAGTTCCACGCAGTGCCCTACTGGGTCAGTGGAAAGACCTCCTTTTCATCCTATAGAAGTTTGTGACCTGCGAGGGAAGATACACCTGCACTTTGGTCTATCATTTTAGAATGCTGCAACATTTTGAAGCCGGCCGACACGTTTGATGGAGGATGAATTTCCCCTATTTTCTACTCAAGAGCTTGGAGAAAATGGCTAAAAGTGTGTAGGATGGATAGGCAAACCATGTCGACACGAGGCTATATCACCACGACCTGATAAAAATTTTGGTCCTGAAATAGCTAGAAATTAAAGGTATGCCATGGGAGGCACTGTTAAAATAGTTGCACAAAGAGACATCCACTGAAAAGGCGATAGAGGACAACGCCAGCACAAGCAAGGGCCCAATTAAAAATGAAAAGGGGAGTCCTTCTTGCACCAGTGCAAAAAGGAAACAATCTCAAAAAGAAGAAAAGGCCCCATCTTCAAATAAGAAGATAGCTACCGCACCAGTTGAAGAGGCCCCTTCTACGCCACCAGCACAGACACAGACCCCTGAAAATGACAACTTGTCAGTCCTTGCGGACGCATAAAATTTTGCAGAGGTCGAAGACGATGCTCTATTGGCCGATTTCATAAAAAATCCCTGGAAAAGGAATAAAGTATTTGATGTAGGCAAAGAACCACAATCCCCACAGGGCGTGGAATCCCCTCCTGCACTAGTGCAAGAAGAAGAACCGAAAAAAGAAGCAGAAAATGAAGAAGCAGAAGAAGAAGAGACGGGAGGAGAAGAATCAGACGACGAAGAAGCAGCAGAAGAAGAAGAAGCAGGAGGAGAAGTATTTGAAGAAGAAGAGGCAGAATCCAAAAAGAAGAGGCAGAACCTACAGAAGAAGAAGCAAAAGAAGAAGAAGAAGAAGAAGAAGTAGAAGAAGGAGAGGCAGGAGAAGAAGAACTAGAGGAGGAAGAACTAGAAGAAGAGGGACCAGAGGGAGAAGAGTTTCCTGATGTAACCATGGCGGATATTGAGGTCCCTGAGGAAGACACAGCCCCTACCAAAACAAAAAAAGAAATAGATTTGGTAACTCCCGCTGCCGGGGTAGTTGAAATAGAGCTTCAAGTGCAGAACTTAGAGCAGCTTTTAGCCAAAGAGCAAGAGGATAAAGAACAGAGTAGAGGAGAATTGATGGCAGAGATCCAGAAAAAGAAAAGAGAAGTGAAAGTCTGGAAGTACCGAGCTACGCAATGTTCCAGGCGACTTAAAAAGGTGACAAAGAAATTAAAGAAAACCAGAAAGAAGGAGTCTGAAACATTACAGGCTGATGACAGTATGCCAGAGAAGGATTGAGCTGGAATGCTCAAAGTTTTGAAGTTTTTTGCAGAGGTAAAGAGTTGTGTGAGGACACACAACAACTTAGGGATGGGAGGATGTTAGCCCCCTAATTTTCTCTCTTTTGGCCATTTTTCCCTTCCTAAATTATAATCGTTTACTGCTGTTTTACCTCTCTTATACACCCCCATCTTACATTAGTCCAAGAACGATGACATATTTCATATGAACTTTATATTTCATATTTTTAACTTAACTTAGCATTAATTAATTATTTATTACATGATTTCTTGCTTATAATCACTCTTGTAACTTATCGATATCTCCAATGTTTATTTGGTAGTCAAGTGCTTACCGTGACCACTGATCCTAGTGCAAGATCAGATTTTGCATCGGTGCAGCAGATCCGGACCTCCATGATCACCGCCTCGTTTTGCGCAGCTTCAGCCACAACAACAGGATAGATCTAAAGGCAGTCGAGCTCCAGCCACGACAGCAAGGTCAATCTAAAGGCAGCCAAGATCGAACTTATGAAGAATGAACAGCTGGAGATTGGCTACGACCAGTTTTGTTGAATTGCCTAATTTTGAAGGCCGAGAAGCTAAATTCTGCATATCGGTTATGTAATTGGTTAAACGATCTTTTTGGCCTTCGGCCAAAGATCTATATAATGAAGAATGTAAATAGGACAAGATGGTTTTTTTGATAGAAGTTTGTATAGAACAGAGATATAGCCAGAGAGGCGGTAACAGGCTTGTATTTTGTTATCGCCCGAATCTGGGCTGGACTATGTATTCACACATGTATTTTCCTCAATGAATTAATAAGAAAGGGAGTTCCACCTCATGTTTCATAAATTCTATTTCTGTGTTTGACAGCTGATGAATTGATAAAGTACTGAGCAATGCTTCTATTTGAAAGGGAAACACGCTGGTTGGCTAGGTCCCAGCCAACCCAACACGTTTACCCTATTTTCTGTTCTTGTAATTTATGCTTATATTGTCAAGTGTGATTTAATTTCCAGCACATGTATTCATGTTTGAGTGAAAGTGGATCCGCTGTGTGAAGTAGTTAAATTTCATTTTCCTGCACCTGATTTCGGATTGGTTTTCCCGCCTGGTCCAAGCAGGAGAAATAAACCTGCACCAGTGCACGTTGGTGTGTTATTCATTTTCCTGCACTTGATTTCGGATTGGTTTTCCTCGCCTGGTCCAAGTAGGAGAAATAAACCTGCACCAGTGCACGTTGGTGTGCTATTCATTTTTTGCAGTTCTGTTTGATTGGCTTTCCCGCCTGGTCCAAGCAGGAGAAATAAACCTGCACCAGTGCACGTTGGTGTGCTATTCATTTTCTGTAGTTTTGTTTGATTGGTTTTCCTCGCCTGGTCCAAGCAGGAGAAATGAACCTGCACCAGTGCACGTTGGTGTGATGCAACAAGCCTTTTTAGTTTACTTCCAACAGTTTTCTTGCTTTCATCAAATACTTCATGATAGGATAAATTATATGGATTGTTTCTCTATTTCTACATTCTGTTAAAATAAAAAAAATTCATTTTTATGTGTGCAATTTGATTTCACAGTATAATACACTTGCAGTGACTAAGCACTTATTTCAAGAATTAAATGCTAAGTGCAAGAAGCTCTGATCTGGCGCAAGAACCATTTTCTTGTCACGGGATCTGAGTGCTCTGAACCTGAAAAAGTTCAAGACCTTGCAAGAAGTAAAACACTTTTAGTAAAGACACCATTTATACCCTCTGCATAAATCTTTGTTCCTGCACTAGTGCAAGCAGATTGCGATAGTGCAGGACAGAGTAGTGTAAGAAGGAAATCTTTATATAAGCAGGGTTGAAGGGCCCATCTGATGAGACTGCTAAGTGTCTTTGCTAAAGAAAAAATACACACTCAGTAGTTAATCAATAGTTAGCTAGAGTGATTGCCCCTTTATTTCTAAATCCCTTTTTTTTGCAAATGCATTCTTCCTTGTTCCAGTCTTAGATTATTTTGAGGGTTCAAGTTGCCTTTTTCTCTTTTTAGTTTGATTCTACAAATCTTTCCTTTAAAGAAAGTAGGGATTGCCATTAGAAATATTCATACCATCTTTAGAATTGCCTGTGCTTCGTCTCTAAGTTTACGAATCCCCTGGGTTGACAATTTAAGTGTCGAGGAGTTTGCTTAAGTGTAATTCCTACACCCAACAATAAGCAGATTCCACATCTTGAAGGGGGGATTCCTATACTGGATCAACCTGTGGAATATTCTTATGAAGCACTCTCTCCCTCGCATGAAACTCCAACCACTGATGATACTTTGAGTGATGTGATTGACAGAATTGGGAGACTCAATCTTGATTCAATTCTAACTCAATCAACTGAGCAGACTGGACCATCTCAAAAAGGTCCCCCAAAGTGGCTAATAAAGACACTTTAAAGTGTTCATCCTGATGAGGTTGGAAAGATAGGAACTAGAAATTCAACCTGAAAAAATGGAGGTGATGTAGATGACTCTGATTCACCTGTTGATATGGATGTTTCTTATGATTGTGAATTAAATTTGTCTACATATTATGAATGAAGTTCCTTAAAAAAAGCTGCTTCTCATTATGAATGGAAAGAAGCGATGCAAAAGGAGTATGATGCCTTGATAAAGAATGGCACTTGGAAGCTGGTTGATCCTCCATTGGGAACCAAACCAATTGGTTGCAAGTGGGTATACAAGAACAAGTATAAAGCCAAGCACAAAGCTAGGCTTGTGGATTTTTTTTTTGCACAGAAGGAAGGGGTCGATTATGAGGAGAATTTTTCCCCCACAGCAAAATGGGCTACCATCTGAACACTCTTTGCCCTAAGAGCTCAGAACAGTTGGAAAGTCCATCAAATGGATGTAAAAAGTGCTTTCTTGAATGGAGATCTAAAAGAGAATGTTTTTATGTCCCAACCTGAAGGATTTGTTATGAAAGGACATGAACATAAAGTATGCAAACTTGTGAAATCCTTGTATGGCCTCAAACAAGCACCACAACCCTGGTATGAAAAACTAACTGAGCATTTTCTGAAACCCAATTTCAAACATTATGATCTTGATGATGCAACTTTGTTTGTCAAGAAATTTGGCAAAACAGTTGTATATCTTGTGGTATATGTAGATGATATTTTTATGACAGGGAACAATGAGAGCTACATTGCATCCATAAAGAAGGAATTGAGGAAAGGTTTTGAAATGACTGTTTTGGGCTATGTTCATTACTATCTTGGTATTGAAGTAACTCAACATCCGAAGTCCATATTCCTTTCTCAAAAGAAGTACATTGGAGATCTGTTGAATAGGTTTGGCATGGTTGAATGAAATCCTCTAACTACTCCAATGGAACAAAGCTTAAATCTCACATCCATTGAAGGAAAAGAATTTGAGAATGCAACAAAGTATAGACAACTTGTAGGAAGTCTCAACTACTTGACTACTACTAGACCAAACATTTTGTTTTCTATTGGAATCCTGTCCAGGTTTATGCAAAAGCCTTGTGAGGGACATTGGTCTACTACAAAAAGAGTTCTAAAGTACTTGAAGGGAACTCAAGACTTTGGACTCAAGTATACATAGGTGGGCAAATTCAACTTGATTGGATACTCTTATTCAGACTTCGATGGAGACAAACAAACTGGGGTATCTACTTCTGGTTATGTTATGAGTCTTGGATCAGAAGTTTTCTCCTGCGGTCACGCAAACAATCAGTTCCAACGGATTCCACAACAGAGGCAGAATATGTGGCAACAACTGAGGCAACAAAAGAAATTTTGTGACTCACGAAAATTTTGGAAGATTTGCAGGTAAAACAAGTAAATTCGACTCCACTCATGATTGAAAATACCTCTGCAATAAATTTGGCCAAGAACCCAAAGTTCCATGATCGAACGAAGCGCATCAATACAAAATATCATCTGATTCGACATCATGTTGAGGCCAAAACAATCCATCTTCGCCATTGTTCCACTAATGAGCAGATTGCGGGCATATTCACCAAAGTGCTTAGAAGAGAAAAGCTTGAAAGATTCAGAATGATGCTTGGACTCACCAACATCCCTTCAGATTAAGGGGGGGAATGTTGACACCTAATCATAGGGATTGGGTGAAAAATTGTAAATAATGTAAAAAATTAATAAGAGAAAATGAAGAGTCATTGGGAGATGAAACTCAACAGTCACTCCCTCATGTATATAACTATGAACAACCCAAATGAATAAACATAATCTCATCTGAGGAGTTACCTCCTGGACTGACAGAGATCTTACTCATGCCACATCAATCCTATGCCCTCTTACTCTTCACTCACATGGTCGATAGGGTTCTTTTGGCATCACATTTATTTTCTTTGTTGTATACACTTGGAATATTATTCATGTCGACCAAGATGAACCTTTGGGTTTAACTCACACAATATCATGGATAGGCAGCCACTAAAAATCTAAACCTATACACTTTCTACTAACATTGATATATCAAACCAACCAACTAGACTTCTTACGATAGCATTATGCATCCCCTTTGAAAGAACTTATCTTAGATCTTGGTTAGTGATGTGTATGGAAATAGAATTTGAGTGCAAGAGTACCTCCACAAACTTCAACTGGTTCCTCCACATGATAGACATTTAATGAAAATTCAACAAGAAAATCTCAGTTTGACTTCGCCTTGGTCAAACTAGAGATAATTTGAATTTCCACATTAGCATAAATCTTGGAGGTAGTTAACTGAGGTGGCATGACACTTGTCACTTAGTTAACTCAATTAATTTGAGTTGGAGGGCTTGAGTTCAATTAATCATGAGTGATTGCTAATTTGTAGCAATATAATTTAGTTATATTAAGTTGTGTTCAGTTAAACTAGTTCCAATTGTTGGAGGAACTAGTGGAAGGTCAGTTGTGTAGTGTGACTTTAGTCTAACTTAGTGATCATCCAGTTAACTAATCAGTCAACCCAAATTAGCTAGTGCATGTAGAGAATTCTAGTTACCTAGTTGAGGTGGAGATTCCAAGGAAATTTAATATCAATTGTAGACTATTCTTGAGTTTAAAAGTGTTGCATGCAATCTGAGATCAATCATTGGGAATTTCTCAGTCAATTGGAGGAAATTCCTAGATAATAAGGGTGTAATTTTCTCAGGAATTGCGCAAGGAAATAGGGGATTTAAGGAGGCTTAAAAATGGAAAAGTGTTGTCTAGAGGTCCTTAGTTAGTAGAGAGATAGGTTATTCACTTGCAGGTTGAGCTTAGACAGAGCTAGAATTTGTAATATATCTCTATTTTTTTATTCATGCAAAAGCATGCATTGGGGTTTTTAGTAGATTGCTTTCCTCGGAAAAAATAATGTGTGCATGTGTGTTATTTCTCATTTCATTCTCGTGATTGATGTTCTAAATTGTGAATTAATATCCAAAAAGTAGAGGAGTAGGTTTGTGTCTTATGATTTTAATTAAAATTTCAAGAGAAACTGCAAATATACACCATAATTTCTACATGGTATCAAAGCAGGATTCACATTAAAATGAGAATTTCAAAGTTGTTTCTCAAGAGGTTGGAATTTATAGTTCAGTGCAGTAGGATCTCTTCAGAGCTGAGAAGATGACCTTTAACAGGATGAGGCTAGAGTATGCCTTGGAAGACACCTCTAATTTCATCGCATGGAAGCATCACATGGAAGTAGTATTGGATGACAATGGATTGCTAGAATACATCAAGACAAATGTTGTAAAACCACTAGAATATAATGCCCAAAATCTTGCTTAGTGGAAGAAAGATGTAGCTAAGGTGAGGAGAATAATCTTGGAGGGGGTACAAGATCACAATGACTCAAATATCCTTAGAAAAGAGACTCCATTCACAATGTGGAAAACACTAACATAATTGTTCGAGAATAGTAGTGACCACAGGAAGCTGGTGCTCAAGGATAAACTTCGAAATATCAAGATGCAGAAGAATGACACTATTTCATAGTATCTGAGTAGGTTCAAAAAATGTCATGATGAACTTGGTGGGGTTGGTGTTAATGTTGCAAAATATGACTTGGTAATACTAGCCCTTCTAGGCCTTCCCAAGAGCTGGCCTAGCTACCAAGATTCGGTGCATGAGAGGGAGAAGCTACCAAATTGGGAACGCTTATGGTCTGATTTGGTACGGGATGAAATACGATTGAATACCAACGATGGAACCTCATCCAAAGAAGAGGAAAAGGAATTTCTTTAGTTAGCAAAGGAGTGAATGCCAAGGGAAAAAAGTCCCAAGGTGAGGCTAAATCCAACCAAGAGGGAAAGAAGAAAGACTTGTCCAAAATAAAATGCTTCAATTGTCATGAATTCGGGCACTATGTTACAAAGTGTCCACACAAGAAGTCTAGAAAGGAGGTTGCAGGAGGAGCAACAGGTGAATCTCTGGCTTCACATTTCGAGCTTGAATTCATCCTTTATCGCATGCATGGCCAACACAGTGATGGGGAGTGTGACGGTACTTGGACTCTGGTACCTCGTTCCACATGACTGGATGTAGAGAGTCTTTCAGTTATCTGGAGGAGAAATATCTCTAGATGCATACTGCGTTTGGGGACAAAGAAAGGTACAGTGCAATCGAGATTGGTACAGTCACCTTTCAGAGGGAGTCGAGATCCCCTCTTCGACTCAATAATGTCATGTTCATTCCAAGTAATGAAAAATCTTATCTCAGTAGCAGTTTTGGAAGACTGTGGTTATGATGTGATCTTCAACAAAGGGAAATCATTCATGAGACACATAGCCATGGGACAAGTTAAGCAAATCGAGGTTCAAGTCAAGAAACTATATGAACTTGAGGTAGAATATGCATGCAAAACCTTGAGGAGTAAGGTGGACACTAGAGATATGGTGTTTGAGAGGGAGCATGTTAGACCTCTCAACATGAGCCTCAAGAGGTTGTGGAGAAGCCACAAATGGAGAGGCATAGAGGAGAAAGAGTGGAGACATCCACTAAAGCAAAGACTTCCAATATGAGGAAAGTTCGAGCCAAGTGGGCAGAGGGAGAACATTTTGCTATAACTCTAGGAGTGAGGTGGAGCGATGTAGATCCTTAGTCCAAGAGTTGCATAAATTTGGGTAGGGTCGATTGAGGCGTTTTTCTCATGGATGATTACCTTGCTACAGGGGCCCAAAATATTTAGTAGAAGGGGGATCAGTTTCAGTCAGATATTGAGGAGTTTAGAGGATTGTTGACAACTAAATAAGAGGCTTAGTAGAATAGTAAAAAACAACATCGTTTTCCCAATAGACAATTGCATACACAATTGATTCAATTTTTTGGATGCTTCTCAGTTGCAGATGTTGCAATAGAAGCATCAATAGTGAGATGTGTTTCATGTTTACATTCCACTGGTGCAAGATATGGGTGGTTGATATTCCCTTTCTTTTTGAGAGGGAGTGTTGAAAATGCAGTAAGAAAATCTCAGTTTGACTTTGCTTTGGTCAAACTAGAGATAATTCGAATTTCCACTTCAGCAAAAATCTTGGAGGTATTTAACTGAGGTGACATGGCACCCGTCACTTAGTTAACTCAGTTAATTCGAGTTGGAGGCCTTGAGTTCGGTTAAGCATGAGTGATTTCTAATTTGTAGCAATCTAATTTAGTTATATTAAGTTGTTTTTCAATTAAACTAGTTCCAATTGTTGGAGGAACAAGTGGAAGGTCAGTTGTGTATTGTAACTTTAGCCTATCTCAATGATTATCCAATTAACTTATTAATCAACCAAATTAGCTAGTGCATGCAGATAATTTGAGTTACCCTATTGAGGTGGAGATTCCAAGGAAATGTAACATCAGTTGTATAGTATTTTTTAGTGTATATTTGTTGCATGCAATTAGAGATCAATCCTTGGGAATTGAGCAATTAGTTGGAGGAAATTCCTAAATAATAGGGGCCTAATTTCCTCATGAATTGCACAAGGAAATATGGGACTAATAGAGGCTTAAAAATGGCTAGGTGTTGGCCAAAGTTCTTGAGTTAGTAGAGAGATAGGTTATTCACTTGTAGGTTGAGCTCAAATAGAGCTAGAATTTGTAATACATCTCTATTATTTGATTAATGCAAAAGCAGACATTGGGGTGTCTAGTAGATATCTTTCCCTAGAAAAATATTGTGTGCATGTGTGTTATTTCTCATTGCATGCTTTTGAATGATGTTCTAAATTGTGAATTAATGTTCGTAGAGTAGTAGAGTAGGTTTGTGTCTTGTGATTTTGATTAAAATTTCATGAGCAACTACAAATCTACACCATAATTTCTACATCAATATGTATTTGCTTGAACTCTTGCTATATTTTTTCCATTGAGTCAATACGAAGGACATAGAAGTTGTGCATTTTCATTTTTGAGAACCTTTGTGTATATCCCATTAATGAGAGTTTTCTTCATTAAGTTGCTATGATATCTTATTATAGTAACACTTTTTCCTGTTTTATGCAATGGATGCATAAATGCATTGTCTCAATTCCATTGTTGGCATCATGTTGATCGATAAGGATAATTATCCTGAATAATTCAAGAAGATCAAGAGCATAATGATCTGCAATGATCTATGAGATGGAATTTGTGAAGAAAATCCCATTGAAGATGTTCAATATGAGTCTCGATTAGAGGTACATCAAAAGTCGAAAGGACCTATCAAACTAAAATCTACCAAAGAATTTTCCATTTGGAAGAATAAAGACAAGAAAGAGTATGCCCTTATTACTACTACTGTAAATGAAGAGGTGATTTGTCACATCATTTTAATCAATGATGATTATGGTGCTTCAAAGTAGATGAAATATTTGTATGACTCTCACTTGGAACTTGAATTCATATAACTACTAGTAAAACTCTTCCATCTCAAGTTAAAAAAGAATATCCCATGGCTTTAGTTTCAGAAATCAAAGCCATGATGCATGACATTGATGATACTATAGTAAATATATATCTTCCTCTCATAACCTTCATCAAGGCTCTCTACCATATATACTCTCAGTATATTGAGTCCTTGCAAGCCAGTGGTCAAATGAAGTCCATTGCATTCAACTCTCTAGTGGAAAAGGTTGCAAGATGTGAGAAATATTTTAGAAAGAAGAAGAAGAAGACAACAAATCCCACTAAAGAGAGAATGTGCCTATTTTAGAAAGAGAAGAATAAATCACATTATTCTTCTAGATGAGGAAGCATTAAAAGAGGACATGGAAGAAGGAACTTCATATGCAGGAGGTAGACATGACCAATGTGAGATACTAGATCTTCATTGTGTCCATTGTGGTAGAAACAAACATGATTCAAGGACATGTAGAATGCCATGAGATAGGATTAAAAATAGCAAGAAAAGAAATAAGATAAGAAAAAAATTTAGACTTGACAAAAGGTAATGCACCCGAATCTACTCATTACATTGTTTCTCAATACAATATTGGAGTATATGAGGATTTATTTAATGTTGCATGTGCTTCTCAGGGAGAAGTCTAACTACTTCACACAATTGCAACTTGCCACATGACCTTTGAAAGATAATTATTTAAAAGATTCAATGAAAACATAGATGGAATAATGTGTTTTGGAGAAAAATCTAGCCTCAAACCTTTGGGAATTGGCATAGTGAGACTCAAGTTTCCTATATTCTTGGATTTTCTTCCGTGTGATGTTCTCTATCTTCCTGATAGGTTGTAGAACTTGTTGTATCTATTGAATATTCAATAGGAAGTCCATTCCATTCACATATTAAAAGAAAAAACTGAAATATAGAGGGATTCTAACAACATGGATATGATGATAGGATTGCAAGATGAAATACCACTCAAGTTGAAGGGTACATTTGCACATGCAAATTTTTTTTCATACCTCACTCATCACAATGAAGCTAGAATGTCATTTAGTATTTTTTGGCATGCTAGATTTGGACACATTAATTATGGTATCCTTTGTGTGTTGGAAAATAATGGCGTCTCTAATTTACCTACATTTCCTTGGAAATTGAAAAATGTCATGCTTATACCTTGGAAAACATAGCAAACAAAAATTTCATGATTCCAATTCTAGAGCATGTAGGAAGCTTAGATTGACAAATTCTAATATGTGTGGCCTCGTGTTTGTTCTTTCTGTGAATGGAAATAAATATATCATGTCTCTTATTGATGATTAAATGAGGATGTATTAGGAGTACTTTTTGAAATATAAATCTAAAGATATTGAAAAATTAAAAAAAAAAATCACATATGGGTTCAAAATGAAACACAAACACATATTAAGTCTTTTTGTACTGATAATGGAAAATAATATAAATCTAATGAATTTGAAGATTATCTTTAACAACATAGGATCCAAAACCAAACCAAAATTCCATGCAATACTCAACAAATTAGTGTATTTGCAAGGATTAACATGTGTTTTAAATATTATTTGTTACATGATGTTCTTCAAAAATGTGAAATTGATCTTATGGGCCAATGTAGTTCTATGTGCAGTGTATGTGAAGAATAGGTGTCCATGTCATGCTATTAGTATAAAGACTCCATATGAAATGTGGTATGGCCACATTCCATGGGTGAGGCATCTCAAGGTCTTTGTTTCCACCTGTAATTCCTTGATTCCAAACTAGAAAAGAAATGAGCTTGATGCAAGGAATTGCAAGTGCATATTCTTGGGGTATTAAAATACCACCAAGGTGTACCATATTTATGACTAATTAAACTATAATTTCTTACTTTATAGGGATTTTGTATTCCTTGAATCCACCAAGAATGATGAAACTATTAAGTAGAAACTTGATCATCTAGAAAGTTTTACTCATGTAAACACATATCATGAATTCAATAATCAGATCCAAATCATGAGGGGAGTATCCCTATTTTGGGTTAGTCTTTTGTGTTGGAAATAATACTGAGAGGGGGGGGTGAATCAGTATTATCACATTAATAAAACTTTTTCATTTCCATAATCAGATTCATATATGCTAATTTCACAGCTTCTTATGATTCAGTTAGTTGAGTGTATTAGAACATTATCAATCATATTAACAGTAAAAATAGAACAGATCATCACACATAAGTCACACACATGAACACCATGATATAAGGTGGAAACCCAATGTGGAGAAAACCACCTGCTGCAAGTCATCTCAATCTTCTTCTTAATAAGAAAATCCTTTTACAATATTTGTACTGGTGTAGTCTTATACCAGTACGGGAGCTACAACCCCCTTTGTTCTTGTACTAGCCGATCCATTTACTAGTACGCAGGCTGCTACCTGCTACAATGCTCCAAATATTTCCCTTAGCTCTTGTACTAGCTTAGATACTAGTATGTAGGTGCTGACCTACAATCTTCTCTCCTCTAGGTGCCACGTTTCATCAATTTTCAGACTGGATACACTGAAGCACAACACATAATCTGAAAGGCCACATTTCATCCAATTTTCATACTGGACCCAACAACAACATTGAAGCTCATAATCAAACAACCTTCTGAATCACCCAATCACCAGATTAATACATATACAATGAGAGTTATCAACCAGATCTAGTCCACCAGATCATATAAGGATAAGTCATTATGAACCTGATCCATTCATCTATCAATACTGAAGCTAATCATAATCATTCAATCAATCACTGTTGTTATCAGAACATAATACCAGGAACCAGACGTCACTTCAAAACCCAGAACACAACAATAATAAACAGGTGCAGCTAAATAGATTTCATGAAAATTCCGTAGCTTCACTCATAGAACACCTGCGTACATCCGCACTGTTTCCAACTGCTTTCCTGCGTACCCACGCACTGTGCCTCACGGACTTCCTGCGTACCTGCGGTCTATGTCTAATGGAATGTCGGCGTACCTCCGCACTGTGTGTAATAGAATTCCTGCGCACCTCCGCACCTTCTGCACTTCTGGGCCTGCGATCCTTCGCACCTTCAACGCTTCTGGGTCTGCGTACCTCCGCACTTTTCCTTCACTGTACTTGCGGTCCTGTGGGTATAGATAATTTTCAGTCTTCAAAGATAACCCAGTCTGTCAGATCTACAAATCTGATCATGCGCCGAGGAGATCTCAACCCATTAGTAGAGCCGACTTGTAATCCTCATGTTTCTCCTTGATTTAGATTCAATTATCTCTCACAAACCGATCACAAGAATTTTAGATCTAGCTTCTCTTAAGATCTTCTAATTTTACAAGTGTCTAGCCAAATGATCTCGTTTGCTTTATATAGGCAAGCTCTTGCTAAAACCATGAATCAATACCATAGATAACCAATACAAGGGGCCCAAAAACATGGGGCTCAATAATAATAATAATAATATAAAACAATACCACTGACCAAACCATAGGATCAAATACGTCGGGCTAAATACTATGGTCCACCATTGGATTCCCACGTGAGAATACTTTTTCACTGCATGAAAGTGCGTGAACTAGGGTCCGCACCTTTTACATGGTGTGCCTGCGGGTATGTACGCACTTTATGTATGACATGCCTGCGGGTCCGCACCTTTTGTACGACGTACTTGCGTACCTCTCATTTTCTTCATTATTTGTGAGCTAATCATCAATCTCTGCTACTGAACGGATGTACAGTGATCCATCACCTGTAAGAGTTGCCATCAAGGACAACACTTTAGCCATAATGCCAACAATCTCCCCCTTTGGACTTGATGGCAAAGCTTACTTGTGAACTGTCATCTGATCCCTTTGAACTGTCCTACATCCATGTATTCTGTCATACCTGATATCTCTTCTGTGGATTCATCTGAATGTATACAAGTGAGATGATCTTCTATGAGAGGGTTGGCATCAAGTACAACACATGCATCATAATGCCAACAATCTCCCCCTTTGGACTTGATGGCAACAATACCAAATCACTCTCCCCCTTTGACATCAAGGGCAAAGGGTTTTTCTCCCCCTAAGAACATGCTCCTCTTGACTATAAACCAGATCTGCTGAAGTCTCTGAATGAGCTCCCCCTTTGTATATGCCATGTTGCACCAATCTGATCATGCTCTTTCTGAGAACAAGCTGAAATGTCTGCTTTGCTATATAGTGTTGTTTATGCTCAAGCTTCCCCTGACTGTAAGCAAGGTCTGCAAAAAGATGTTTTATAAGAAGAACATGACTCTATATATCATAAATGACCTTCCTATCACCAAAAGACTCAATACATACATCCATCACCCAACCAAGTGGGGATACATCAGGAACTAAATACATTACATCTTCATCCCAGGCATAGTGGGGAAACCAACATAGGTCGTTACATGACCTGAAGAGATGACTACAATAGATAGAGACACACTATTACATCATGAGTCGTGATATGACATTTATAAAAGAGACCAATCACATAAGATAAACATCAGCAACAACACTGTATGATCTGCTCCATAACATCTTTTATCACAAGGAGAAATACCAAAGCCATCATGAACTAAGTATCAACAATCTGCATTAATCATCATCTGTATGAAACAATCCTATCATCGTAAGAGCTCATTATCATCATGTCTCCAAATCATCCCTGTATCCAGCCAACAATCCTCATCCATATGAACCAAGAATAAAAGGAATCATGCATCATAACTGTAATATATGATCTTTATGCATATGACGACAACAGCATATGAGTGACTCATCATCAAGAAGATGTGAATTCAAGTTAAGTACTGCTCCTTATCCTTATGAAGATCACCATGCAAGCACCACATATGTAGCATCTGATCAACTATGTAAACCCCAAGAATCATCTGAACAACTCATGACCATATCATAGCAAGATGAATCATTTATCCATATAAGCATCATCACCAAGTACTATTACCCATAATGCCAACAATGCATTAAAAACATATGCTCCCCCTAAATCGGTGCCATAATATTTACTGTCAGATCTGATCATGCATAATAGTAAGAAATATCAAGATATCATCAATATCAACACATCAACTCATTTCCACACATCATCAGCAAAATACAACCAATATCAACTAGAGCAAATCATAACTGATCCTTTTCCTGAACCTGTCCCTACTGCCTTTCCTCAAACAATCATATACGCGATTGTGCAGTCACTAACTCGCGTATATATGCAACTTCCCTTTATCAAGCTTGCATAGGAGATTGAAGTTTTACACTTCCGGCTCCCTCTGTTATGTCTGTATGATGTGCAGTGCCGCCACTTTCTGACTGAACTTCCTTTTTCTTCCATATCTTCAAGCGTGATGATGTTTTCTCCTTTTGGTGTGATGTCCGTGCTTTGTTCCTGCATTCCTTTGCTATATGTCCAAGCTTGTTACATGCATAACATCTTACATGTTTCATATTCCTTTTGTAGCAATCAGCAGCTTTGTGACCATACATATTGCAAGCAAAGCAATATCCATTAAAGTACCTTGAATGAGATGATCTTTCTGCATGATGGTCTTGAACCCTTCTTCTTCTACATCTGGCTGCAACATGTCCAAGATTATGACATACATAACATTCAACATTATTCATAGGAGGAGTAAAAGATTTTCTTTGAAGCATCTCTTTCCTTGGTAGATGATGACATTGACCTTTCATCTCTTCATTGATCATTTTAGATTTCTCTTTAGAGTTCCTTGCCTCACCTTGTGAACTAGATTCACCTTCAACATTTTCATGAAAGCCAAGACCAGTTTTGATAGCAGGAGACCTTTGACTATTAAGAATATCATCCAAGACTTTAGAACTATCTTGAAATCGTAAAAGCTTATCCTTTTCTTCTAATTTACCTTTCAAGATATTTACCTCAACCTGAAGCTGTTCTTCCTTTTCCAGACATTGCTTCTTCAAAATTTCTTCAGATTTTCTTCCTTCTTCCATTAGTTGCCTTAGTTTGAGTATCTCCTTTTCTTGTTCTTCATTCAGATCCTGCTGCATTTGACGAACTCTGAAGGCACATTCCAGTTGGGATTTTAAGCTGATGACTTCGTTGTCTTGTTTTTCAATTGCTTGGTGTAGATCTTCATTCTGCTTCTTTGATTCTTCAAGATCTTCCTTTAGTGAGCGGATCGTGGCTTCAAGATTTTCATAATAACTGGATCGATCTCTGAGCTCCTTGATTGTTGTGTTCTTTTCAATGACTTCATTTCTTAGTGATGTTACTTCATCCAACAACTTTTGATATTTGTCCTTAAATAGCTTCCTTACCTTGCTTCCTTTCTCTATATGAGCTTTTAGTTCGGCAGTTACCCTTTCGAAAGCACAGTTCCTATTGTCCAACAGATCTTGCTGAGTTCTAATTTTGTCTGTAAGACTTTTAAATTCTGCGTCAATTTGATATCTTTCTTGCTCACCCATAAGAGAAAATTCAGTAGTCTCACTATCACTTTCATCTTTTCCAAAAGGAAAGATAGCTGGAACATCAGAGGATAGCAAATTCATACCTGAATGGTCATCTTCATTCTGAAATGATTCTGAATCTGATTCCGAATCTGAAGAGCTTCTTATACCTAATCCCCAATCGATTCTCCCACTGTCATAGTTCCTCTGATATGTCTTCTTCTTCTTAGGTGCTTTCTTCTTAAGCTTCTTTCCCATTTTTTCACGGATCTCCTTCAAGCGATCAAGCTTCTACCAAAGGACCTGCTCTGATACCAATTGTTGCAAATAATACTGAGAGGGGGGGTGAATCAGTATTATCACATTAATAAAACTTTTTCATTTCCATAATCAGATTCATATATGATAATTCCACAGCTTCTTATGATTCAGTTAGTTGAGTGTATTAGAACATTATCAATCATATTAACAGTAAAAATAGAACAGATCATCACACATAAGTCACACACATGAACACCATGATATAAGGTGGAAACCCAATGTGGGAGAAAACCACCTGCTGCAAGTCATCTCAATCTTCTTCTTAATAAGAAAATCCTTTTACAATATTTCTACTGGTGCAGTCTTATACCAGTACGGGAGCTACAACCCCCTTTGTTCTTGTACTAGCCGATCCATTTACTAGTACGCAGGCTGGTACCTGCTACAATGCTCCAAAGATTTCCCTTAGCTCTTGTACTAGCTTAGATACTAGTATGTAGGTGCTGACCTACAATCTTCTCTCCTCTAGGTACCACGTTTCATCAATTTTCAGACTGGATACACTGAAGCACAACACATAATCTGAAAGGCCACATTTCATCCAATTTTCATACTGGACCCAACAACAACATTGAAGCTCATAATCAAACAACCTTCTGAATCACCCAATCACTAGATCAATACATATACAATGAGAGTTATCAACCAGATCTAGTCCACCAGATCATATAAGGATAAATCATTATGAACCTGATCCATTCATCTATCAATACTCAAGCTAATCATAATCATTCAATCAATCACTGCTGTTATCAGAACATAATACCAGAAACCAGACGTCACTTCAAAACCCAGAACACAACAATAATAAACAGGTGCAGCTAAATAGATTTCATGAAAAGTCCGTAGCTTCACTCATAGAACACCTGCGTACATCCGCACTGTTTCCAACTGCTTTCCTGCGTACCCACGCACTGTGCCTCATGGACTTCCTGTGTACCTACGCTCTGTGTCTAATGGAATGCTGGCGTACCTCCGCACTGTGTGTAATAGACTTCCTGCACACCTCCGCACCTTCTGCACTTCTGGGCCTGCGATCCTCCGCACCTTCAGTGCTTCTGGGTCTGCGTACCTCCGCACTTTTCCTTCACTGTACTTGCGGTCCTGTGGGTATAGATAATTTTCAGTCTTC
This sequence comes from Pinus tabuliformis, assembly GCA_031772625.1. Taxonomy (NCBI): domain Eukaryota; kingdom Viridiplantae; phylum Streptophyta; class Pinopsida; order Pinales; family Pinaceae; genus Pinus; species Pinus tabuliformis. The sequence goes on from CM062812.1 coordinate 703,333,305, forward strand.
AAAGATAACCCAGTCTGTCAGATCTACAGATCTGATCATGCGCCGAGGAGATCTCAACCCATTAGTAGATCCGACTTGTAATCCTCATGTTTCTCCTTGATTTAGATTCAATTATCTCTCACAAACCGATCACAAGAATTTCAGATCTAGCTTCTCTTAAGATCTTCTAATTTCACAAGTGTCTAGCCAAATGATCTCCTTTGCTTTATATAGGCAAGCTCTTGCTAAAACCATGAATCAATACCATAGATAACCAATACAAGGGGCCCAAAAACATGGGGCTCAATAATAATAATAATAATATAAAACAATACCACTGACCAAACCATAGGATCAAATACGTCGGGCTAAATACTATGGTCCACCATTGGATTCCCACGTGAGAATACTTTTTCACTGCATGAAAGTGCGTGAACTAGGGTCTGCACCTTTTACATGGTGTTCCTGCGGGTATGTACGCACTTTATGTATGACATTCCTGCGGGTCCACACCTTTTGTACGGCGTACCTGCGTACCTCTTATTTTCTTCATTATTTGTGAGCTAATCATCAATCTCTGCTACTGAATGGATGTACAGTGATCCATCACCTGTAAGAGTTGCCATCAAGGACAACACTTTAGCCATAATGCCAACATTTTGAATCTCCCTTTACAACACTATTTCCTCCTAAATTAGACTCCTCATCAGAAGAGGGAGCCACTTTGATGATGCCATTGAGAGGGTTGAGAGGCTAAGTATATATGATAATGTAGTTCCACCAGAAAAACAATGTGTACCTTAGAAACATCCAAAATGGTTCATCAAGACAATTGAAAGTTTCCATCCTAATGACATTAGAATGGATTTAAACAACAATTCAACAAGATATTATGGAGGTGATGTAGATAACTGAAAGTTGAGTGATGTAAATGATATGGATGTTTCATGAAATTGTGGGTTTAATTTATCTACTAAATTTTAAGCCAACTTCCTTTGAAGTAGTTGCTTCTCATGATGAATGGAGAGAATCCATGCAACATGAGTATGATTCTCTCATCAAGAGTGGGGCATGGAATTTCATGGACCCTCCATTTGGAACCAAACCAATTGGCTGCAAGTGGGTCTTCAAAAGATGATATAAATCATATGACTCACTTGAAAGGCACAAAGAATAGCTTGTGACAAAAATATTTTCATAGAATTAAGGTCTTGATTACAAGGATACTTTTCCCCAGCCAAAAAATGGGCAACCATCCATATTCTATTTTCTTTGGAGGCACACAATGGATGAAAAATCCATCAAATAGATGCAAAGAATACCTTCTTAAATGGGGAATTGAAAGAGAATGTCTTAATGTCTTATCATAAAGTTTTTATCATGAAGGGACAAGAATAAAAAGTTTGCAAACTCATCAATTACTTATATGGACTGAAACAAGTATAGTGAGACTAATGTGCAAAGTCGATTGAGCATCTTAAAAAATTAAACTACAAGAACTTTAACCTTGATGATGAAACTTTGTTTGTCAAGAAAGTTGGAAAAATTGTTGCATATCTTGTAGTATATGTGGATGATCTATTGATAATAGGGGACAATGAAGACAATATTGAATCCATAAAGAAAGAGTTGAAGAAAATATTTGATATGATTAATTTGGGACATATTTGTCAGATTTCCTTAAATTGCAGCAATTGGAAATTTATTCTTCTAATTGATTTATTTTTCAGTTAATTTGTTATGGAAAATATTGAATAAATCACATTGCAATTCTTCCCAACAAAAATTACATTGCAGATAATAAATTGGAACTGAGAAAATAGATGCACACACACAAAATAAAAATGACACCAATATTTTTGGACAAAAGTCCCAGGAAAAACCCAACTGGGAAAATCGATGCAGCAGATGAGGATTTATTTTATTATGTCTTCAACAAGGAATGAGAGTAGAATATATGGATGTCGAAATACTATAAATCCTCTAATTATAATATCTCTATTGTCTCTCAGTAAATATCAACACCAAATTTGACTTCCTTAGCCACCCACTAGAGCTCCTCCTCTTAGCCCTATGTGAGCACTGTGTCGTTTTGCATAGAATACGCTCTAGTATAAATAATTGTTGATGAAAATGGGTTGTCGTCTCTTAGAAAATAATTTTGGATGACACCAGAAATTATTCCCAACAATCTGGAGCGTAATCTCCCTCTGAAACAGTTAAATCGAGTTGGTCTTCTTGCCCTTCATGCAGACTTCTCTAACCTCTGCGTAGATGTTGGAATAGTTGACAAACTATAGAGAATTTCCTCTGAAAATTCTCTAGTATGATCCTTCTACTGACCCTCAAGCTTGCTTTACCTCCTGAGCTCTTTGTAGAAATTTCACTTGTAGATCACCTGACAATGCAGTGTACTAAAGAAAAATACTAGATCTACTTCTACAACAAACTTTGCGAAAGCTTAATCAAATATGAGCAAGATCAAATGGAACACATATAACAGATGAAGAGAAAGCAATCACACATGAACACAGAAGAATACTTTGGGGAAAGCCTCAGCCTAAAACCCCAATCTATGTATTATCATACAAGTGGAAATATGTCCGAATTATACAAAACCTTATCTCAGAAGCTATCCATCTCTCAGTACAATATCAAAATACACCTCACAGGCTGAATATACACAACATATGCCTTCCCTCATCCCTCCAAGCCTCCTATTTCCTTGCGCAGTTTTACCTGGGGTCCAATGCTGCCACCTGTGTGAATTGGCCTCATTATACAACACATTAAACTCAGATTCAACTGCACAATCCTCAAGGAATGAATTCCTTTTGCATGCAAGAGATATTCACAATAGAATATTCCTGCAACTAATAGTACACTGTCCCTCCATCTGATCTCAAATGGGTCTCTAACTGAACTGACATGTATGAGTTATTTATGAGAGAATATTTAGTCATCTGAAGTGCAGCAATTACATGCATGCATGAATTAACTAACTGAACTCACAATTAGTTCCTCCAACTGTTGGAACTAATCTAACTAGACTTAACTAGACTTAACTCAGTCAGGTAAAATATCATGGTAAACTGATTACATCATTTCCCAGAAGTTCCACCTGAAAAACCACTCAGAACTGGCCAAAACTGGACCATACTGACTGCTCCTTGGTCAAGGTGTGATGCATACTGACTCCTACACTAGCCAGGTGCGATGCATACTGAAGAGGCCTTCTGTGGGGTGCGATGAGTGAGAATGGAAAAATGTCTGAGGCAGTTTGCTAAGTGGATGCTCATGGAATCTTCTAGAAACTTCCTCTGTGACACTTGCCTCTCTGAATTCGCCCAGGGATGAGTAAGAGTTCCAAGAAATCTCCAAGTGGAACTAAGAACTACAAGTGGAATAACACTAATAAGAAACCTAGAGATGACTCACTCCTCTGCAAACATCTATAAATGGATCCCTCATTTGAGAGATCTAGGGGATGGAACTTTGTAATTTGTAAAGAAGTGTTGTTAGTTTGTCTTTGAGAAGAAGCATTGTATTGTTGGGTGATCTTGCTTTTCATGAGGTGAAGAGGGCTTTGATGCTGGGAGGATGATTTTGGATCAGACAGCTGGGTTGTAATCCCCTCTTCTACTAGTAATAAAGTTCTTTGAGTTTTCCTCCATATAATCTTGTATTTGTAAATCTTGTTATTTGTGAATGCAATTGTATGGTCAATGTATTTCTGATTTTGCATTGTTTATGATATTATAGATCGAGATGCTTTGATGGTGTTTTGTTACTTTGTCTCTACAGGTATTCTCTAAAGCGAGACAAGGAGAAGAGGATTTGCAAGTTCCATCAAGGGAGAGAGAAATCAAGCAAGGAGTCAAGCAGAAGATCCAGGTTGGCCCTCTTTGCTTCTCTCTTATCTATCATATATAAAGGAAATCGCAAAGTGCTTTGATTGTTTGTTTCTAAGATAGCTACCCATCTTAGTGGGACTAGCAGATCGAAAAGACACTAGTTTTCCCGGAAACAAAATGGTGACTCCGCTGGGGATCGAATAGTTTGTTTGTTTGTTATTGTTGTTTGATTTATAAACTACAGACGGAGCCTGAAGTTAGCTAGATAGCCTTCGAACTGCTCTTGCTATGCAATTGCAAAGTAGATGAATGCTGCTTCAGTCAATCTCTGGGTTAGTTTATGAACTGAACATCTGACTTACAAGCATCCTAAATGCCCTTGTGGTAGCTCAATAACCTCCTAAGATCATACCCCTGTACTTTGTTTTTACTGTCCATCATAGCTCAGCTTAAATCACTGAACTTAGCTGCAAATTTTGAGCAAAAACCCAACTCAGTTTCGCTCCCTGGCCCATCGCACTGTCTGTAACTAGAAGCCTATATGCATCGCACCTCCCATGTGTAGCAGGTGAGATGCATCCCTGTTTCCCTGAAGGATAGGTGTGATGACTGAGTGATACTGTTTCTCTCTTTGAAATTTGGTTTTTTCCTCCTTGTTTTCAGCTCTATTCAGTTGTTTTGCTGCTTATTGTTATAGACAATTTTGTGCCTTACAACAACAAGCATGAATTGTCAATAATCCAAGGGATCCAAAGTTCCCTAAACATGATGTTCCTACCCCTAGAGGAACAAGGTCGGCAAACCAACAGCTCTCAGATCAGTTCTCCACTTGAAAACACTCAAAAACAAGCAATCCTGAAATCAAAGCAGGTGCTCCAGTAGGTTTCTGCGCTGAAACTCAGTTGCTCCATGGTGTACCTGCGTTGCAAAGCAAGTGGGACAAAGGCCACCTGCGCTGAGCGAGATGGGACAAGTGGCACAATGAGTCATTGCTTTGGAATCTTCCAAAAATGACACTTGGATCAGGTATTTCGCCTTGTGATGAGTCAGAGGCTCTGTTTCTCCAAGTGGAAGCAAAGTTCTGCAAGTGGACTCAAGAACTGAAGATCAACTAAAGATTAACAGAAGAGAGAGAGGACACAAGGCAACTACACATCAGTTGCAAGCTGACTCATCCTTTCTCAATTCATCTATATATTGAGCTCTCTCCTATGAGCTCAGGAGGCTGGAATTTTGTGCAAAGTAATGATATGCTGTTGGTTTCACTATTGAGTTATTGGGTGATTGTTTGAGAGAGGTGAAGAAGAGCAATTCTTTCTACTGGGAGGTGTTGCTGGGTTGGAGCCTTCAATGGTTGTAATACTCTCAGAACCTTTACTTCTTCATTAATAAAAGCTATTGAGGTTCTTCTATGTGCTCTTGTTTCGATAATATATTGTCATGATTGCATGTTTGGTTTACACTAATCCATGAACCAGTTATGATTGCATGCCTCTTGTAGTTTCCTTCTTTGTTATTTTGCAAGATCTCATTGTAGCTGGGCGAGCAGAAGAACAAAGAGCTAGGAGCAAGCGGCCAAAGAGAAGAGTTTGGATTCGACATTAAGCGCAAGGCAACGGTTAGTGCATTTCTCCATTCTCTTTTGCTTTCATAAAGAAGTAAACCTTAAGTAGTTTGTTTTACAGTTTTTGCTAAGGAACTGTCACCCTTAGAGTGGGATAGGGTCATCCGAGTCAGATACTTTTCCCTACAACAAACTGGCGACTCCGCTGGGGAGCGTATCTGTTTGATTGTGTTTCTAGTATTTTGCTATTCATTTCCTGAACAAAAGAGTACCAAATCGAAAAGCTTTTGACTATATCAAAAGCGAAGTAGAGGGCAGCTACTCTTGCTCATTTTCTGAGCAAATTCATGATTTGAAGAGCTGATCTACAAGGATCCTTGTAAGCTCTTAGTGATAGCTTTGCACCTTCCTAATCATCCCTTTGAGTGTGCTTGACTGATTGCTTCTGATTTGAGCAAAAACCGTGCATTTTTGAGAAAATTATGACCCGGAAACTGTGAAAACACAATTCTCGTTTTCCAAAGCAGGTAGTACACAGGCTACCTGCTTTGCAACGCAGGTCCCGAAGGGGCTACCTGCGCTGAGAGCCAGTTTGGCTGTGCAGAACCTGCGTTGGCCCAAATTTGCTTAGTGCATTTGGGGTTTCCTCCTTTCTCTTGCCTGTTTTCACTTAGTTTTGCTGCTAGGTGTCAGTCTTGTGCCTGTTTTGAAACCAATATTACTTGCCATCATTCTGCCTCTGTTATATAACGAAACTGTACTTGTTCTTTGTATTTCTTACTCATTTACAATTTCCCATAACGAAGAGTAAAATAGTCTTGCTTTTGGCCTCTTAGATCTGAACCTGTGTTAGGCATTTTGCTGGTCTAAAGAGTTAGCTTGTTTGTTGTCCATAGCTGATTAGTCATTTTACTTTCGTCAGTATGGTTTGATTTCATGTATTTCCAGTGATTAAGCAAGTGAATCTTAAGGTGTCTTTTGATTTTGGACAAGCTTGTTTATTTTCGCTTTAAATCGAAATCAAAGTTATATAACAACTTTCTTTTTGTAATCCATCCACATTAAGAAAGGGAAAAGAAAATACATGCATTGTGCATTTTGCATTTGACTGTGTGCTTGACGATTTAGGAAAAATTTGCATTTTAGTGTGTGCTCTATGATCTGTGTGAAAAGATTTGCCTTTCTTTTCCTTCAGTAGTTAAGGTTTTCAAAGTTGAAAGATTGAAAAGTTTGCTTCTCATCTTAGACTGCATTCAGGAATTTGTTATATACATCTCATGGTGATCCTTAAAGACAAACTGCTAAACAAGATCAACATTAAAATAAATCCAATTTACATAACAACGCTTTGTAACATAACGCAAACACATAGAGGTCTAGGTAGAGACGTGTTCCGGCGTCGTTAAACATAGTGACTGTCGATCTCTACGAAGGTGGGTGATTCCTCCTGAGAGTCGGTGGCACTAATACGGACTTGTGCTCCCACGTACCGTCGAGTATATATTGGGAGACCCCTATAGGCAATTATCCTTTATCCATAGGAAGCCGTGTCGGCCACCCTACTGATCGCGATGCAGTGAACACAGCATTCACGAAGATCGACCACCCGTACCGTAAAACGTATTCTGTGGTTTCGCGAAAGGTTTGGCACACCCTCTGCCTAGATCTCCAGAGAAGTTTCTTTTGGCCTTTTTCAAACTCTATAACTGAAAAAGTCCACCCGAGCATTTGTCACTTCGGGCTCGTTAAAACATCGAAGGCGACTAGAGTCATCTTTAGCTTTTTCTCGACTCTTAAAACATGAAAAAGCAAGTTTGTGTCTAAAAGCGTCGTTAATAAAATTTATTTTAAGCGGAACATAATCACCTGTTATTCCCACGTTGATCTTTCAGTTGAAAAGTATGGAGCCCACCAACCAAGGAAGTAACCTTGGCGGAAGTCCAAATCCTTTCTCCTTTTGGGGAGATGTTGGTGCGCCTCATATGGCCACATTGTCACTTCCAGGATTGACAATTGGACTACCTGTGGGGCTCTTTTCAACTAATGTAGTCCAGATCGCCACTAATCCTGAGCAGTCGAATCAACAGTCAGACCAATCTAGAACTACCCACCAGCCTTCCACTTCTTACAATTCTTCCTCTGATCCTTCATCTTCACAAGGTAGAGCCGGCAAAAGTCAGCCTCCCATGGAGAAGATGGAAAAGAAGAAGAGAGAAAAGAAGCAGAAGGGGCCTATGGCGAAGGCGACTGGGGGCAAACAAAAGACAGCTGACAAAAACCCACACACTGCACCGACCGGGCCTAAATCGCCATGTGTCATTTGCAAAGGGGCCCACTTCCATCGTGATTGTCCTTGTATTCCCCGGATACTAAGGGACTGGTCCCCAAGGTTGCACAATCCGGTAGCATCAACCTCTGGTAGTCATGTTGATTGCAGTCCGTCAACTAGCGAGAGTGAAGGACGAAGAGGGAGACCAAGATCACCCTGTATATTGTATGAAGGCGATCACGCCATCCACAAATTTCCATTCTTAGATGAGGCAAAGAGAGTTTTGGAAGATCGTCTGGTTTCACCGTTACGACTTCCTCCTGGATACCAAAAACTCACGCCTAATCCCTCGATAGTTGAAAATCCAGCTGACCCGCTCAAGTGGTCAGCTGAAGTGTCGGTCATTGAGAATGAACCTACTAAATCCAGACCAGACGAAAGTCTAAAGGTCGAAACGGCAGTTGACCCGGTTCTTCCTTCAGAGGTTTCATCATCCAATGACTCCGTCATTGAAGACCCATCTTCAAATGACACCCTCACTAAAGAGGATAAAGATGACACCGTCCATATCCTTTTCATCAACACAGACTCTGATGAGCGTCAGGGCAATGCGCCCATTCCTTTTGTCGCAGGAAGGAACATCGTCAGGGTCGTATCCGGCCGTATATTCGGTCCCACCACCAAGCAACCTAGTTGTATCCTTTGATTGGAATCAACTAGGCATACCCCGGTTACCAGCCAGTATCCCATTCAGAATCATAGTCCAAATCTACAGAATGGTGATGGCTGGAACTATCATTGATGAAGGGGAATCTGTGAGTATCCTTTCCTCTGTTGCTTGGAAAGCACTGGGTTGCCCGGCGCTTTTACCTGAGATGAGAAATCTATCAGGTTTTGATAAAGGAACCAGTCACCCGTTAGGGATTCTCCCCAATGTTCCAATTACATTGAAAGGGAAGACAGTTCATATGAACATCATGGTCGTCCAAGGACCCTTAGTTTATAACTTACTCCTTGGACGAGACTATATATTGCATGGAGGCAATAGTGTCCTCGCTCTTTAGAGTCATGTGTTTTCCGCACGAAGGAAGAATGGTCAAGCTCGTAGACCAACTTTCATTTCCAGGATCACGCATTGCAAATAGTCAAATACCATCCCTTAACGGTCTATTCACTCAAGGAATGCCACCGCCCCCGGTTCTACTTCCCGATGAATGCGAGTAATTCGAGAAGAAAAGAACTGGGACCCAGGGGGCATGCACCCTGGCCTGCCTCGGGCAGAGAAAACCTTAGGTATAAAGTTAATTTCCGCAGAAGAATGGACTAGTCCGTACCCCGTCCAAAAAAAAAAGGAAGAGAGGGTTGTTCTAGGATAAAATTCTTTTGTCAAAGTTATGTTGAAGCGGAAGAATCGCTCCCTTTGTCTAAAGAAGTAGGCTCTCCTAAGGAGGGGATCTATTTGTGGCAGCAAGAAGGCACCATCTTTGAATGTCAAGCCTCACCCATTAAAACAATATGTTTTAAAAGAGAAGTAGGGGCAGTCTTCAAAGAAAGGGAGGAAATTGCTGCAACAAGTAGTCACCATCCTTAGCAACCTAATGATAGACATCGCCGAAAAGAGAGTTTAGTTTGCGGCAGCAAACAAAGCCATTTTTCGGATAATAAGTAAGAGGACAGAATCTCGAAATTATACTTTATACCTGGGGGCATGCAAACCTTTTGGAGTGCAAGCACGGGACGACTATTTATTTTTTAAATTTTTAGGTCCTCCCTTTAAACCTGTAGGTCTAACCCGTTAAACTCGTAGGATTAGCCGTTTCCAGCTTGCATAAAGAAAGGATGAAGGGCAAAAGTTAAAACCTGCCAAATTGGAGTAATTAGTGAGGTATCGCTCCTTAAATAAGATTACCTCACCTAAGGCATTCCTTGTATTAAGACTGGTATAATTGAGCAGTTTTAGCAATGTTCATGCTCGTTAAAAAATAAACGCAAGAATCGAGCAGTTTTGTACAGAGTTCATGCTCGTTAAAAAATAAACACAAGTTGTGAGCAATCTTTCCCTACAGTTCAAGCTCATCCAGAAAAAATGAACCGGTAAATAACCTGGAGAAATGTAACCTTTGAAAGCCATTTTAAAAACCTTTGGTCATGTTCTTGCAGTCTCACCTCCATCCGTTCATTTGGCCAATCGTTCACCTCCATATGTTTTTTTACCCATTTTGAGGAACAGCTGCGAAGAGTGATTTCACTTAGCCATCCTTGTGACACTGCCGTGATTGGAGAATTCCAACCTGTACCTGGAATCTACTGCTATCCCTGTTCATCACTCGTTCCTCAAAAGACGAGTCTTCTTTGAGCTCTTTTCACTGACTCGTAAAATATGAAAAGGTTGCCGAGTTTTGGCCTTCCAGCTCGTTAAAGGACAAGAAGAGCTATCCCTCCTCTAGATTTTAATCTTTTTGGACCTGAGGGATTATTACACAAAAAGATCGAGCGCTTGTTTTGTTCGGCTCGTTAAAGAAATCGAAAATTCATCCCTTCTGTATTGTTTTATACTTTTTCGGACTTAAGGGATTAGAAGATGAAAAATGAATTGTGGAGTTAACTTTTCGTACCTTTTCAGACTCTCTAAAATGAAAAGGACCGAGTTTTCTTTGTCGTTAAACTCGTTAAAATGATTAAATAGTGACAAACTTGTCTTTAGACGAGAACGAGTTTCCCTATCGCTAGGCTCGTTAAAACATAGCGATGGGCTTGCCCGAAGGGCAGGTTATAGAACAAGCATATGTTATCCTCCTCAAGCTTGACAAAAATAAAGAGGTACTGGTCAGCAATGACTGGGGAAAAATTGGGAGAACCTCACAGCATTAATGGTAGCAAGTCGCTCTTGAACATGACACTTTGTCCTCCGTATCACATTGGGTTGGGTTGTTTCATTCACCGGTCTCATAACCATGGTCCTCGCCACACCATCCAAAATTGGGGTAATGCTACCAATCCATCACATCAGTGTCGTTATATGTTCAAGAGATGTGGTTCTGTAAAGAGTCAACCGTGTTCCACCCACTGCCATACATTATCCTTCATCCACTTCATGACCGCCACCCTGAATCATACATCACAGTTTGTTTTCACCTCATCACAATCACTAGCTCCATTCCGTGTCACTGATGTGGGATTCATTAAGGCCCTCCTTTGACGGATCGCTCCTTGTCGACATCAGCTCATTATCCAAGGAGTTGATCTAGGAACACCCCCTTCAGTACTTTGAAGCTTGCATGCCTCAATGGCAAGTTTCTCACTTCCGGCGACAGGTATACATCAATGACCTTCGACCAGAAGATTTTGCATGGTGGTCGACGCCAAGTCCTTTATTCCCACCATGTGGATTGTATTGCCGTACCTTGAGGGTCATCATCCTTATCGGTGATTCCTCTCGCGCTTGTTAACGGTTTACATCATTGACCGGTAATCAAGCGATGTCTTTCCGTGTTCGACTTCAAGAAATTCTCACATGGATCGACTTGTACATCGAGTGAAGATCGGAAGAGATTGAAGACCCCGGATCTAGTTTCATCCATCCGGGCTGCGATATATATTCAGGACATAAAGACATTTGATATGTACATCATTACAGCAGATGATCATCCTTCTCAAAGGATGATAATTTCAGCAGAGAATTATCAGTCTACAATCAGACGATCGTCTGTTCTATGTACCAAAATGTATTTATAAAGCTGAGCATGGGAATGCCCGCCTCAGCTAGATCATGAAAATGTATGAAAAATAATGTATTGTATTGTATCTTATTACAGGACACTTCTCAGCAGATTGAATGAACTTCGGATCCTCTCAATAAAGCATTTCACCCGATAAACGACCTCATACTTTAGGGGGCATCTGTTATAGACAATTTTGTGCCTTACAGCAACAAGCATGAATTGTCAATAATCCAAGGGATCCAAAGTTCCCTAAACATGATGTTCCTACCCCTAGAGGAACAAGGTCAGCAAACCAACAGCTCTCAGATCAGTTCTCAACCTGAAAACACTAAAAAACAAGCAATCCTGAAATCAAAGCAGGTGCTCCACTAGGTTTCTGCGCTGAAACTCAGTTGCTCCATGGTGTACCTGCGTTGCAAAGCAAGTGGGACAAAGGCCACCTGCGCTGAGCGAGATGGGACAAGTGGCACAATGAGTCATTGCTTTGGAATCTTCCAAAAATGACACTTGGATCAGGTATTTTGCCTTGTGATGAGTCAGAGGCTCTGTTTCTCCAAGTGGAAGCAAAGTTCTGCAAGTGGACTCAAGAACTGAAGATCAACTAAAGATTAACTGAAGAGAGAGAGGACACAAGGCAGCTACACATCAGTTGCAAGCTGACTCATCCTTTCTCAATTCATCTATATATTGAGCTCTCTCCTATGAGCTCAGGAGGCTGGAATTTTGTGCAAAGTAATGATATGCTGTTGGTTTCACTATTGAGTTATTGGGTGATTGTTTGAGAGAGGTGAAGAAGAGCAATTCTTTCTGCTGGGAGGTGTTGCTGGGTTGGAGCCTTCAATGGTTGTAATACTCTCAGAACCTTTACTTCTTCATTAATAAAAGCTATTGAGGTTCTTCTATGTGCTCTTGTTTCAATAATATATTGTGATGATTGCATGTTTGGTTTACACTAATCCATGAACCAGTTATGATTGCATGCCTCTTGTAGTTTCCTTCTTTGTTATTTTGCAGATCTCATTGTAGCTGGGCGAGCAGAAGAACAAAGAGCTAGGAGCAAGCGGCCAAAGAGAAGAGTTTGGATTCGACATTAAGCGCAAGGCAACGGTTAGTGCATTTCTCCATTCTCTTTTGCTTTCATAAAGAAGTAAACCTTAAGTAGTTTGTTTTACAGTTGTTGCTAAGGAACTGTCACCCTTAGAGTGGGATAGGGTCATCCGAGTCGGATACTTTTCCCTACAACAAACTGGCGACTCCGCTGGGGAGCGTATCCGTTTGATTGTGTTTGTAGTATTTTGCTATTCATTTCCTGAACAAAAGAGTACCAAATCGAAAAGCTTTTGACTATATCAAAAGCGAAGTAGAGGGCAGCTACTCTTGCTCATTTTCTGAGCAAATTCATGATTTGAAGAGCTGATCTACAAGGATCCTTGTAAGCTCTTAGTGATAGCTTTGCACCTTCCTAATCATCCCTTTGAGTGTGCTTGACTGATTGCTTCTGATTTGAGCAAAAACCGTGCATTTTTGAGAAAATTATGACCCGGAAACTGTGAAAACGCAATTCTCGTTTTCCAAAGCAGGTAGTACACAGGCTACCTGCTTTGCAACGCAGGTCCCGAAGGGGCTACCTGCGCTGAGAGCCAGTTTGGCTGTGCAGAACCTGCGTTGGCCCAAATTTGCTTAGTGCATTTGGGGTTTCCTCCTTTCTCTTGCCTGTTTTCACTTAGTTTTGCTGCTAGGTGTCAGTCTTGTGCCTGTTTTGAAACCAATATTACTTGCCATCATTCTGCCTCTGTTATATAATGAAATTGTACTTGTTCTTTGTATTTCTTACTCATTTACAATTTCCCATAACGAAGAGTAAACTAGTCTTGCTTTTGGCCTCTTAGATCTGAACCTGTGTTAGGCATTTTGCTGGTCTAAAGAGTTAGCTTGTTTGCTGTCCATAGCTGATTAGTCATTTTACTTTCGTCAGTATGGTTTGATTTCATGTATTTCCAGTGATTAAGCAAGTGAATCTTAAGGTGTCTTTTGATTTTGGACAAGCTTGTTTATTTTCGCTTTAAATCGAAATCAAAGTTATATAACAACTTTCTTTTTGTAATCCATCCACATTAAGAAAGGGAAAAGAAAATACATGCATTGTGCATTTTGCATTTGACTGTGTGCTTGACGATTTAGGAAAAATTTGCATTTTAGTGTGTGCTCTATGATCTGTGTGAAAAGATTTGCCTTTCTTTTCCTTCAGTAGTTAAGGTTTTCAAAGTTGAAAGATTGAAAAGTTTGCTTCTCATCTTAGACTGCATTCAGGAATTTGTTATATACATCTCGTGGTGATCCTTAAAGACAAACTGCTAAACAAGATCAACATTAAAATAAATCCAATTTACATAACAACGCTTTGTAACATAATGCAAACACATAGAGGTCTAGGTAGAGACGTGTTCCGGCGTCGTTAAACATAGTGACTGTCGATCTCTACGAAGGTGGGTGATTCCTCCTGAGAGTCGGTGGCACTAATACGGACTTGTGCTCCCACGTACCGTCGAGTATATATTGGGAGACCCCTATAGGAAATTATCCTTTATCCATAGGAAGCCGTGTCGGCCACCCTACTGATCGCGATGCAGTGAACACAGCATTCACGAAGATCGACCACCCGTACCGTAAAACGTATTCTGTGGTTTCGCGAAAGGTTTGGCACACCCTCTGCCTAGATCTCCAGAGAAGTTTCTTTTGGCCTTTTTCAAACTCTATAACTGAAAAAGTCCACCCGAGCATTTGTCACTTCGGGCTCGTTAAAACATCGAAGGCGACTAGAGTCATCTTTAGCTTTTTCTCGACTCTTAAAACATGAAAAAGCAAGTTTGTGTCTAAAAGCGTCGTTAATAAAATTTATTTTAAGCGGAACATAATCACCTGTTATTCCCACGTTGATCTTTCAGTTGAAAAGTATGGAGCCCACCAACCAAGGAAGTAACCTTGGCGGAAGTCCAAATCCTTTCTCCTTTTGGGGAGATGTTGGTGCGCCTCATATGGCCACATTGTCACTTCCAGGATTGACAATTGGCCTACCTGTGTGGCTCTTTTCAACTAATGTAGTCCAGATCGCCACTAATCCTGAGCAGTCGAATCAACAGTCAGACCAATCTAGAACTACCCACCAGCCTTCCACTTCTTACAATTCTTCCTCTGATCCTTCATCTTCACAAGGTAGAGCCGGCAAAAGTCAGCCTCCCATGGAGAAGATGGAAAAGAAGAAGAGAGAAAAGAAGCAGAAGGGGCCTATGGCGAAGGCGACTGGGGGCAAACAAAAGACAGCTGACAAAAACCCACACACTGCACCGACCGGGCCTAAATCGCCATGTGTCATTTGCAAAGGGGCCCACTTCCATCGTGATTGTCCTTGTATTCCCCGGATACTAAGGGACTGGTCCCCAAGGTTGCACAATCCGGTAGCATCAACCTCTGGTAGTCATGTTGATTGCAGTCCGTCAACTAGTGAGAGTGAAGGACGAAGAGGGAGACCAAGATCACCCTGTAAATTGTATGAAGGCGATCACGCCATCCACAAATGTCCATTCTTAGATGAGGCAAAGAGAGTTTTGGAAGATCGTCCGGTTTCACCGTTACGACTTCCTCCTGGATACCAAAAACTCACGCCTAATCCCTCGATAGTTGAAAATCCAGCTGACCCGCTCAAGTGGTCAGCTGAAGTGTCGGTCATTGAGAATGAACCTACTGAATCCAGACCAGACGAAAGTCTAAAGGTCGAAACGGCAGTTGACCCGGTTCTTCCTTCAGAGGTTTCATCATCCAATGACTCCGTCATTGAAGACCCATCTTCAAATGACACCCTCACTGAAGAGGATAAAGATGACACCGTCCATATCCTTTTCATCAACACAGACTCTGATGAGCGTCAGGGCAATGCGCCCATTCCTTTATCGCAGGAAGGAACATCGTCAGGGTCGTATCCGGCCGTATATTCGGTCCCACCACCAAGCAACCTAGTTGTATCCTTTGATTGGAATCAACTAGGCAGACCCCGGTTACCAGCCAGTATCCCATTCAGAATCATAGTCCAAATCTACAGAATGGTGATGGCTGGAACTATCATTGATGAAGGGGAATCTGTGAGTATCCTTTCCTCTATTGCTTGGAAAGCACTGGGTTGCCCGGCGCTTTTACCTGAGATGAGAAATCTATCAGGTTTTGATAAAGGAACCAGTCACCCGTTAGGGATTCTCCCCAATGTTCCAATTACATTGAAAGGGAAGACAGTTCATATGAACATCATGGTCGTCCAAGGACCCTTAGTTTATAACTTACTCCTTGGACGAGACTATATATTGCATGGAGGCAATAGTGTCCTCGCTCTTTAGAGTCATGTGTTTTCCGCACGAAGGAAGAATGGTCAAGCTCGTAGACCAACTTTCATTTCCAGGATCACGCATTGCAAATAGTCAAATACCATCCCTTAACGGTCTATTCACTCAAGGAATGCCACCGCCCCCGGTTCTACTTCCCGATGAATGCGAGTAATTCGAGAAGAAAAGAACTGGGACCCAGGGGGCATGCACCCTGGCCTGCCTCGGGCAGAGAAAACCTTAGGTATAAAGTTAATTTCCGCAGAAGAATGGACTAGTCCGTACCCCGTCCAAAAAAAAAAGGAAGAGAGGGTTGTTCTAGGATAAAATTCTTTTGTCAAAGTTATGTTGAAGCGGAAGAATCGCTCCCTTTGTCTAAAGAAGTAGGCTCTCCTAAGGAGGGGATCTATTTGTGGCAGCAAGAAGGCACCATCTTTGAATGTCAAGCCTCACCCATTAAAACAATATGTTTTAAAAGAGAAGTAGGGGCAGTCTTCAAAGAAAGGGAGGAAATTGCTGCAACAAGTAGTCACCATCCTTAGCAACCTAATGATAGACATCGCCGAAAAGAGAGTTTAGTTTGCGGCAGCAAACAAAGCCATTTTTCGGATAATAAGTAAGAGGACAGAATCTCGAAATTATACTTTATACCTGGGGGCATGCAAACCTTTTGGAGTGCAAGCACGGGACGACTATTTATTTTTTAAATTTTTAGGTCCTCCCTTTAAACCTGTAGGTCTAACCCGTTAAACTCGTAGGATTAGCCGTTTCCAGCTTGCATAAAGAAAGGATGAAGGGCAAAAGTTAAAACCTGCCAAATTGGAGTAATTAGTGAGGTATCGCTCCTTAAATAAGATTACCTCACCTAAGGCATTCCTTGTACTAAGACTGGTATAATTGAGCAGTTTTAGCAATGTTCATGCTCGTTAAAAAATAAACGCAAGAATCGAGCAGTTTTGTACAGAGTTCATGCTCGTTAAAAAATAAACACAAGTTGTGAGCAATCTTTCCCTACAGTTCAAGCTCATCCAGAAAAAATGAACCGGTAAATAACCTGGAGAAATGTAACCTTTGAAAGCCAGTTTTAAAAACCTTTGGTCGTGTTCTTGCAGTCTCACCTCCATCCGTTCATTTGGCCAATCGTTCACCTCCATATGTTTGTTTACCCATTTTGAGGAACAGCTGCGAAGAGTGATTTCACTTAGCCATCCTTGTGACACTGCCGTGATTGGAGAATTCCAACCTGTACCTGGAATCTGCTGCTATCCCTGTTCATCACTCGTTCCTCAAAAGACGAGTCTTCTTTGAGCTCTTTTCACTGACTCGTAAAATATGAAAAGGTTGCCGAGTTTTGGCCTTCCAGCTCGTTAAAGGACAAGAAGAGCTATCCCTCCTCTAGATTTTAATCTTTTTGGACCTGAGGGATTATTACACAAAAAGATCGAGCGCTTGTTTTGTTCGGCTCGTTAAAGAAATCGAAAATTCATCCCTTCTGTATTGTTTTATACTTTTTCGGACTTAAGGGATTAGAAGACGAAAAAGGAATTGTGGAGTTAACTTTTCGTACCTTTTCAGACTCTCTAAAAATGAAAAGGACCGAGTTTTCTTTGTCGTTAAACTCGTTAAAATGATTAAATAGCGACAAACTTGTCTTTAGACGAGAACGAGTTTCCCTATCGCTAGGCTCGTTAAAACATAGCGATGGGCTTGCCCGAAGGGCAGGTTATAGAACAATCATATGTTATCCTCCTCAAGCTTGACAAAAATAAAGAGGTACTGGTCAGCAATGACTGGGGAAAAATTGGGAGAACCTCACAGCATTAATGGTAGCAAGTCGCTCTTGAACATGACACTTTGTCCTCCGTATCACATCGGGTTGGGTTGTTTCATTCACCGGTCTCATAACCATGGTCCTCGCCACACCATCCACAATTGGGGTAATGCTACCAATCCATCACATCAGTGTCGTTATATGTTCAAGAGATGTGGTTCTGTAAAGAGTCAACCGCGTTCCACCCACTGCCATACATTATCCTTCATCCACTTCATGATCGCCACCCTGAATCATACATCACAGTTTGTTTTCACCTCATCACAATCACTAGCTCCATTCCGTGTCACTGATGTGGGATTCATTAAGGCCCTCCTTTGACGGATCGCTCCTTGTCGACATCAGCTCATTATCCAAGGAGTTGATCTAGGAACACCCCCTTCAGTACTTTGAAGCTTGCATGCCTCAATGGCAAGTTTCTCACTTCCGGCGACAGGTATACATCAATGACCTTCGACCAGAAGATTTTGCATGGTGGTCGACGCCAAGTCCTTTATTCCCACCATGTGGATTTTACTGCCGTACCTTGAGGGTCATCATCCTTATCGGTGATTCGTCTCGCGCTTGTTAACGGTTTACATCATTGACCGGTAATCAAGCGATGTCTTTCCGTGTTCGACTTCAAGAAATTCTCACATGGATCGACTTGTACATCGAGTGAAGATCGGAAGAGATTGAAGACCCCGGATCTAGTTTCATCCATCCGGGCTGCGATATATATTCAGGACATAAAGAAATTTGATATGTACATCATTACATCAGATGATCATCCTTCTCAAAGGATGATAATTTCAGCAGAGAATTATCAGTCTACAATCAGACGATCGTCTGTTCTATGTACCAAAATGTATTTATAAAGCTGAGCATGGGAATGCCCGCCTCAGCTAGATCATGAAAATGTATGAAAAATAATGTATTGTATTGTATCTTATTACAGGACACTTCTCAGCAGATTGAATGAACTTCGGATCCTCTCAATAAAGCATTTCACCCGATAAACGACCTCATACTTTAGGGGGCATCTGTTATAGACAATTTTGTGCCTTACAGCAACAAGCATGAATTGTCAATAATCCAAGGGATCCAAAGTTCCCTAAACATGATGTTCCTACCCCTAGAGGAACAAGGTCGGCAAACCAACAGCTCTCAGATCAGTTCTCCACCTGAAAACACTCAAAAGCAAGCAATCCTGAAATCAAAGCAGGTGCTCCACTAGGTTTCTGCGCTGAAACTCAGTTGCTCCATGGTGTACCTACGTTGCAAAGCAAGTGGGACAAAGGCCACCTGCGCTGAGCGAGATGGGACAAGTGGCACAATGAGTCAGTGCTTTGGAATCTTCCAAAAATGACACTTGGATCAGGTATTTCGCCTTGTGATGAGTCAGAGGCTCTGTTTCTCCAAGTGGAAGCAAAGTTCTGCAAGTGGACTCAAGAACTGAAGATCAACTAAAGATTAACTGAAGAGAGAGAGGACACAAGGCAGCTACACATCAGTTGCAAGCTGACTCATCCTTTCTCAATTCGTCTATATATTGAGCTCTCTCCTATGAGCTCAGGAGGCTGGAATTTTGTGCAAAGTAATGATATGCTGTTGGTTTCACTATTGAGTTATTGGGTGATTGTTTGAGAGAGGTGAAGAAGAGCAATTCTTTCTGCTGGGAGGTGTTGCTGGGTTGGAGCCTTCAATGGTTGTAATACTCTCAGAACCTTTACTTCTTCATTAATAAAAGCTATTGAGGTTCTTCTATGTGCTCTTGTTTCGATAATATATTGTTATGATTGCATGTTTGGTTTACACTAATCCATGAACCAGTTATGATTGCATGCCTCTTGTAGTTTCCTTCTTTGTTATTTTGCAAGATCTCATTGTAGCTGGGCGAGCAGAAGAACAAAGAGCTAGGAGCAAGCGGCCAAAGAGAAGAGTTTGGATTCGACATTAAGCGCAAGGCAACGGTTAGTGCATTTCTCCATTCTCTTTTGCTTTCATAAAGAAGTAAACCTTAAGTAGTTTGTTTTACAGTTGTTGCTAAGGAACTGTCACCCTTAGAGTGGGATAGGGTCATCCGAGTCGGATACTTTTCCCTACAACACTTATGATCAGTATCTCATTGCTGAAGCCTCCTTCCTTTACATTGTTCAGCCTCCATTGATTAGGATTAGTAAATGTTTTTATGTATTTTTCCATCATTTACGATCCTTAGTCAAAAGTAGCTTAAATCAAATTGTTGTTTTTTGATACAAAAGTGTCGTAACTGTCGTTTTGGATCAAAAAGAAGAGTGTCATAAAGTCTTGCTCCTTTAGATAGTTGATTGTACTTTTGCCATTTTATTTGATTTGAATTGTTAATGTTTGAAGCGTCGAAAGAAATTTTCTATTCGAAATCGAAAAGTGTCGTTTTAGTCTTCCTTTCATTTTGAAAAGAAATTGTCGAAATTTCGCTTTGAAGAAAATAGTTCAAATCTGTACGTAGTTTTCCTTTTTTGCATTCTTCACATTAAAGGGAACGAAAAACAAATACATGCATTTGTATTTGCATTTAGATTGTGTGAAAAAATGATTTAGGAAAAGTGCATTTAGTGTGTGCTCTTTGCTCTCTGTTGAAAGAATCGTTATCTTCTTTCCTTAGTAGCTAGGATTTTCATTGCTAAAAATAAACGACTGTTTATCATTTTAGATTGCATATTTAGGAATTTTACATCTACATCATGTGGTGAACCTTGAAAGGAAAAATTCTAAACAAGATCAACTCTAAAATAAATCTCAATGAACTTAACAACGCTTTGGAACCTAACACAACACATCTAGAAGTCTAGGCTAGAGACGTGTTCTGGCGTCGTAAAACCTGGTAACTATCATTTTCATCGAAGGTTGGGTGATTCCTCCTCTTTGATACGACAAGTGCTAGTACGGACTTGTGCTCCCCGTACCATCGAGTATATATTGGGAGACCACAATAGGCTGATATCCTTTATCCATAGGAAGTCGTGTCTACCGCCCTATTGATCGCAATGCACTGAACACAACATTCGAGAAGATTGACTGCCATTCATAAGTCCTTGGTAATTTTTCTTTAATTTACCACCAAGGTGTATATTGCAGTTTTGCGATTGGTTTGGTGATCCCTCTGTCTAGATTTCCAGAGTAGTCACTTTCGTTCCTTTTCGACTCCTTAAAAGAAAAGGTCCATCTAAGCACTTGTCACTTCAGGGTCATTAAAAATTGAAGGCGACTAGAGTCATCTTTAGCCTTTTCTTGACTCTTAAAAATTGAAAAAGCAAAGTTGTGTCAAAGCGTCATTAAAATTTATTTAATTTGGAATAACATTTTCCCCTTTTTAATTTTGAGTTGATCAAGTAATCTGCAATCGTGGACGAAAGTCAATCAAAACCCCGTCATTCACGGAGACTAGCGAGTCAACCGACTTTGACTCTGGAGATGAAACCATTCTGGGAAAAACGGTCTCATTTAACTGAATCCACCTCTCTTGGTTTATTTGAAATTTGTGTTTCAACATCTTCAGAGACTACAGTTACTCCGATCATTTCTGGTACATCGGTCTTTACAGAAGAAGTTCCGTAGTTACAAGAGGACATTAGAACTGATCCTAGTGTAACAGTAGACACTTCTATACCTAAAACAACTCCATCTAGGTCTAATCTAGAAACTGAAGTTCACTTACCTGAACATCTAGAAGTTTAATTTTAGAATGCAGAAGGTGTCACCCCTCTAGTATCTGTCACTGTAGAAGCTATACCTTTTTCGGCTCCAGAAATATTTTACAAACCTAATGGTCTATCTCTTCCACCTGGACTGATTGCTATAGAAGACGTTGTAGACGATCTTCCATCCAGTACCCCATTGCATTTTGCAATTGGGATCCACTTATATCCTTCTACTCCTGAAGTTAGTTCTTTTAATCATCCTTCATCACAAGTTCCTGTCGAATCGCTAGGAAATCTTTTGGATAGACTAAATATGTCTAAGCAACCATCAACATCTAGGACTGTGTCATCTGATACAGCCACAATAGAACTCCCTGCTACCACTCCGACGATGTTTGCTGGTATACCATCTGTCCCAACTAGTTATCAATCACTAGATGGAGTCCACCCAGGGACTGTTTCGATGACATGGTATGTTCCTATTTGTTCCTCTAGAATCCTATCTGGCATTTCTTATGTTGAAGCTCAGCAAATTGATCCTGCATACCAGTTTCAATTTGGGCAGCCCAGTCTTCAAAGACCCATCTATCCTTTGAGCACTGGATTGCCACCATATGGGGGGCAGTATGCTTTTTCATTGTTCCCTCCTGGAGAACAACCATATGAGAGCTCACAACAAAATTCAGGTCAAACTAGAGTTACATCCAGTGGTTGGGTACCAATATTGCCTCAACAGCCAAGGGTTGTATATTCAATGCAACCAGCCCAACCTGTGTCGAATATTACCACTACACCTGCTATTGTGACTGTGTCGCAAGTACAAGCACAACCTGTTGTATGTCAACCTCAAGTCTCTCAGGTTGCAGTACAACAACCTCTTGTCCCTATGGCTCAATCACAACCTCAGATTAGTGCTTCCTTAACTGGAACGACTCAGGCTCAAACAGGTACTATCACTCCGCATCTTGGTCAATCATCTAGTATTGGGAAACAACAAATGGTTCAACAACCATGGCTGGTGCAATATCAACAACCGCAATTCCAACAAGCTTACCGAGGACTTGAGCAACAAGGCTTTGTAGGTAATGGGCAACCGTATTTTCAAAACGGTTATCAACAACCATACTATAATGGTTATGCCCATCAACCTTATCGAAGTTATCAACATCATATACATTATGATGGTATGCAAAGACCTACTGTTCAGGTGATCCCATCTTATCCTAGGTATGCTTCACCAAACCTGAGTCAACAGTTGCCTTTTGTAGGAACTCTAGAATTACCAGATCTTAACCGGCTGACAAATAATCCAATTGCTTATGCCCCTTGGTGGCTAGCGATTCCTCATAAACTTCCCTCTGATATTCCTAAATTCAATGGAAATCTGGGTGAAGATCCATTGAATCACGTAATGACTTTTCATTTGTGGTGTTCATCTAACACCCTCAATGATGATTTGATTAGGCTTCGCCTTTTTCAGCGAACGCTAGATGGTCCGACAGCGAAATGGTACATTGAATTTCCTAGAGCTTCATTTGATAACTTCAGTTCCCTTGCCACTACCTTTTTAACCCACTTTCAGTTATCCATAAGGTACGAAATGGGAACGGAACTCCTTATCAACTTTAAACAGACAACATCCACTCACATATCTGATCATATTATGAGTGGTGACGTCATCGTCGAATGGTAAAGATGTATGTTCCTGATCAGCTTTTAGTTGAGTGGTTTATTAAGTCATTATTACCTTCTATTACTGAAGATGTGGCGAAAGGAGGAGTTGTCACTGAAGAGCAAGTCATTTCTCGTGCACAATATTTAGACTTGATCTATACTCAATCCGGCACGCTCTACAAAAAAATTCCTGACACTCCTAGACCAGAATTTTCCGTTCCTCCCCCTCCTAAATCAAACAGGGACTCTCATGGTGGTGATGGTGTGATTGGTACCTCAAGTACGCAAACCAAAAAGGCTCCATCTGGTAAGGCCCTTGCAATTTCTAGTCAACAAGCAAATGACAAACTTCTTGCCTCAGAGGTTATGCCATGTCATTTGACAAGAGCAAAGAACCAAAGAAACCAGGGGGCAAGAAGAAAGGGAAAAACAAAAGGAAGAATCAGGAAGATTCAACTCTTTAGAAACCTTTTGGAAACCCTGCTGGGCAAAAGAAACCTAGTCAGCCATGTTTCATATGTAATGAGGACCATTATACGAAAGATTGTCCACATCGAGCTGAGGTCAAGACTGATCCGTTTCCAAACCTAGAAACTAATCTGGTTGCTATCGATCATGCTTCCCCATCCCAAGTACTTATGTTATCCATCTTGAAACAACAAAATGATGCTTTGATATCGACTAGGAATAAATATTATGGGAATCCACAGATGTCGAACAACAAGGCTAAAGATCAACCCAGTAGTTCAACAACAACTTCGTCAGAAGTTGTGCCACCGATCATTCCTGAATTAATTATAAAGCCGCCAAAGGGAGCAGTACATAAATCGACATTTAATCCTCGTGCTCAAGTAGCACAGAATTATAATATAGTGGAGGATCTTGATCAATCTCCATTTTCTATGTCGACACTTGAAGTACTGCAGAATTGCCCCTCCCAAAAGCAGGCTTTGTTATCAGCAATATGTGGGATTGACCCAACGGATTCCAATCTGGTGGCCTTTAACCATAAGGGATACAAACCTCAGTTACCGGTCCAAATCGATTTCCTTATACAGGTAAAAACACTCAAAAGAACTGTTCATCGAACAATCATTGGGCATTTACCCGTATTATGTCAATGAGTTGCTAGAAAAATTTAGGCTCACCACCCTTGTCACGATCATCAACGACAATAAAAGTGTTCGATGGAAGAACATACACGCCGTATGGGATATTAAGTAACTTGCAAGTTGAACTGGGGGCCAAGACAGTAGAAATTGAAGTCGAGGTCATCGATGGAAACCTTGACTACAATATCTTACTAGGTAGGCCCTAGATTTATGCTATGGCTACTATTGTGTCAACATATTTTAGGAATATTGCATTTCCCTTCCAAGGTGGAATTACAATCGTTGACCAACTAACCTTTTTCTGCAACAGTTCACAAGCTACTGGAAGCATTCCAATGATCCATGCAAGCTCTCATTCGCTTCGAAATGTCAGAGTAGGTCTCCTGAAAGACCCCGCATTAATGGGTATTTTTTTCCCTCTCGCCTCCAAGTAATCTGGCGAAAGTGGCCACAGTGGAAACCTGTCATATGATATCTTCTACATCATCAAAGATTAAGAAGAATTCTGAACATTTTGATAATATGGATCATCGCCAAGTATTACCCCCAAGGCCCATAGAAATTTTATAGCAATCAATTTTCTGGGCCTGGGCGGAAAATCCAAATCAACACTCATCGAGTGTTTGGATAGACAGGTCTCTAGAGTATGGTACCTCTTCTGATCCTTGGTCTCGTATACATTCTATAGACGAAGGAATCATTCAGTCAACGATGATAGGAGAGGCACCATGGGAAAATTACCACCATCGTTCCCATCTTCAAGATGACAACGAAGATTATTCCAACAACTTTAATCATCCTTTAGTTTTTGATTTTCTATCAAATATTGTTAATATGGTGGATTCTGAGTGAAATCTGTCCAATATTGAACAGACTATTGCCATTAATATCTCGACCAAACCTAATTTTGTAGATAATATTCATGTTGGCAAATCCTGTTCTCCTTCAGAACTGGAAATATACTGTGCTCTCCTTCACGAATTTAGAGATGTCTTTGCATGGTCATATGAAGAAATGCCAGGCATTGACTCGAGTATCGTTGAACATGAAATCAAGATGTATCCAGATGTCAAACCAATACGACAACGGCTTCGACTGGTTCACCCAAAGAAAGCCGCTGCCATTAAGGCAGAAGTTGAAAAAATTTTACATGCTAGTTTCATTTACCCTGTTCCTCTAATTGATTGGGTATCGAATATTGTTCATGTGATGAAAAAGCAAGGAACGATTAGAGTGTGCGTCGATTACAAGGTACAACTCAATCCACAAAAGTGTGTTTTTTGTGTTGGTTGTGGTAGATTACTTGGTTTCGTAGTTTATAAGGACGAAATTCGACTCAACCCATGTAAGGTGTTAGCTACCTATACCAATAGGTTTCATATTTCATGATTGGCTATGAAAAGGACCAAATATGCTCTGCTTTGACGATTCAAAGATCACATATTTCCAAGAGAATCCAATCTGTGTTTATAGCTTGGTATGGACTCAAATTTTGATGGATGGTCCAACAGTCCAATCTGGACCATGTCATGTTTTAAATTTTCAGTTGTAGATTAGAGAAAGAAGTCTGTCCAAACTGTTTAATCTTGGCAGACAAGTAGTTCAGGTAGAGAAGAAAAGGCTCCCAACAGCTTAATCTGGGACCTTGGAAGAAATAAGGGTAGAAGTAGATAGAAAAACAAAAGAAAAAGCCAAAGAAAAGAAAAGGCAGGTAAGGGTCTGCAAGTCCAAGTGCACCCTCCAAGAAGAAATAAAAAATGCTAGGCAAGTAGCTGGGTAAGTAGTTGGGGTTGCAGAAAGGTTATCTTTACCATTGCAGGTGTGTTAACTTTGTTTACCAAAGCAGAGTCAATGAATTGATAAGGTGTTCTTCTTCATCAAGTTGCAGCAAGCAAAGGAGCATGTCTAACCTCCCTTTTTCCCCTTTTCATGTCATTTACTAACATTCCCTCATCAGTTGAGATTCATGGAAGAATTATGGTTTCATGGTGGTTCTTAATCCTTTTAGAAGCCACATTTCTTGTCTAAACTCTTTTTATTTTGATCTACTCCCTAAACTAAGTAAGTTTCAAATAAACTTAGTGATTTTCCTCCCTCATTCACATCTTCCCCCATATTAACTCTAACTTTACTATGTAAATCCCCTATATTACCTTTCCCCTACTAGTATTAACACCATGGTGTATAAACCCCAAATTTTGTATAAATATCCCTCCCCTTGGCATTATAGCCATATGTTCTCTAAAAAGGAATCAAAATGACATCTGGTCACTTTGATGAACCTATACCTCATCTCTCTCCCTTGTTTCAAGTCATTCCACTCATTAAACCTTCATTTGCAAAGAAAAACCCTATAAAAAACCCCTCCTACCCATAACCCCTTTGAAATTATGAAAAACCCAAAAAACCCACTTTTGCCGCTTAACCAAAGTTGGCGCATATATTTGATTTTTCGAAATATATTGAAAAACATTGAAAAATGCCGTATCAAAACCTTTCCCGCTGAGCACGTTTCCCAAAAGAAATATTTGTTTATTCCTCCGCTCGTGTCCGTATCCACCGATCACATCGCCCTCCCGTCCACCGTCGGATCAGTCCCGTGGGATCCGACGGCCCTCATTGATATCGGAGCGGCCCCCACGACAGACGATTAGCGCCCGAGAAAATGACGAAGGGATACGTCATTGCGCGGCCACGCGTCACCCTCTCAGGTCTCTCGGAGCGGCCTCTGACAAAACCAGGGCCGTATCGTGACCGCTCCGAGAAACCGTAACTGCTATGGCACTTAACCGTAACCGCTATGGCACTTACCGCCCGGCTTGCTGGTCCCATGTCATCGCCACCCTGCCATCGCATCAACACTTTTGTCCGCCTCTGTGCCAGCGTGTCTGCCACCGCATCATCCCCGTGGACCACTCAGAGCCTGCCACCTCACCTGATGACGTCATGCTGACATCACCCGGCCCTGACCCCACTGATGACGTCACGCTGACGTCACCAGAAAAACGCGCCAAAAGTCCGAAAAATCAATATTATAGCCAAATTTTGCGTTTTTTGGCACTTTTCTACAAAAACGTTTGTTGCTCCTGCATGCTTTTTTCACGTCCAACAGTGCACCAACCTGCAGAACTCGACCAGGAGACCGCCAGCGCACCATTTTCACCTGCATTCCTCTCCATTTCTCTCTGAAAACTAGGTATTTATCCTTGAAAATACTTCCTTCACCTGGTTTTGTCTGTAAATTGCCAAGGACGATTAAATTTGTGAAAAAACATATAATTGACCAGCATAAATCCTTGCGCCTGGCCCCATTTAGAATTGTGAACTCGAAAAACACTAGCTGAGCCTTGTTTGCCCGCATTTTCACTAAAAACCATACTCTGTTCGCGCATTCGCGAAAGACTCATTTAAACTGAATTTACCTGCTGAGGAAGACAAAGTGAGACCAGACATTGGTCTTATTCATAATTCAAACAGTATTTCAATTGCTGTGTGCCCACTTCACCCTCTGGTCCCTGAAATTCACACATTCATTGCAAGTAATCACCGCTGTGTTGTTCTGCCTACTTCAACCAGTTCATCTACAAGTCAGAAGCTTAATAGACCATGGAAACTCCAATTGCACTGAACATCAAGCCTCTCAATGCCCCTCACAGGGAGTTAGAATGGAAAGCTCTGGGAGATATGGATTATCAAATGTTAGACTGGTTTCCATTAGGCTCTAAATATAATATTCAGATGCTAAATGAGTTGAAAGCCCAACACCTTAGTGGATCTGATATCCTAGGGATTTGGGACTCAAACTTGCCCATCTACAACCTTCCCCAGGTAAATCCTATGCCTGAATTGATCCACAGATGCCAGGAGTGCTATGATCCTTGCCAAAGAGCTGTCCTCAGCCCTACAAGCTCAATTCTGTTCCATATCACCCCAGAGAGCATAAATGAGATGCTGCATTTCCACACTGCAAAACCATTGACCCCCCTCTACATGCAGAACTTGATAAAGAAGGGGACTAAGTTGTAAAATGACCAGATCATCAAAATCAACCAGCTGTTTGTACAATCAGGCTCTAAAACCATCAGAACTCCTCCTATTGGATATGCTTACTTAAATGAATTGGGCAGAATGCTAGTGGACTTGATCAGCTATGTCCTAGGGTTCAAGGGAATGGAGGACGTGGATGAAATTATAATGGCAATGCTGTCTATATTCTCTCCTGGAAAGCCTCCAGCTGTACATTATGACTATGCCACATATATTGCAGATAGGGTCCATGACCAGCTGATGAATTTGCAAAGGGAAAGACTGTTCAGATATACTTCCTACATTTATCATCTATTCTTGTTTAATCAACCAGGCAGCTTCCTCATTCCCCTGAAACAAGTTAATGCCCAGGGGAATCCAAGGTCAGTTGTGTTTTGGACCTCTGTTTTTCATTGCACCTCTGTATCACCATACACATACTGTGAGTTCATAGACTTATTCATACATCCGGCTATGACATTATTGTATGGTGTTCCTCCTCCAAGGTTAACTGATGACATGAGGAGAATTCTCCATCTAAACAAAACCTACAGCATTGGTAATTGGTACCTTTACCGAGACTACACAGTCATCAGAGTATATGGCTGTGAGTTGAATCCTTTTAGGCTGCCAAGATATGTCCCCATGAGGCTTTTTGCCCTCGAATACTTCAGGAAATTTGGGAATGCCGACTACCTCCACTTCCAAACTAAGAACAAGAAGGCATAGTTGAAGGTAAGGAGCCAGCTGGGCCCTTTCCTATATAACAAAAAAGAGGAGGGATGGAAAGAGACAAACAGTATCCTAGAGGCCCTCAAACTGCAAACTAGCTTTGAGTGGATACCCTATGACCCCAATCATTTTGTTTCCCTCAGGAGGATAAGATACAAATTGGGTACATATTCACATGTGAGGCAGCCTGAGATTGAGCAGTATGCCAATGCATTGAGCTGGGAAGAGGGCACCCTAGAAGAGGAAATCACTAGTGAAGAGCTGCTAGAAAGAGAGGCTAGAAATATTCAAAAAGAAGCTGACTTAGAAAATTGTGGACAGGTCCCCCTCTCATATAAAAGACAACTTGGAGCAGCTGCCTCATCCTCAACAACACATCAGCAAGCTGCCGTAAATACTCCACAGACAGCCAACAAAGGCAAAGAAAAGAAGGTGGAACAACCACCTCCTATGACTGAAGAGCAAATGGAAACCCTAATGCAGCAACAAGAAGAAATGGAGCAGCAGGGAGTAGGGCAGCAGCAAGAAGAACAGCAACAACAGGAAGAACAAAGGCAGGAACGGCCTGTCCAGCAAGAGCAAACAGTGGAGGCCCCTAAATCCACTGAACAAACTGTGCCTCCAATGCAAGAAACTTCAGCTGAGGCATCAATCCTCCAAACTCCACAAAAGGAGGATACAA
This sequence comes from Pinus tabuliformis, assembly GCA_031772625.1. Lineage (NCBI taxonomy): Eukaryota > Viridiplantae > Streptophyta > Pinopsida > Pinales > Pinaceae > Pinus > Pinus tabuliformis. Next base: position 703,362,782 of record CM062812.1, read on the forward strand.
GCAGGAAAAGGGACAGAGAGACTCCCCTTACAACGTCAGCAAGTCATGGGGAGAAAAGACAGAGAATAAATCCCTTCTCAGAGGAAGAAATGCCGATAGGACAGTCTTTTGGTATGGTCCCACCCAGCGGGGAAGCATCAGCAAGTTCCTTTCAACAGGAACATGATAGAGCAATGGGAGGAGAAGTAAGTTCCTCAAATCAGCAAAGAGAAGGTGGACCCAGCATTAAACAGCAGTTCATCGACATTAAGAGGAGAAGTGAGCCCATCAAGATACAACTGTATAACCATCTGTTAAACATGGCTCCCACCAATCAACAAAGACTCATGTCTGCATATGATGTGCAGGAAGGCAAAATGATCATGAGTCATTTTATGCCAACAGCAGTGCAGCCCCAATCTGCCTTTGACTACTTGAGGACTAACCTGGAAGTCCTTGCCAAGGATATCCACCCAATGGATAAGATAGAACTGCATAAGAAAACGGGTGAGATGGTCTATGCTTCCTTGGCAGACCAAACATTGGATAACTACAGGCTACAAAATAGCCTTAACAATACAGCCTCTCAGCTAGAGTTGGAGAGAGCATCATCCCAGGCAAAGGACAACAGAATAAGGTCCTTAGAGGACATCATCATAGAGATGGGGCATGATCCCAAAGATATCAAGGGCATACAAGAGATATTAAAATTGAGGGATGCAGACATGGCAGCCTTGAGGAGAAAGATCAAACTCCCAGCCACAATTCACCCTCAAACAGATGATGTTGCCCAGCAAAGACATGATCAACAGGCCACAACCTTGTTGATATCTTTGTATAAGCAGCTAATCCAAACTCAAGAAAAGCTGGGAGAATCGGAGGCTGTAAAAACAGCACTACAGGCAGCCTTAAAACAAAGAGAAGAAGGGCAGACCTCTCAGCCTCCTCCTCAAATCATAAACCTTGAGGAAGCTGCCCCGATTACTGTTCCTCCCCCCCAACAGACTGATCAAGCTGCACCACCTACTTCAGCACCTCCACCAACAGAACAGGCCCCTAGCTTGGACATGCAAAAGCTAAAAAATGAGATTCAAGCCCTGGAAGCTCAAATGGCAGAGCTGAATGAGACCAGGGATAAATTGGCCAAGGTGAATGACAGATATGATAAATCCAAGCAAGCGGTGGCAGAGAAGGGCAGGGAGGTGAAAGCCCTCAAAGACAGGATAAAAGAGCTAGAAAATGAGCTCAAATTAGATTAAGTTATAGCTGGGCTTAAGGCAATGCTATGGGCCAACATTGGCCAGTCTATTACTGACCAATGGCAGTATATAGAGACAATCCATGAGCAGCTAGAGCTCATACCAAAAGCACAAGCTGAAATTCACAAGTCAAGGGCTGCTCTAGGCAACATGCCTGAAGTTGCCACCAGGATGATCAATGTGCTGAATAACAGAACAAGTACTCAGCTGGCAAATATGGGAATTCCCAATAGAACTGAGACCATTCAGCTGATCAAAAGGGTTCTCACATTGAGAAATTTAGTACAGACATTGGAGAGAAGAACCCTGGACATGCAGACCGAGGTGAAAAGGTTCATGGATAAATTCTTGGTGCTGCAAAACAGAGGACTCCCTAGCTTACTGAACAACGCAGGAAGACTGCTCATTCATGAGCAGTATGCCAAAAGAGTGAATGCATTTGCCACAAACGAAATCAATGAGAAGCCCAGCAACTCAGAAGAAACAGGGCCAGCTACAGGACAGACTATCTACAACAAGGTAGAAAGTCTATTTTTTATAATGAATGAGATCAAACACCTATTTGAGGTGGCTCCCAATTTTTACAAGTATACAGAGGCAGAGGAGACTATGGATGCAATTCTCAGGCATCAACTCCCCACACAAGACTGGTGGACAAATACAATACAGAAAATTTTATAGACAGTGAGTCATTCACCAAATTTTGTTTTTAAAATATGAATTGTTATGTAAAGCACAGTTCAACAAAATCAGCATGCATTAAAGATTAGAGCTGAGCCAACTCAACAGAAATTTCAGCCAACGAAGAAAAAGTAGGAAACCACAGGTGGCAGAGCCGAGAAAATACAGCGCAACAAACTTAAAAGCACATTTTCCAGCATTAAAGCAAAGTGGTTCGACCGACTCACTGACCTCCAAGGGTCAAAATATCCTCTGACAGACTTAAAGAGCAGTTATGCTGCATTCAAAGCTGTAATAACTTCTTTTCTACTTTCTGTACGAAGTAATGAAGATATTTCTCTCTCAGATGACTCAATGCCTGAGATATTTTGTATAAGCATTCCTATAAAGTCCCCTTCGCATGAGTTTGCAAGGGTTGTTGTTGATTTCTCCTAAAGAAATTCTTATGCTGTAATCCTTTCAGAAGTTTAATAAAGAAAGTGATGGAATTTCTCGGATTTCTGAAGTGTTGAATGCGTTCTGGTGTCTGTTGAAAACTGCTAGATTCCTGTGTATTACACAAAACAATAAGTCTCTGTAACTCTCTCTGTTATGTGTTTTTGATTTGTTAAAATCCATATATGTTTCTAATGTTTGAACATTTAGCAACAAGGAAAAAGAATAACTTTCAGGATTTATTCAAGAAATACCCTGAGTTCAATCTGTGTTGTTAATGAATGTTTTCTTCAGCTGTAATCTTGATAAGTGTAATTCTTAATTGCTGCACTTTCAGAATACATCTTTCGCAGTGGCCTTTGTCTCAGGAATTCAAGTTTGCTCCTGTGCAACGTGTTTCACTTTCACCTCACCAGCTTAATAGAGAATTCTTAATTGCTTTTGTTGGCTGACATGCTTCACCATTCAAGTTAGATTTGTTTGTCTGAGATACACAATCGGCCCTGCAGTTTGAGCACCACCAATCCTGCATTTCAAAGCATTTCACAACTCCAAACTCCATCGCCCAATGATATATTACTCTCTAAACACTACATCTTAAGCCCTGAAAGAAATCCTTCAATCAAAACATAAACCTAAACCTGAGCATAATACCTAGCCTAAAACACCATCATAACAGAGACAAATCATAAAGAGAGAGCCCTCTCTGATTACAGTTTGGCTAGAAACTGTGATCCAAAGATTGGTTAGTGGTTACCCCGGCCGTATTCCCTTGGGAGTCATAGGGAACAACCTGGGTGTTAACATAATTGGCGACTCCACTGGGGATTGCTTGAGATTTTCAATTACTATATATCTTCCATAGCTACTATCAAGCCTGAAATTAGTCAAGAGGCCTTTAATATGTTTCTGTATCACATTAACAACTTTAGGGAAGAGCTTTTTAGGGAATCTTCATCTTAGTTTTGAAATATATAAATCTTCATCCAGTCCTTGCAGATATAAAAAAAAACTTCCTATAAAATCCTAAAAAATAGTTAGAAACTGGCTCCTAAGAAAAATCCACGGCATACTAGGGCGAATCCTGACCCTAATCCACCCATCATTGTTGATAATCCAAATACCATCCCTAGAAACATCAGGAGGCAGTAAAGGCAGGAGCAGCCTGCTGATTTAACCTCGGACTTAGATCATCCCAGCCTCATCCCTACTCCATGCAAGGTCCTTTTCCGATCTACCCCTAGTTCCCCTAGTTCACCATCCACATCTCAAAGTCCTCCTCTCACATCCTCATCCACTGCTCATATCCCCTTGACCAACACTCTAGGTTCTCCCCTACTTGTCACCCCTGTGGTACCCACTGTTCCTATTATCCCAGCTGCCCCTGTCAATCCTCTAAACCCTGTAAATATGGCTAACAGGTATGCACCTCTGTAGATACCAGCTAATGCTGCAGCTTTACCCCAAGATTACCAAACCAAAATTTCATATTTTGACTCCAATGGCCCTCTGACAGCTGTCCAGCATGCTAAGAGGATGCAAGACCATTTTGAAACCTACGAAATAGATGATGACAGTGTCAGAATGAGGATGTTTGTTCAAAGCCTAATTGGGGATGTAAGAACTTGGTTTAGATCCCTGAATGCAAACTCCATTACAACTCCTGATGAACTGTATCAAGCCTTTACCAATAGATGGGAAAAGAAGAAAGATCCTCTGCACATACTTGGGGAATATGACACTATCAAAAGAGGTCCCCAAGAGACTGTTTTGGAGTATTGTGCAAGATTTAACAATGTCTATAACGCGATTCCACAAAATTTAAGACCTCCTCCTGATCTAGCTTTGTACAAATTCCCTGATGGTTTTGACCCTGACATGGCCTATCAGTTGAAGGAAAGAGATCCTCAATCCCTTGCAGAGGCTCAAAGGGTTGCAGTTACAGTGGAAGCCAACCTAGTTGCCAAAAGAAACAGGGCAAGGTTGGAAAAGAGGACCGTTTTCAAAGAAGAACCCTCTGCCTTTGATCAAAAGCTAGATGCAATACTCAATGGAATGAAAAGATTGGGTGATAGAGTGGAATCGGTTGAAAGAAAGTCATCATGGGAAGCACCACAAAATAACCCTCCTAGGAATCCAAATTTTAGGAGAACTCAAAACCCAAATGTTGGCAAGGCCAGTGCTGACCAAGACATAAGACCCCCTTTCCAAGAAAATTATGCAGAAACTTCCACATCAACAAAACCCAATGAAGATCCTGAGATTAATTTAATGGGTCTAGATGGTGAAAGTCAAGTTTTCTTAACACAAGAAGATCATGAGGATGATGAAATCAAACTGTTCCAAACTAAATCAGGTGAATCCTTTGACTTTAAACAAGGCTATGACACTGCTGTTTATGAAGTCCATAAACAATACAAGCTGAGGAGCAGAACTGTGAATGTTAACCAGCCTGAAAAGAAAAAGGATAATCAGCAGCCTGAAAGAGTTATAGTCACAGAACCTAATGACAAAATAAATTCACATACAGAAGAAGTGATGGTTGAGGAGATCACTGAGCCACTGTCCCTAAAACAACAGCCTATGGTCACTCCCCCTTCTCATCCTTATTCAACTATTTCTCCTCAAGAGATGAGTAAAAAGGATAAGTCCCAAAGTCAAGATAAAAATCAAGAAGAAGATTTAATGAACAAGAAAAGGACTGTTATCTATAACCCCAAAACCCAATCTGAAAAACCTTTTGATCTAGAAACTGAAATTGGTAAACTAAAGATAGCTGTTCCTCTTTTAGAACTAGCCAAGCATGTCATCTATAAGCTACAAATCAAAAAGTCCCTTCAACTCACTAGCAACAAAGATGATGTCAATGTGCTGGATGACACCCCAGAACTCCTGTTTGGCCCAGAAGTGGATGGAAAAATGGTAGTCACAGGGGTATTACCTTTCTATGTTAGTTTACATATTCATGATAAAATATTACATAATGCAATGTTTGACTCAGGTGCCTCTCACAATCTCATGCCAAAAGCAGTCATGGAGAGATTGAATTTAGACATAACAAGACCATACAAGGACCTGTTTTCCTTTGACTCCAGCCAAGTCAAGTGTCTAGGTCTCATAAAAGACTTGTGTGTCTCTGGTTCAATACCCAAATAAGACAATCCTAATGGATGTGGTAGTTGCTGATATCCCACCTAAGTATGGGATGCTGTTGTCAAGATCATGGGGAGCTAAACTCCAAGGTTCCCTACAATTAGACATGTCATATGCCACCATCTCTGTTTTTGGGCAACCAAAAAGACTGTACAGAGAAACACTCATGAAATACATGGTCAACAGTGAAGAAAAGCCTCAAAACTTTCCCATATATGCTATCCATTCAGACATAGACTCATACATTCTCTTCAATGACACCACTACTCCCTCAAGAAGTGAGGTTGAGACCAAGATATTCATACAAGAGGAAGAATCAAATGAAAGTATTACCACCCATGAAACAACAGTCAATCAAACACTAGATGTTGCTGCTACCCTAGTTGTCAAGAACATCCAATCAAATGGTGAGACTGTCCTAGAAGACAAGCTAGAGAAAAAACCACAACTGCTACTCACATTGCCAGCCCATGAACAGATCATTAAGTCTCCTTCCCAACAGGATATTCTATGGTTCCTTGAATTTGATGGCTCAGTCAACAAATTAGGGGCAGGAGCTGGAGTTTGGGTACACAATAAAGAAAATAGTCATGCAGAAGGCAGAACCTATAGACTGAATTTCAGATGTACTAACAACATGGCAGAATATGAAGCTCTTTTACTAGGCCTCAAGTTAGTAAAGTTCTTACAAGCTGCCAGGGTCTCAATCATGGGTGATTCAGATCTAGTTATTCAACAAGTGAAAGGAAACTTTGTCACCAATGACAAAAGACTAAGGACTTATAGGTCTGATGTTGCTGAGGTACTAAACTTTTTCTCTGAATTCCAATTTACTAAAATTCCCAGAACCCACAATCTACATGCTCATAGTTTAGCCACCTTTTCAAGTACCTGCAAGCTTCCTTTTGAGCCCCATCATTGTTTTACAGCTGAGGTAAAACACAGACCCTCCATTCCAAACAATGTTAATGATTGGCAAGTATTTGAGGATGACAAGCAAATAAATCAGTTTTTAACTCTGCAACAAGAATTTGCAGGATTAAATATTGACACTGAGACAGCAAGTCAATCACAAATACTTGAGACAGCAAGTCAATCACAAATACTTGATGGAGCAAGTCCATCACAAATACAGTTTCAACAGATTGCTCACCCAATAACACCCAGAACAGCAAAACAAATACTAAATCCAACTATTTTCAACATAGACAACATTCAACAAATTCAATCAATCAATTGTGAGGAAGTGTCCAATGCTGAAACTGAAATCATAGAGCTGAAAGACAATTTTCTACCAACAGGCCTAACTCCACTAGAAGACATCTTTGACTCAAATGACATCCCCAGAAAACCAAAAATGTAGCCCTTAAATGCAGCCATTGAAGAATGCAACATAGGTACAATTGACAAACCCAAAATAATTAAATTGTCTGCTTCTTTACCTCCTGACCAAAAGCCTAAGTACATTGACCTCTTTAAAGAGTTCCAGGATGTCTTTGCATGGAGTTATGAGGACTTAAAGTCCTATGACACCTCTGTTATCCAGCATACAATCCCTCTCAAGCCTGATCAAAAGCCCTTTAAACAAAAGTTGAGAAGAATCAATCCTATGCTTCTCCCAGCAATGGAACAAGAGGTACACAAAATGTTTAAGGCTGGCATCATAGCGCCAATCAGATTCTCTGAATGGATCTCCAACTTAGTCCCTACAAGAAAGAAGACCGGTGAAATTAGGCTTTGTGTGGACCTAAGGACTTTAAATCAAGTATCACTCAAAGACAACTACCCCTTACCCAAAATGGATCACATTCTCCAAAGAGTGGTGGGGGCCTCAAGAATCTCATTACTGGATGGATTTTCAGGCTTCAATCAAATCTTGGTTTACCCTGATGATCAAGACAAAACAGCATTCACTACCCCATGGGGAACTTTCAAATATGTAAAAATGCCTTTTGGATTGAAAAATGCAGGGGCAACTTTTCAAAGAGCAATGGACATTGCTTTTTCCAAAGAGATTCATGACTTTTTAGTCATTTACCTAGATGACCTGGCACCTTTCTCAAAATCAGACCAAGAACATATAAAACATTTGAGACAGATCTTCCTAAAATGCAGAAAATATGGAATTTCCTTAAATCCCAAGAAATCCCTGTTTGGTTTAGAGGAAGGTAAGCTGTTGGGCCACATCATTTCTAAAGATGGCATTAGAAATGACCCAAATAGGATACAGGCTATCCTACAAATGCCCCACCCAAGAAATGTCAAAGAGTTGCAAGGATTCTTGGGAAAAATCAATTTCTTAAGAAGGTTTATCCCAAACTTAGCAGAACTAATCAGATTATTAAATAACATTCTAAAGAAAGATTCAAAAGTCAAATGGACTGTTGAAGCCAATCAGGCCTTTGAAGGTATAAAACTGGCCCTTACTCAAACCCCAGTCCTGACCAATCCTCAATTTGACAGAGAATTTATCATTTTCTCTTTTGCCTCCCAGCATACTATTGCTGATGTTTTGTTGCAGAAAGATGACCAAGGAAATGAAAAGCCAACTGCTTTCTTTAGCAAAGCTCTCAGAGATGCACCTTTAAAGTATCAAATCATGGAAAAGCAAGCTTATGCTTTGGTCAAAGCCATTAAAGACTTCAGGATTTATATCCTTTATTCCCATGTTATAGCATATGTGCCAAGTCCTATTGTCAAAGACATTCTAACCCAAGAAAATTTAGAGGGCAGAAGAGGAAAGTGGATTGCCAACATCTTGGAATTTGACATTGAGATAAAACCTACAAAACTAATAAAAGGGCAAGGCTTGGCTAAATTAATGACAGAAGCAAATTTCCAAGCCTTAGACATTAACCAACTGGACAGTGAACAGGAGCTGGCGACTCCAAAGATCAATGTAGCCTTTGAACAATCCCCTTGGTACTATGATATATGTTATGCATTGCAAAACCTGTGTGCTCCTCCAGGATTGTCTAGAACTAAATGTAGGTTTTTAAAAATGAAGGCCTCTAAATTTTGTGTTATGGATGGAAATTTATTTTGGAAAAACCATGAAGGAATATTGCTAAACTGCCTAATTGAGAATGAAACCGACAAAATCATAAAGGAATTTCATGCAGGTGACTGTGGTGGACACTTATACTGGAAGTCCACTGTGGATAAAATACTAAGGGCTGGGTACTACTGGCCCACCATGTTCTCTGATGTCAAGAAATTCACCACCTCATGTCACAAATGTCAAGTGTTTGAGGGAAAGAGACAGTTGCTGCCACTTCCCTTAAGGCCTATTACAACAGAGAGACCTTTTCAACAATGGGGCTTGGATTTCATTGGGGAAATTCATCCCTCATCTTCAGGCCAACATAGATGGATCTTAACAGCCACAGACTACTTCACCAAGTGGATTGAAGCTATTCCATGCAGACAAGCAAATGATTCCACTATCATTCAGTTCTTGGAGAACAACATATTGGCTAGATTTGGTTGTCCTGACAAAATAATAACAGACAATGCTGCTGCTTTCAGATCCAAGAAAATGGTGAACTTCTGCCATAAATTTCACATCACCTTGGGCCATTCTACTGCATACTATCCCCAAGGAAATGGCCTTGCTGAGTCTTCAAATAAAAGTCTGGTAAATATCATAAAGAAAGTACTAGAAGAGAACAAAAAGAATTGGCATAAGAAGCTTGTGAATGCCCTATGGGCAGATAGACTAACAACCAAAAGATCAATTGGGACCAGCCCATATGAGTTGGTTTATGGATTAGAGGCCAAATTTCCTTCATCACTAGGGGTGCCTGTTATGAAACTTCTTCAAGAAAGCCAAGCCGAACCAAATGATATGCAAAGAAGAATCAATCAAATCATATGTTTACAGCAAACCAGAGATCAAGTTTTCAGCAGAGTTCAAGTGTTACAAGAAAAGCTAAAGAAGGCTTTTGACCGCAAAACTAAGGCAGAAGATTTCAGTGTGGGAGACAAAGTCCTCAAGTGGGATGCCAGAAGAGAAGACAAAGGAAAACATGGAAAATTTGATTCCTTATGGAGAGGACCATTTGCTGTCCAAGCAGTGCAAGGTAACAACACTTACTTCCTAAAAAGTCTTAATGAAACTGACTGGGATGAAGGTCCTGTGAATGGCAGGATGCTGAAGCATTATTTTGACTATTACCCATGAGTACAACCTGAGGTTCCCTTGTATATATGCAGATGTATATATTATTTTCTGTTTAGATTGTAAAAGTGCAGTTTTCCAAGTTTATTGACTGTCAGCAAAAGGCACATATATTCAGAGATCTACTAAGAAGGAAAAGCACAAGTTTGGCATTTCAAAGCAGCAAACTTCAAGATTGGGTAAAACATGTCAAGGGCCAAGGCAATCTGACCTGCTGTTCTTGGTCTTTAAAATGAAACACCATCCCCATGTGGAGCCACTGTTAGCTACCTATACCAATAGGTTTCATATTTCATGATTGGCTATGAAAAGGACCAAATATGCTCTGCTTTGACGATTCAAAGATCACATATTTCCAAGAGAATCCAATCTGTGTTTATAGCTTGGTATGGACTCAAATTTTGATGGATGGTCCAACAGTCCAATCTGGACCATGTCATGTTTTAAATTTTCAGTTGAAGATTAGAGAAAGAAGTCTGTCCAAACTGTTTAATCTTGGCAGACAAGTAGTTCAGGTAGAGAAGAAAAGGCTCCCAACAGCTTAATCTGGGACCTTGGAAGAAATAAGGGTAGAAGTAGATAGAAAAACAAAAGAAAAAGCCAAAGAAAAGAAAAGGCAGGTAAGGGTCTGCAAGTCCAAGTGCACCCTCCAAGAAGAAAAAAAATGCTAGGCAAGTAGCTGGGTAAGTAGTTGGGGTTGCAGAAAGGTTATCTTTACCATTGCATGTGTGTTAACTTTGTTTACCAAAGCAGAGTCAATGAATTGAGAAGGTGTTCTTCTTCATCAAGTTGCAGCAAGCAAAGGAGCATGTCTAACCTCCCTTTTTCCCCTTGTTCATGTCATTTACTAACATTCCCTCAGCAGTTGAGATTCATGGAAGAATTATGGTTTCATGGTGGTTCTTAATCCTTTTAGAAGCCACATTTCTTGTCTAAACTCTTTTTATTTTGATCTACTCCCTAAACTAAGTAAGTTTCAAATAAACTTAGTGATTTTCCCCCCTCATTCACATCTTCCCCCATATTAACTCTAACTTTACTATGTAAATCCCCTATATTACCTTTCCCCTACTAGTATTAACACCATGGTGTATAAACCCCAAATTTTGTATAAATATCCCTCCCCTTGGCATTATAGCCATATGTTCTCTAAAAAGGAATCAAAATGACATCTGGTCACTTTGATGAACCTATACCTCATCTCTCTCCCTTGTTTCAAGTCATTCCACTCATTAAACCCTCATTTGCAAAGAAAAACCCTATAAAAACCCCTTCCTACCCCTAAACCCCTTTGAAATCATGGAAAACCCAAAAAACCCACTTTCGCCGCTTAACCAAAGTTGGCGCATATATTTGATTTTTCGAAATATATTGAAAAACATTGAAAAATGCCGTATCAAAACCTTTCCCGCTGAGCACGTTTCCCAAAAGAAATATTTGTTTATTCCTCCGCCCGCGTCCCTATCCACCGATCACATCGCCCTCCCGTCCACCGTCGGATCGGACCCGTGGGATCCGACGGCCCTCATTGATATCGGAGCGGCCCCCACGACAGACGATTAGCGCCCGAGAAAATGACGAAGGGATACGTCATTGCGCGGCCACGCGTCACCCTCTCGGGTCTCTCGGAGCGGCCTCTGACAAAACCAGGGCCGTATCGTGACCGCTCCGAGAAACCGTAACCGCTAGGGCACTTAACCGTAACCGCTATGGCACTTACCGCCCAGTTTGCTGGTCCCACGTCATCGCCACCCTGCCATCGCATCAACACTTTTGTCTGCCTCTGTGCCAGCGTGTCTGCCACCGCATCATCCCCGTGGACCACTCAGAGCCTGCCACCTCACCTGATGACGTCATGCTGACGTCACCCGGCCCTGACCCCACCGATGACGTCATGCTGACGTCACCAGAAAAACGCGCCAAAAGTCCGAAAAATCAATATTATAGCCAAATTTTGCGTTTTTTGGCACTTTTCTACAAAAACGTTTGTTGCTCCTGCATGCTTTTTTCACGTCCAACAGTGCACCAACCTGCAGAACTCGACCAGGAGACCGCCAGCGCACCATTTTCACCTGCATTCCTCTCCATTGCTCTCTGAAAACCAGGTATTTATCCTTGAAAATCCTTCCTTCACCTGGTTTTGTCTGTAGGTTGCCAAGGACGATTAAATTTGTGAAAAAACATATAATTGACCGGCAGAAGTCCTTGCGCCTGGCCCCATTTACAATTGAGAACTCGAAAAACACTAGCTGAGCCTTGTTTGCCCGCATTTTCACTAAAAACCATACTCTGTTCGCGCATTCGCGAAAGACTCATTTAAACTGAATTTACCTGCTGAGGAAGACAAAGTGAGACCAGACATTGGTCTTATTCATAATTCAAACAGTATTTCAATTGCTGTGTGCCCACTTCACCCTCTGGTCCCTGAAATTTACACTTTCATTGCAAGTAATCACCACTGTGTTGTTCTGCCTACTTCAACCAGTTCACCTACAAGTCAGAAGCTTAATAGACCATGGAAACTCCAATTGCACTGAACATCAAGCCTCTCAATGCCCCTCACAGGGAGTTAGAATGGAAAGCTCTGGGAGATATGGATTATCAAATGTTAGACTGGTTTCCATTAGGCTCTAAATATAATATTCAGATGCTAAATGAGTTGAAAGCCCAGCACCTTAGTGAAGCTTATATCCTAGGGATTTGGGACTCAAACTTGCCCATCTACAACCTTCCCCAGGTAAATCCTATGCCTGAATTGATCCACAGATGCTAGGAGTGCTATGATCCTTGCCAAAGAGCTGTCCTCAGCCCTACAGGCTCAATTCTGTTCCATATCACCCCAGAGAGCATAAATGAGATGCTGCATTTCCACACTGCAAAACCATTGACCCCCCTCTACATGCAGAACTTGATAAAGAAGGGGACTAAGTTGTCAAATGACCAGATCATCAAAATCAACCAGCTGTTTGTACAATCAGGCTCTGAAACCATCAAAACTCCTCCTATTGGATATGCTTACTTAAATGAATTGGGCAGAATGCTAGTGGACTTGATCAGATATGTCCTAGGGTTCAAGGGAATGGAGGACGTGGATGAAATTATAATGGCAATGCTGTTTATATTCTCTCCTGGAAAGCCTCCAGCTGTACATTATGACTATGCCACATATATTGCAGATAGGGTCCATGACCAGCTGATGAATTTGCAAAGGGAAAGACTGTTCAGATATACTTCCTACATTTATCATCTATTCTTGTTTAATCAACCAGGCAGCTTCCTCATTCCCCTGAAACAAGTTAATGCCCAGGGGAATCCAAGGTCAGTTGTGTTTTGGACCTCTGTTTTTCATTGCACCTCTGTATCACCATACACATACTGTGAGTTCATAGACTTATTCATACATCCGGCTATGACATTATTGTATGGTGTTCTTCCTCCAAGGTTAACTGATGACATGAGGAGAATTCTCCATCTAAACAAAACCTACAGCATTGGTAATTGGTACCTTTATCGAGACTACACAGTCATCAGAGTATATGGCTATGAGTTGAAGCCTTTTAGGCTGCCAAGATATGTCCCCATGAGGCTTTTTGCCTCGAATACTTCAGGCAATTTGGGAATGCCGACTACCTCCACTTCCAAAGTAAGAACAAGAAGGCACAGTTGAAGGTAAGGAGCCAGCTGGGCCCTTTCCTATATAACAAAAAAGAGGAGGGATGGAAAGAGGCAAACAGTATCGTAGAGGTCCTCAAACTGCAAACTAGCTTTGAGTGGATACCCTATGACCCCAATCATTTTGTTTCCCTCAGGAGGATAAGATACAAATTGGGTACATATTCACATGTGAGGCAGCCTGAGATTGAGCAGTATGCCAATGCATTGAGCTGGGAAGAGGGCACCCTAGAAGAGGAAATCACTAGTGAAGAGCTGCTAGAAAGAGAGGCTAGAAATATTCAAAAAGAAGCTGACTTAGAAAATTGTGGACAGGTCCCCCTCTCATATAAAAGACAACTTGGAGCAGCTGCCTCATCCTCAACAACACATCAGCAAGCTGCCGTAAATACTCCATAGACAGCCAACAAAGGCAAAGAAAAGCAGGTGGAACAGCCACCTCCTATGACTGAAGAGCAAATGGAAACCCTAATGCAGCAACAAGAAGAAATGGAGCAGCAGGGAGTAGGGCAGCAGCAAGAAGAACAGCAACAACAGGAAGAACAAAGGCAGGAACGGCCTGTCCAGCAAGAGCAAACAGTGGAGGCCCCTAAATCCACTGAACAAACTGTGCCTCCAAGGCAAGAAACTTCAGCTGAGGCATCAATCCTCCAAACTCCACAAAAGGAGGATACAAGCAGGAAAAGGGACAGAGAGACTCCCCTTACAACGTCAGCAAGTCATGGGGAGAAAAGACAGAGAATCAATCCCTTCTCAGAGGAAGAAATTCTGATAGGACAGTCTTTTGGTATGGTCCCACCCAGCGGGGAAGCATCAGCAAGTTCCTTTCAACAGGAACAGGATAGAGCAATGGGAGGAGAAGTAAGTTCCTCAAATCAGCAAAGAGAAGGGTGACCCAGCATTAAACAGCAGTTCATCGACATTAAGAGGAGAAGTGAGCCCATCAAGATACAACTGTATAACCATCTGTTAAACATGGCTCCCACCAATCAACAAAGACTCATGTCTGCATATGATGTGCAGGAAGGCAAAATGATCATGAGTCATTTTATGCCAACAGCAGTGCAGCCCCAATCTGCCTCTGACTACTTGAGGACTAACCTGGAAGTCCTTGCCAAGGATATCCACCCAATGGATAAGATAGAACTGCATAAGCAAACGGGTGAGATGGTCTATGCTTCCTTGGCAGACCAAACATTGGATAACTACAGGCTACAAAATAGCCTTAACAATACAGCCTCTCAGCTAGAGTTGGAGAGAGCATCATCCCAGGCAAAGGAAAACAGAATAAGGTCCTTAGAGGACATCATCATAGAGATGGGGCATGATCCCAAAGATATCAAGGGCATACAAGAGATATTAAAATTGAGGGATGCAGACATGGCAGCCTTGAGGAGAAAGATCAAACTCCCAGCCACAATTCACCCTCAAACAGATGATGTTGCCCAGCAAAGACATGATCAACAGGCCACAACCTTGTTGATATCTCTGTATAAGCAGCTAATCCAAACTCAGGAAAAGCTGGGAGAATCGGAGGCTGCAAAAACAACACTATAGGTAGCCTTAAAACAAAGAGAAGAAGGGCAGACCTCTCAGCCTCCTCCTCAAATCATAAACCTTGAGGAAGCTGCCCCGATTACTGTTCCTCCCCCCCAACAGACTGATCAAGCTGCACCACCTACTTCAGCACCTCCACCAACAGAACAGGCCCCTAGCTTGGACATGCAAAAGCTAAAAAATGAGATTCAAGCCCTGGAAGCTCAAATGGCAGAGCTGAATGAGACCAGGGATAAATTGGCCAAGGTGAATGACAGATATGATAAATCCAAGCAAGCGGTGGCAGAGAAGGGCAGGGAGGTGAAAGCCCTCAAAGACAGGATAAAAGAGCTAGAAAATGAGCTCAAATTAGATAAAGTTATAGCTGGGCTTAAGGCAATGCTATGGGCCAACATTGGCCAGTCTATTACTGACCAATGGCAGTATATAGAGACAATCCATGAGCAGCTAGAGCTCATCCCAAAAGCACAAGCTGAAATTCATAAGTCAAGGGCTGCTCTAGGAAACATGCCTGAAGTTGCCACCAGGATGATCAATGTGCTGAATAACAGAACAAGTACTTAGCTGGCAAATATGGGAATTCCCAATAGAACTGAGACCATTCAGTTGATCAAAAGGGTTCTCACATTGAGAAATTTAGTACAGACATTGGAGAGAAGAACCCAGGACATGCAGACCAAGGTGAAAAGGTTCATGGATAAATTCTTGGTGCTGCAAAACAGAGGATTCCCTAGCTTACTGAACAGCGCAGGAAGACTGCTCATTCATGAGCAGTATGCCAAAAGAGTGAATGCATTTGCCACAAACGAAATCAATGAGAAGCCCAACAACTCAGAAGAAACAGGGCCAGCTACAGGACAGACTATCTACAACAAGGTAGAAAGTCTATTTTTTATAATGAATGAGATCAAACACCTGTTTGAGGTGGCTCCCAATTTTTACAAGTATACAGAGGCAGAGGAGACTATGGATGCAATTCTCAGGCATCAACTCCCTACACAAGACTGGTGGACAAATACAATACAGAAAATTTTATAGACAGTGAGTCATTCACCAAATTTTGTTTTTAAAATATGAATTGTTATGTAAAGCACAGTTCAACAAAATCAGCATGCATTAAAGATTAGAGCTGAGCCAACTCAGCAGAAATTTCAGCCAACGAAGAAAAAGTAGGAAACCACAGGTGGCAGAGTCGAGAAAATACAGCGCAACAAACTTAAAGGCACATTTTCCAGCATTAAAGCAAAGTGGTTCGACCGACTCACTGACCTCCAAGGGTCAAAATATCCTCTGACAGACTTAAAGAGCAGTTATGTTGCATTCAAAGCTGTAATAACTTCTTTTCTAATTTCTGTACAAAGTAATGAAGATATTTCTCTCTCAGATGACTCAATGCCTGAGATATTTTGTATAAGCATTCCTATAAAGTCCCCTTCGCATGAGTTTGCAAGGGTTGTTGTTGATTTCTCCTGAAGAAGTTCTTATGCTGTAATCCTTTCAGAAGTTTAATAAAGAAAGTGATGGAATTTCTCGGATTTCTGAAGTGTTGAATGCGTTCTGGTGTCTGTTGAAAACTGCTGGATTCCTGTGTATTACACAAAACAATAAGTCTCTGTAACTCTCTCTGTTATGTGTTTTTGATTTGTTAAAATCCATATATGTTTCTAATGTTTGAACATTTAGCAACAAGGAAAAAGAATAACTTTCAGGATTTATTCAAGAAATACCCTGAGTTCAATCTGTGTTGTTAATGATTGTTTTCTTCAGCTGTAATCTTGATAAGTGTAATTCTTAATTGATGCACTTTCAGAATACATCTTTCACAGTGGCCTTTGTCTCAGGAATTCAAGTTTGCTCCTGTGCAACGTGTTTCACTTTCACCTCACCAGCTTAATAGAGAATTCTTAATTGCTTTCTGTTGGCTGACATGCTTCACCATTCAAGTTAGATTTGTTTGTCTGAGATACACAATCGGCCCTGCAGTTTGAGCACCACCAATCCTGCATTTCAAAGCATTTCACAACTCCAGACTCCATTGCCCAATGATATATTACTCTCTAAACACTACATCTTAAGCCCTGAAAGAAATCCTTCAACCAAAACATAAACCTAAACCTGAGCATAATACCTAGCCTAAAACACCATCATAACAGAGACAAATCATAAAGAGAGAGCCCTCTCTGAT
Source organism: Pinus tabuliformis (assembly GCA_031772625.1). Lineage (NCBI taxonomy): Eukaryota > Viridiplantae > Streptophyta > Pinopsida > Pinales > Pinaceae > Pinus > Pinus tabuliformis. Next base: position 703,379,883 of record CM062812.1, read on the forward strand.
TACAGTTTGGCTAGAAACTGTGATCCAAAGATTGGTTAGTGGTTACCCCGGCCGTATTCCCTTGGGAGTCATAGGGAACAACCTGGGTGTTAACATAAGGTTCAGACAATTATTGACATGCCTCCACCTTCAAATTTGCTTCAAATTCAGAAACTCCAAGGGAAAGAAAACTTTCTAAGAAGGTTCATTCCAAATTACGCCGAACTTGCTAAAGGTTATACACGTATTTTGAAAAAAGAAGTACCCTTCAACTGGGATCAGGTTGCGCAAGCTTCCTTTGATGCTTTAAAGGATTCCCTAGTAAAAGCATCATTAATGTACGCTCCTGACTATCAAAAAGACTTTAACTTGTATCTTGCCGCTACAGATACAATCATCGCAATGGTTTTAGTATAAGAAGACAATGGAATAGAACATCCGATATATTATTTAAGCCGCAACTTAAATAATACAGAAAGCAAGTACTCCTATGTTAAAAAGCTGGCTCTAGTAGCTGTTCAAGTAGTACAGAGATTTTGACACTATATACGCTTTCACAAAACTACAATTCTGTCAGATTGCAACCCTATGACCTACATTCTGTCGCGTCAATTTCTAGGGGGAAAATATTCCAAATGGATAGCCATTTTGCAAGAGTTTGATTTGGAATTCACCAAATCCAAATCAAAGAAATCTCTAGTCTTCGCGGAGTTACTTTGTGAGGGGTTTAATGGCCTTTAAAAGGGTTTGTGCCTTGGAAAAGGTAGAAACAAGGCCAAAAGATGGTTTTTTATACATATGAAGGGAATTTAAGCTTTGTGAAGGAATTAAAAATCACTAGAGGGGTTTTATAGAGTGATGAAGGGCTTTATGCATCGAAAGGAGTCCGAAATGCATCTGGAAGATGGTTAAAGGAGGGCAGTGTGGGTTCTTGCTGAATTTCTGATAAACTTAGCAATTCCTGAGGATGTATATGGTTATCTTTCAACCAGGGGGAGGGGATAAGTATATAGGGGAGTAATATACATAGCTTTAGTAGGGGAAGGGGAAATAGATAGGGAGCTACATAGTAAAGTTAATAGTTAATATGACAATGATGAGAAAAAGCGCTAAGTATGATGTCTTAGGCTATCAAATGGGGGAAAATGACTGATAGAAGAAGTGTGAACATTCCTTGAGTGAAGCAGATCTTCACCAAGGCAAATGATATGGAGAATGATGAAACTAAGAGGTATCAAGCAGATATTGACCTTTTTAGGGGAAGTTAGTGAGTGACTTGAGGAAAAAGGAAGAAGGGAGGAGTTAGACATGCCTCGCTTGAAGTCCTCCAATTGAAAAACTGCCTCAAACCGAAAAACGGATTGCTTATCAAAATTGGAACACAACAGTGGCAGTGAGACTAGCACACTCTCATGGACACTTCTTTGGCCATCTGTAGCAAATATGGAGCATTGCAGCATGCATAGTACAACATATTTGGCATGTAAAACTGTCGATCATGAAAGATGATTAACCTGCTGCAGCAGGAGGCTAACAGTGGCTCCACTTGGGGATGGATTTTCCTTGTGAAAAGCCAAGAACAGCAGGTCAGACTGCCTTGTATTCAATTGTTGCTGTATTCTGCAAAATTCCCTTGGCTGGCTGCCTTATTGATCCTACCTACCTACCCTAACCAGCACTTACTTTGCTGTTAGGTGAAATGAAATAACCAATGCAGCCACTTAAGCAATAAAAACATGAGTGGGCTTTGCTGCTTGTGCTTGCTGGTGAAACAAACTGAGATCTTGCAATCTGATGTGGCTTTGTTAATCTCTGAGAAGATCAGGAAGCTACTGACCTCCTTCGCTGTGTTTAAACACTGTACAAAACTGTCCTGCAACATATATATACAATTGCTAGGCTGAAATAAAGGACTGTACAAAAATTTGGGACAGCCATCATGCCTTTGAATAGGGAAATCATCAACAACTTGATACTGAACCTTGCAGCCTGCTAATGGAGAAGAGCACTGATTTACTTCATCATCCAACCTGCCAGCAGATGGGTCATACCAAACTTGGAATGATACCTGCAATTCATTACAAACAGGCTCAGATGGCACTTGACTGATTTGCACTTGCTGCTCCTTCTCTTCTTTACATAATTCAGATGACTCAAAACAAAGCGGCAGTGGAGCAATTCTGATCATTTGATCACACGCTGCTGCTTCCGAGTACTCCTTTTTAATCTGACTTTCAATGGCACTTCGGGGTTGCAAAACTAGAGGCAATACATTTTGAACAATGATTTGATCATCCTCCAGACGATCAATATCAACACTTGCTGATACTTGCTTATTAATTGCATGATAGTTCTCCTTAATAAATTGAAAAGATTCAAAACAGAAAGGTAAAGTTCCTTCACTGAAATCAAAACACTCTGCGCTTTCCTTCTTTACTTCATATCTGAACTGGGCAAACTGATCATTACATTCAAGCTGCTGAGCCTGAACTTTGCTTCCTGCCAAAACAGGATCTGATTCCTCTGCAAGGCTGATTTGGTCGTTAGGCTCATAATAATCATCATACTCGTCATATTTTGGCAAGCAGTTGAAAGAAGAGAAGCTGCCATATTCACATAGTATATCAGGAGATTGCTCCTTCACATATGGATGTATGAATATGTCATCTGATTTGTGGTAGTTTTGTTCGTGAATGTCACTATTTTCCTCATGCACAACAGATGTGTTCTTGTGCTCTAAGCATTCAACTTTCTTTGTGATCAGCTGCATCATTTCTTCTGACTTTTGTAACACACTATGAAGTCTTTCCTCTTGCTCTGCCTTGCGCTGCTCTTCCCTCCTCTTTAGATTTGCCTCCACATCCACAGCGATGTCCTGCATTTGTTTCATAGTGGACGGGCATCTTTCTCTCAAACGGAATTATATCTCTGGGTCAAATGCTCTAGGATACTGCAATAGAGCTAAATCAGGGGGAGGTCTTATATTTAAAGGCATGGACTGATAGACTTGATTGAATCGATCAGAAAATTGTTGAACAGATTCACTTGGAAGCCTCTTTAACTCATCATAGTCTTAAATGAGTTAGAGGAAACTGACTTTGATCATCCATCTATCAAGGAAGACCTTGGAACACTGCTGAAGATTAGAGATGCTAGCCTCTAGAAATTCTTTAAACCAAGTCCTAACTTCGCTTTGCAAAGAAAGGGCAAACAGCCTAATACTAACATCCTCGTCTTCTACTTCAAAAATGTTAAGATAATCTTCAAAATCCTGGATATGTTTCTGGGTAGTAATACCATTTTCTCCGTCAAATCTCGGGAGATACTCAGGATGATCTTTAGGCAAAGGATTGAGCAGGGGAGGCAAAATGAGTGGCTTATATCTGTCAGGAACTTTACGAGGCACGGGAGTATAAACAGGGATTGAATGACTGGGCTCTATTTTTGGTTCCTCCTTCGTTGTATGATGATCTTCAACAGAATTAGAAGGCTACTGCTCTAATGCGCAAGGAGGATTTTCAACAACATTTTCCAAAGGACAATCATAAAAATCTGATCTAACATCGTCTTTAAAATACAATATGCACAACAAAATCTTATGGAAGAGAAAGAACATGATCTCTTGGATAATAATCCAAGTCAAAAGCCTGATCTGCTTATACATTTCTTTCGGGTTCATTTCTCTAGCGGAGTCTTTATTATGAGGATGATGTGGAGTCGCCAGGTGGATGAATTAACTTTGAAGTGCCTGATCTCTGTCCACCATCACAGATCAGAGCTAAACGTGAAAATAACCCTGAAGAAAAGGAACACTTTCTCCAGAAAACGAGGCAAACTGATCAAAATTGGGGATTTACAGTAATAAACAAATGATTTATGTCCCCAGTGGAGTCACCATTATGTTATCACTCAGGTTGTTCCCTTTGACTCCCAAGGGAATACGGCCGAGGTAACCACAAACCAGTCTTTGGACTGCAGGTCCTAGCCTACCAGCAGTCAGAGAGGGCTCTCTCTTTAGGATTTAGCTTTGTTTAAGGGATGATTTTAGGCTAGATATGATGCACATGGGTTTGTTTGAGTTTGGTGGGATGGTTGATGCTTCAGACAGAGTTGGAATGGGAATACAGAGCAGGATAACTACACATGGCACAATGTTAAATGCTGGAACCAGGATGAAATGGAGGTTAGGGGTTGAGAGGCAATTAAGGATCTCTCATCCGGCCAAAGAGGGAAAGTGAATGAAGACTATGTAGGAGCAATGAAGGATTCCTAAACAACATTCAGAAATGTGAGAAATAGCTTGAACATGATCAATAAAGTATTCATATCCATCACTAATTCAGAGGAAAACATGTAAAAACCACAGCAATTGAGCACATAGCACATAGAAGGAATTTTGAGCTATTCTTTCTTTCTGTAGCTTAGATTGTGATATATAGGTGATACATACACATATAAACTAAAAAACAGAGGCAAGAAGGACTTATTGAGTCATGTAGAAACACCAGAAATCTGTAGCATACTCTTCAAGCCATGAAATCCACAACCAGCACAGGAACAAGCATTCCAGCATCTTTGATTATAGAAACTCTCAGGCTTACAGCGCAAGTCTAGATAATGAAAACAATACAACCAACCAACCCTTTACACTATACAGAGGGTGGTCTTTATAGAGAAAATATCTAAAAATATGTACAAACAGTAGATTTGAGGGCAGATCTGGAGAAATGAATGATTGTAACCTAACATTTATTGGAATGAATGAAAAAATATCTATCTAACAGTTGCGCAGGGACAGCAGCCTCAAGAATGAATTAATATGGTCCTTTGGAGCTCTGCGCTAGCAATTTGCCATAATTGCGCCTTGGGAACTTGTAGCGCTGCTCTCAGGTGTCTTTATACACTGTTCTGGCAATAACTAGGCTTTAAACACTTGAATTGCCTCTTTAGGCGGTTCTGCTACTGCAAAGTGGCTTTAATGCTGGCTTTAATGCTCATAACTGTGATCTGGTGGGCTTTGATGGCTCTGAGCTGCTTTATTGACTTTGATGGGGGCCTCTTTAATGTTCTGCTGCTTTTAGGCTGCTGATATTTTGAACTGATACTCTTTGCCGCTTCCTCTGATACACTTTGACACTGAATCGGGCCGCTTTCTCTCTCTGATACTCTTTAACTGTCAAATCGCCCCATTCTGCTCTTTGAATGCAAAATAACTGCTGCAAGTGCTTTCCGTGGCCCCTAGAATGCTATCGGCGCATGGCCGATCAAAAATGGTCCTTAAACTGATAAATTTTGCAACACTGGGTCGAATAAAGGAGCTCTGGCGGCATGCCGAGGAGAAATCTCTGCATTTGGAAGTATTTGGGCCCGGAGCGATCTCAAAATGGCCAAGGAAGGCATCGCTCCTTTGCAGTTGTGGCGGGCGAGAGCGCTGTACACAAAACTTTAAAAATGGCCCTTTTATTATAATACAAAAATGCTTTCAAAATTGTGCAAATTCATGAAATTTGGGCGCAGGCGGCAACTGTTCATTTTATTAAATTCTGGCCGTTGGATCCGGCGCGGGCCGATCCAACGGCCCAAATCTCATCGCCATATCGCATCGGGGCGGACCAGGGGGGCGGCACATAAACAATTGCCGAAACGCGCGGACCCGAAATGCTTATAGGCCCTTTCTTTATTTGAATCGGGTCCGGCCCATCGGCGAGTTCAAATCGGCGGAACAAAACATAAGCTCCCCGAAATCATCGGACCCGAAATGCTTTTACAGGCCCACTTTATCTCTTTTCGGGTCCGAGCCATCGGGACCCGCATATCGACGGATTTACAATTGAAAGGGTCCGCGGACCCGAAACCCTTAACACTGCATTTATATACCATTACGGCTCTGGCCCGCCGAGAGCCTTCTTTTCGCTGCACTAGGGGCCCTTACGGACCCGAAAACTTTATAAGCCGCGCCTTTATAATATTTCGGCTCCACTGGTCGGAGCCATATACATGGGGTGATCACCGATATAATATGGGCCGTTGATTTGGTGAGGGCGATGGACGGCTGAGATTGAGTCGGCACTTTGCTATCGGCGGGGTCATGGGGGCTGCCACATAGAAACGCCGAAAGCCATCGGACCCGAAATCCTTTATAAGCCGCGCTTTATATCTTTTCGTCTCCGCCCAGTCGGAGCCATATATAGGAATGAAGCGATAAAACATTAGCCATTGATCTGGGGCTCAAATGGATGGCTGAGATTTGGTCGACGTTTCGCTGTCGGAGCAAGCTAGGGGCGGGACATTATATACATATGACTGTCGATGCGATATCACAATCGGTGATCGGCGGACCATTTGTTGGGCTTATATATATTGTTTGCAACCATGCGATACGCCGATCGGCGAAATCGCAATCGGCCTTTATTGATCGGACTCCCATATATGCATTGTGTTAACACACGACTCCCCTCCCAACTGCGATATCGCATCGGAGGGGGTCCAAATAGAACTCTTTTGCAATCGGAGCAAGGCCCAAGGTAAGTGATGCGGACTTTTATGATCGGAGGCAGAATTTTTGATGTTTTGAAGGGATTTCAAGGCATCGGAAGGGGTCCGAAAGCCCAAAGAGGGATTTTTCATGCCTTGGAAGGATTCCAAAGGCACCTGGGAGGATTGTTATGTGTTTTTAGAGGGGTTTAATGGCCTTTAAAAGGGTTTGTGCCTTGGAAAAGGTAGAAACAAGGCCAAAAGATGGTTTTTTATACATATGAAGGGAATTTATGCTTTGTGAAGGAATCAAAAAGCACTAGAGGGGTTTTATAGAGTGATGAAGGGATTTATGCATCGGAAGGAGTCCGAAATGCATATGGAACATGGTTAGAGGAGGGCAGTGTGGGTTCTTGCTGAATTTATGATAAACTTAGCAATTCCCGAGGATGTATATGGTTATCTTTCAACCAGGGGGAGGGGATAAGTATATAGGGGAGTAATATACATAGCTTTAGTAGGGGAAAGGGAAATAGATAAGGAGCTACATAGTAAAGTTAATATTTAATATGAAAATGATGAGAAAAATCGCTAAGTATGATGTCTTAGGCTATCAAATGAGGGAAAATGATTGATAGAAGAAGTGTGAACATTCCTTGAGTGAAGCAGATCTTCACCAAGGCAAATGATATGGAGAATGATGAAACTAAGAGGTATCAAGCAGATCTTGACCTCTTTAGGGGAAGTTAGTGAGTGACTTGGGGAAAAAGGAAGAAGGGAGGAGTTAGACATGCCTCGCTTGAAGTCCTCCAACTGAAAAACTGCCTCAAACCAAAAAATGGATTGCTTATCAAAATTGGAACACAGCAGTGGCAGTGAGACTAGCACACTCTCATGGACACTTCTTTGGCCATCTGTAGCAAATATGGAGCATTGCAGCATGCATAGTACAACATATTTGGCATGTAAAAATGTTGATCATGAAAGATGATTAACTTGCTGCAGCAAGAGGCTAACAGGTACATCATAGTCGCGGTCGACTATTTTACAAAATGGGCCGAGGCGATGCCTACATTAAACAACAGCGGCGAAATGACTGCTCTTTTCTTTTTCAATCATGTAGTCTCTAGATTCGATGTTCCACATGCTATAGTCACAGATCATGGATCGCACTTTCGCAATCACATGATGGTTGAATTGGCTGCCAAATTAGGACTGTCCCACGACAGTTCTACTCCATATTATTCGCAGGCTAACGGACAAGTTGAGGCCATCAACAAAGTCCTGAAGCTTATGCTGCAAGGATGATTGGAGTCCACAAACGGAATTGACATTTAATCCTGTACTCAGCTCTGTGGGCATATAGGACATCGGTGAGAAATGCGATGAGATTTACGCCCTTTCAGTTGGTGTATGGTCTAGAAGATGTCTTACCGATCCAGTGTGAAATTTCATCTCTCAAGCTCGCAATTGATCTACTTCCTGAAACTTCAGAGGAAGAGGCTCATTTCTTGGAACTGATCCACTTGGATGAAACTCGTCATGACGCCGCGTTGGCTAATGAAGCATATAAGAAATGTGTCAAAGCGCAATTTGAAAAAAATGTCAAGCCTCGCATCTTCTCAGAAGGTGACCTGGTCTTGCTGTACGATCAGGACTCTGACAAATTGGGAGCAGGTAAGTTTGAACCATTATGGATGGTCCCCTACATTGTTAAATGGGTATTGGAAAAAGGAGCCTACGAGCTGGTAGATTACAATGGGATTCCACTGTCGCAACCCTGAAATGGGTTGTATCGTAAGCGTTACTATGCTTGATTAAGTGTAGTAATCTCTTTGTAAATATTCTTTTGTTACATTTTTGTTTTCATTCAGAGTTGTCATTTTGGATAGGTAATCCACTTTGCATTTGTTACAGATGTCGAACTATTTGAAAACATTCATTGGGTATGCCGACAGAGCTAGTCGTAGTACACGTAACCTATCTTTTGCAGCCTGGACCATTTTTGCTCCAAGCGGCGAGTTAGTGAGTTTCAGGGGGATATGTATTGGTCGATCAACGAACAACATCGTTGAGTACAGCGCGTTGATGAAGCTTCTCTCTGATGCCATTTCACATGGCATACGCCAACTTGTTGTCAGGCTAGATTCGCAACTCGTCATTCTATAGCTTACTGGCGTCTATTCCGTTCGGAACCCAGCTATCTATCATATGTTCCTAAGAGTCAGGATTTTGGAAAGGCAGTTTGATTCCATTCAATATCAACACATTTCCAGAAACTTAATAACAAATTATGTGTTAGATAGACATTTGTAGCATTTGTAAAGAAAAGCATTTCACATTAACATTTGCATCAGGATCACATAACTTAACCAAAATAAAACTCCAAAAATAAAAAATATATAACTGTTTATAGTTTTTAAAAAATGTTTTGTGTACAAGACAAAATCGGTCATATGACCAAGAAACTTAAAAATGAATGCAGAAAAACACCCTAGACTAATGGTGCTGGTGATAGCATATCACTGCCTGTGCGATCATACGCAAGAGCCTAGTCCATCGACTCGGCATGTCAGTAGTATGTCACTGTAACCTCAGAGGTAACTCGTCGGTCCTCACATCCTGAATACCAAGGGTGAGACTCTCGATCTGATCCTACAGCACTGCCAGGGTCTCCGCTATGTCTAGATCGTGAAGGATAGCCTTCCCTACAGCCTCTCCTGCTGGAACATCATCTGCCACCCTTGGGCATGCTGTTGGTCGCACTGTTCCAACATCTACACAAATATAGGAGTTTGATTAGTCTTGATGACATTTAAAAAACACAAAAACATTATGAAATTTATAAACAAAGATATGGTCAAATAATTTTACCCATAGCACTCCACTGCTTGCCAGCCGGTAACGCCAAATCTGGGTCGCCTCGAAAATCCATCCCAACATATGGATACTCCGTAAAGACCATCTCCTGACAGTCGAACCACTCAAAAAAGGCATCAGAGAAAGAAATATGTGACTGACCAGCATGTCTGGCCATGAGATCAACCCATCTCTGCATCCGTGGTTCCCTCGGTGCTGGCAATCCTAGTGAAATGTACTGTGGCTGCATCAGTGGAATCCTCTCCAAGGTGAAAGCAGTCAAAATGGAACCGTAGCCAAAGTTCTTGGATCTTCCATTCTTTACCTTGGAGAGCTGTTCTTTTATGACTGGAAGTACCGCCTCACACCAGTTGAATACCTTTGGTTCTAGGCATTCCAAGGCGTACTGCATATAAGATCTGTTGGCCAAATGAAGAGCCGCGCTACCAGCCAATCTAGCAAAGGTGAATAAAATGGTCCTCAAGGGCCGATCAGTGACATCTCAGATATTGATCTTGCCGTCCCTGCTGGGCTGAGATCCATCTCTACAAAACTGGCGAATATAATCCCTCACAGATTCACCCCCACGGGCGGATCCTGATAGTGAGAGAGGGGCACCACGCCTCGATAACCCCGTCAAAAAGTAGATATCCTCAACTGTCAATGGAATGGATTTGCCTCTAATCTGGAATACCTGGTTGATCAGATCCCATGCATCGAGAAAATATTGCAACAAGTTGATTTGTTGCCTCATGTTGGATGTGCGGAAGAATTTTAGCAAGCCACAGTTTCGTAGTGCAGTAACTGTACTCTGATTGTGTAAAGCAATCATGTCCTCTTCTTCATGCTCGCGTTCACGCCATGTGATGACCATCTTGATCCGATAAATCTCTAAAACACAAATAAAAGATGAATTAGGATCCATTTTTGAGTAAAAACAAGCAAAATTTACATGAAAAATCACTGTACAAAGTTTCCCTTCTGCGCCCATCGCACCCTACCTGTGCACAGGGTGAGATGCATACTGACTGGCTAGTGTCCAGCTCAGTATGCATTGCACTTTTCGATGCAGGCCAGGTGCGATGGAGGGAGAACGAGTTCTTCAAACCCCAAGGGCCCAGAAGCAGGGAAAAACTTGCTCAAAATCAGAAAAGGATGGAATGCAAATGAAGAGCTCAGGGTTAGCTCCTACCTGGTCCTGATGGCGCGGAGAATAGTCCACCGGATCTCTTGAAATCAGCTGATGAAATTTGAGGGGGAAAACCACTCCAGAGCTCCAAAATCCCAAATTTGAAATGAAATGGTAAAAATGAGAGGTAAAACTGCTTTTTATGTTACTATTCACGTACTTCAAGTAAAATGTTGGTTTTTAACTCATTTTTTTGAGCATGTATATGTATTTCTAATCAATTTGATGGAGTAGTTGAGCAGGTTGAATGACCGACAAAAGAATCTAACGTGTTAAATGGTGAAGTGAACATCTTTGACCACTATTATGACCAATGTTTCTGCAAGGTTCAAACTCGTTAAAAAATAAACCCGCCACAGAGCACATGTTAACGCAAGGTTCAAGCTCATTAAAAAATAAAGCTGCCTCCAGTAAACGACCTGTGTGATTGCATTGCTATCAGCATTTTGAGCCTTGGTTGTGTTCCCACCATCACCTCCATTATCTTAGACGATCATACGCTTCCACTTGATTGTTTACTCTTTTGAGGAACAACTGCGATGACTGATTCTGTTAGCCACCCTTTTCACACCGCCATGTTTTGCGAAGTTCCAAAATTACCTAGAACCAGTTGCTACCTGAAAACATCACTCGTTCCTGAAAAAACGAGTCTCTTTTAAGCTCTTTTTAGACTTGTTAAATATGAAAAGATTGCTGAGCTACTGGCCTTTCCAGCTCGTTAAAGTAATGGGAAGCGCCATACCTCCTCTACATTTTAATCTTTTTGGACCAAAGGGATCATCCCACAAAAATATCGAGCGCTTGTCTTTTTCGGCTCGCTAAAGCAATCGAAAAGTCATCCCTTTCATATTATTTTATACTTTTTCAGACTTAAGGGATTATGCTACGAAAAAGGACTGCTGGAGTTTCTTTTTCGTCCCTTTTCAAACTCTCTAAACATGAAAAGGATCGAGTTATCCTTGTCGTTAAAATCGTTAAAACAATAGTGACAAACTTGTCCGCCCAAATAAGAACGAGTTTCACTGTTGCTAGGCTCGCTAAAACATAGCGACAGGTTTGCCTGAAGGGCAAATTATAGAACAAGCATATGTTATCCTCCTCAAGCTTGACAAAAATAAAGAGGTACTGGTCAGCAATGACTGGGGAAAAATGGAAGAAAACTTGAAGAACTTTATTGGTAGCAGGTCGCTCTTGAACATGACACTTTCAATCCATCACCATGGTTGAGTTGGGTTGGGTTATTCCGTTCACCGGTCATATCACCATTGGTCTTTCACACCATCCATCTTTTAGTTTTAATGCTACCAATCCATCTCAGTGTCGCCGAAATGTTCAAGAGAAGTCATTTAGAGAATTCACCACTCAGCTAACGCCTCATCCACTATAGTACCTTCACCCTCAATTTTTCATGACCGCCATTCCTGAACCTTGTATCATCAGATCGTTTTCACCTCCAGAAAATCATTTGCTTCATTTTTTGTCGTAGATGTGAGATACATTAAGGCCCTCCTACGACGGGTCACTTCTTGTCGACATTAGTTCATTATCCAAGAAGTTGACTTAGAAACAACTCTTTCAGTACTTTGAAGCTTGCATGCCTCAATGGCAAGTTTCTCACTTCCAGCGACAGGTTTACATCAATGGCCTTCGATCGAAAGATTTTACGTGGTGTTCGACGTTAGATCATATATTCACACCACATGAATTGTACTGTAGTACCTTGAGGGTCATTATCATTATCGGTGATCCCTCTCGCACCTGTTAACAGCTCACATCATTTGCTGGTAATCAGGTGATGTCTTTTCATGTTCGACTTCAGGACATCTTCTCACATGGATCGACTTGTATATCGGGCGAAGATTGAACGAGTTTGAAGACCCGGGATCTAGTTTCATCCATCCAGGTTGCGATATATTCAAGAATATAAAGACATCAAATGTACACTGAAGCTACACAGATGATCATCCAAGCTAAGGGATGATGACTCTACATACAAAGAATCACCAGTCTGCAACAGCAGATGATTATCTGTCCTATGTACATGAAAATGAATTTATAAAGCTGAGCATGGGAATGCCCGCCTCAGCGAGATCATGAAAATAATATGATGATGATGTATTGTATTGTATTTTATACAGGTCACCTTCCAGTTCGAATTCCTCGGATCCTCATGATAAAGCATTTCACCTGACATCAAAAGATTTACGACCACATGCTTTAGGGGGCAACTGTTATAGACATATTTGGGCACTTCAACCCAAATCATATTTGTCGATAAACCAAGGGTTCTTGAACCCCTAAAAGTGTTGTTTTATACCCTAAAATATCATGGTCAACTGATTACATCATTTCCCAGATGTTCCACCTGAAAAACCACTCAGAACTGGCCAAAACTGGACCATAATAACTGCTCCTTGGTCAAGGTATGATGCATATTGACTCCTACACTTGCCAGGTGCGATGCATACTGAAGAGGCCTTTTGTGGGGTGCGATGAGTGAGAATGGATAAATGTCTGAGACAGTTTGCTAAGTGGATGCTCATGGAATCTTCTAGAAACTTCCTCTGTGACACTTGCCTATCTGAATTCGCCCAGGGATGAGTAAGAGATCCAAGAAATCTCCAAGTGGAACTAAGAACTACAAGTTGAATAACACTAATCAAAAACCTAGAGATGACTCGCACCTCTGCAAACATCTATAAATGGATCCCTCATTTGAGAGATCTAGGGGATGGAACTTTGTAATTTGTAAAGAAGTGTTGTTAGTTTGTCTTTGAGAAGAAGCATTGTATTGTTGGGTGATCTTGCTTTTCGTGAGGTGAAGAGGGCTTTGATGCTGGGAGGATGATTTTGGATCAGACAGCTGGGTTGTAATCCTCTCTTCTACTATTAATAAAGTTCTTTGAGTTTTCCTCCATATAATCTTGTATTTGTAAATCTTGTTATTTGTGAATGCAATTGTATGGTCAATGTATTTCTGATTCTGCATTGTTTATGATATTATAGATCGAGATGCTTTGATGTTGTTTTGTTACTTTGTCTCTACAGGGATTCTCTAGAAAGGGACAAGTATGAGAGGAGTTGCAAGTTCCATCAATGGAGAGAGAAATCAAGCAAGGAGTCAAGCGGAAGATCCAGGTTGGCCCTCTTTGCTTCTCTCTTATCTACCATATATAAAGGAAATCACAAAGTGCTTTGATTGCTTGTTTCTAAGATAGCTACCCATCTTAGTGGGACTAGCAGATCGAAAAGACACTAGTTTTCCCGGAAACAATTTTCTCCAACTAATTAACTCAAGATGAATTAATTAATTAGTAATCAAACAGCTACTAAGAACGAATTCAAATTTTACTTCTCAATTTTGGTTCAGGGACTAACTAAAATTGGAAGGTATCCCGAAATGATATTTATGGTAGTGCTATTTTTAGCACTTCTATCTTTAGCATTTCTTGTTGCTATTTTCAACACTCCCTCTCAACAAGGGATTATCAGTCACCCCAATCCTGTCTTTGTGGAACTTGAACTTGCATTTTGACAATGCCTTACTCAAAATATCTGCATCCTGCTCCTCGGTCGAAACATATAGCAACAACATGATATTCTTCACCACACAGTCTCGAAGATGATGGTAACGGATATCAATGTGCTTGGACCTGTCATGAAACACTGGATTCTCAAAGAGTTTGATACAACTCTGATTATCACAGTTGGATCCATCCTCTGACCAAACAATCCCACTAGAATCTTTCGCATCCGAATGGTCTCGCATGCTGCCTGACTGGTAGCCATGTATTCAACCTCTGCTGAGCTAAGTGCAACTGACCTCTATTTCTTTCTATACCAGGAAACTACAGCTGAACCAAGGTTGAAGATTCCTCTAGATGAGCTCTTCTAGTCTGATGGACTCCCTGCCCAATCAACATCTGTGAAGCCCTGAAGCTTCAGTCCCTCTGTCCGTTTGTACCACAATCCATACTGAGATGTGCCTCTAAGGTATCTCAGCGCATGCTTCACTACCTTCCAAAACAACTAGGTAGGTTGAACAATAGCTTGACTCAATTGGTTCACCACAAAGCACAAATCTAGTCGTGTGTTCACTAGATACATCAGTGAACCCACAAGATGCCGATAAATAGTAGCAGCTGATGAGCCGCAGAAATGGGTAACTATATGGGCTCATTCTGCCTATTATTTTCATTTCAAGTAGGGTTGTTGTTATCTTCAGTTCTAGGCATCCGAGTTCCTTAAGTTTAGGAGGACTGTTGGGAGTCCCCATTTGTATAAATAAAAAGCCTTCAAGCCTTAGTTGGTTAGCCATTTCTTAGTATATTTTCACACTTTTGTGCAGCATTGTACTCAACTAAGGGCTGAAGCTCTTGGGTTAGGGCCCAACCCAAGCTGTCCAACACCTCCTTTGTGTACTTATATGTTTTTTGTTTCCATTTATGAGTTAATTTCTACTGCATATACTCATTTTACTTCATTAGATTAGGTTGCTTTTGATGGTTAGAATAGTTGTTTTTGCTTCAAGTTGCTTAAGTAAGTTGCTGCAGTGACAGAAAAAGATCCAAAAAGGCTAACAGCAGGTCTTGATCTCCTTTCTCCCTCCTTGGGACTATGATCTGAGGTCAAGGCACTACTGCTGCCACCAAAAACACAGTTTTTGCTCCTTCATGCAATTGCTAGTGTGATACTTTGATTTGGAAAAGTTGATATTGGTTTAGATTTAATTGCTTAGATCATTTTATGCCCTTTTACCATAGTTATCTCACATGCTTTTCTATTCATAAGGTACTGTTCAACATTTTTCTGGTTTTAGGTCAGAATTTAGGTTAAGATAGACAAAACTCTGTTTTTTGGTTCCTGCTTTGGTCAGTTTTGAGAAGTAAGTGTGTAGATCTCTTGTAGAACATTCCAGCTCATCATTCCTCCATAAAACAGCCAGCACCAACTCACCTCTCATAGATCCCCCAGCTCATTCGCCACATTTCGCCAATCTGCCCTAATTTCTGCGTTTTTTTCCATAAAGTTGTTTTCTTACCATTTGAACAAATCCAACCATCTCCTTCGTCCCTGATCTTCCTTGACAAGTTATAGACCCCTCAACACCTTCATCCAACCTTAATTTCCCATTTCCCATCATTTTTTCACCTTTAAACCTCCAAAAACCACTTTCGGCCTCCTCCTGTAGATCCTCCTGTAGAATCTCCTGTAGATCCCCTGCAGCCTCCTGTAGAACTTCCTGTGAGTGATTTTTCGAAGTCTGATCATAATGGAAGTCTTCAGAAGGGTACTAGGGGCTTCTTAGGACCTCTCCACACCTTCCTCACCATCTTCAAAAGCCAACTCCATCTTCCTTTGCCACCAAACCTCTGCACAGTCACAACCAGTCAAATCATAGGCATAATAATTCCACATAAAAATACTCAAAAGTACAAAAAGCTGATTCTTTCTCATTTCTCCTCAGAAGTAGCTTGAATAAATGCAATTTACCTTTTTAGTAATCAATGGCACTCATTTCAGTAGTTTCCATGTCTTTTCTTGCACAAGTAGGGTTAGTGGGTAAACTAGGGTTTGCTAGGGTTTTCGTTTCATTCTAGTTTCTCTTCTCTTTCTATAAGTAGAATAGCCCCTGTAGAGGTATCTTCCTTTCATCTAAGTCAAAGCTTCTTTTGAGAACTCATAGAACTTGGCTTAAGCTCCTAGCGAACTTGTGCCAGCTTATCAAGTGACAACCCGCAGTAAGAGCTAGTACTTGTGTATATAGCACCGTTGCTTCCAAGTTTGCTACGAACTACCAGGTTGATAAAAGTAAAGAGGGAAGCCCCAGGAGTTGCAGCATTATTGCTGCAATACTGGAGCTCACCACTCTTTTTGGCACCGTTGCCGGGGAAGTGTCAGAGTATTTTGTGATTACTTCCTTTCTTCTATTTTCTACTGCAATATTCTGCTAAGTAGTTTATTTCAGCAAAAGTAGAGTAGTTGTTTCATTTTAATTCTATAAATTCAATTATGAAAAAGTAGATTAGACATTTCTTGCTTTCATTTCAATTATGCAATTTCATTTCAGCAAGTGTAGATTAGACATTTCCTGCTTTCATTTTAATTCTGCAATTTCATTTCAACAAGCGTAGATTAGACATTTCCTGCTTTCATTTCAATTCTACAATTTCCATTCCAGTAAAGTAGATTAGTTATCTCATGCTTTCATTTTAGTTTTGCAATTTCCATTTCAACAAGATTCCTTTCGGTTAGTTGTAAGTTGTTGTTCAATCCATTTCAGTTTTGTAGGTATAAGTAGAAAAAACACAAAAATCACCCAAAAAAGAGATTTCCTTTCATGCATCGTAGAAACAGGGACAATTAAGGAAAATTCCTACCCAATGCCCCCACCACATCACTAAGTCACCCTTCTCTCTTCTTTGGTGGAAGTGATCCAGAAGAACCTACAGGTGAACCTCCAAAGATATACGAAGATCCTATAGTAGAAGAAGAGCAAGAAACCATTCCTCCTAAGACCATGGCTGAAAACATAAACGTTAGAGGAAATGGGGAAAGAATATAAGGTGCCTTTCCTATTCAAGAGACCAATTGGGACACAAAAATGAAAAACATAAGTCCTTTAGCCTTACCTCACTTCCATGGACTGACTACTAAAGATCCTGATACCTTCTTGTTTGAATTTGTTGTTTTCTGTCGAACCTATGACTATGCAAAGGACGAACATAAGTTGAAACCATTTCCTTCTACCCTCAAGGATACAACATTTCGTTGGTTCATGGGGTTACTTGGAAACAGTATCACAATTTTGGCTCAGATGCAGCAAGCCTTTAACAACAAATACTGGGACTACTGTAGGTTAAAGGATACCAAGGAAGAAATCTTCTGAATGACCATGGGAAGTGATGAATCTTTAGAAGACTATGAAGAAAGGTTTCAACTCAGTTATAAAAGGGCCAGGTGCACACTTGACCCCGAATATCTGAAGTTGGTGCTGCTCAGAGGAATCCCTGAAGACCTTCTAGATACCCTCCATTTGCTGGCTGGGGGAGACATCTATCAACACCTTATGATGACATAAATAATGTGTTTAGAAACCATTCTAGGTCAGCTAGGAAGAGAGGTAGGGGAAGTCAACCTTTAGCTAGTACATTGTCATCCAATTCATCCCTTAGAAACGAACTTGAGAATTGGCTAGAAGATTTCAAGAGCGAGATGAGGCAGACTCTTGTCATGCAAATGGATACCCTTCATATCAAAAGGGAGCAAGAGGAAGCCGAGAGGGCTATGGCCATCTTTTGTCCCAGGTGCACTAGAAAGCATCCTAGGAACGAATGTCCATTGCATGCTATAGAAGTTTGTTTAGTCTGTGAAGAAGACCATCCTACGAATCAGTGCCCTTCCTTGCCCGGAATTACAGCTGCATATCAAGGGGCCGAAGGATCCACTGAACAACTCTATTTCATGAACCAAAGGAGACCACATGGACACAGAACTTACCATCAGGGAATGCAAGGGACATCCCAGACTTATTACAACCCCAATCAAGCCACTTCCATGCCTTCTTGGGCCCCCCCTGCTCATCCTTCCTAGTCCACACCCCCTCCTTGGTCATATCCTCCTCAATACCAGGGTCCACCAATTGCTCATTCATTTCACTCTTATGCTCAGCCATAGCCTCAGTAGAATGCACCTCATCAGGGGTGGAGGCCCCAGTACAACTCTCCTCCTACTCTTTTGCATCCACCACCTGCTCAATCACAACCATTACCTCCTGCTCCACCAAGACAACCCCAAATACTTGCTCAACCGAACCCAAACCCCAACAACAGACAGGCCCAACAGGTATATAGTGGAAAAGCATCATGTTAGACCTATGCTGTGGAGATTCAGGAGATTAACCTACGATCTGGGAAGGTTCTCCCAGATAGTTGACCTCCTCCTAAGGAGGATGAGGAAGAAAAACAAGAAAGTGAACCAAAAGTCATTCCACCCTTTCCTGAGAGACTCACTGGAACCACACAGCCGACCCCAGAAGAAACTGAACTTTTGGGAGAATTAAAACAGTTATGTGTAAAGATACCACTTCTCCAAGCCATAAAAGATGTGTCCATATACAACAAGATGATCAAGGAAAAGTGCTTCAGGCACCCAGACAGGCGCAAGAGAGATGCTCCAACTATCAATGTCATAGGAAAACTATCCGACCTAATGTTGGGGCAGGTAATTTGTCTGAAATATTTAGACCCTGGGAGTCCTGCAGTCGATGTCCACATCAATGGCACCATAATTCCCCATACCTTGATTGATCTAGAGGCTGCCATTAATGTGATGACCAGGGACACTATGCTCAAGCTCAACCTTCAAGGTTCCCTGAGAAAGACCACAATAGTCCTGCTGTTAGCAAACTGCTCCACCGAGATGCCTGAGGGGATTGTGGAAGATGTAATGGTCTCTATTAATTCCTGGGAGTATCCTGCTGATTTCCTAGTTCTCCAGCCAAAGGCAAAGCTCACCGGGTATCCTCTCATCCTAGGAAGACCTTGGTTGGCTACTACAGATGCCTACATAAATTATCGAGCTGGGAACATGACAATCAAGAATGGGCATATGTCCAAACAACTAGTCCTATATCCTCCTGCCCAATCTCTGTTAGAATATGATTTACCTCTCTAGTTGGAGGAGAAAGATGAGGATGAAGTCTATTCCGCACCATTTTGTACAGTAGAGGCTACCATGGGGGGACCACAAACCAAGGATGACCTTATTGAAAACTTGATTCAGAATCCACCCCCTAGTGTATTGCCATTAGAAGAGTTGGTGGAAGAAACCCAGGCTAATTCTGTAGTTGATCTTTGTGTGGCTGATCCAACCTCTCTCTGAGTGAACAACGTGGAATTCGGCCCAGAAAGAACCTTGAGGATAAACTCATCCCTATCCACCTCTTAGGAGAAAGAACTGTGTAACTTATTGAAAAACCACTTAGATGATTTTGCTTGGAGCTATAAGGAGATGAAGGGAGTCCACCCTTCAGTCTGTACTCATCAAATTTACATTAAAGAAGATTGTAAACCAGTCAAGCAGTCTCAAAGGAGGATGAATCCAGCCCTTAAGGACATTGTCAAAGAAGAATAACAAAAGTTGTTGGATGCAGGATTCATCTACCCCATCTCTGACAGCGAATGGGTCTCTCCTTTGGTGCTAGTGCCAAAGCAAAATGGGATGTGGAGAATTTGTGTAGACTATCGAGAACTGAACAAGGCCATCAAGAAGGACCATTTCCCTTTTCCTTTCATAGATCAAGTGTTAGATGGCCTGGCAGGGAAGAAGTTCTTCTCCTTCCTAGATGGGTTTAGCGGGTAAAATCAGATGCAAATTAGCCCGAAAGACCAAGATAAGACCACTTTCACTTGTCCTTGGGGTACTTTTGCATACTGGGTCCTTCCTTTTGGGTTGTGCAATGCTCCCGCCATTTTCTAGAGAGCAGTACTGAGCATATTTTCTGAATTGGTTCATGATTCGGTGGAAATCTATATGGATGACTTTACCCCTTATGGTTCTAACTTCCAGGAAGCTTTGAATAACCTGGGAAAAGTTTTAGCCAAATGCATCAAATTGAACTTGTCCCTCAGTCCTGAAAAATGCGAATTCCTAATGACTGAAGGTACCGTGCTAGGTCATACAATTTTTCAGCAAGGGTTATAGGTGGATCCCAACAAGATTTCTTTCATCCGAAGGGTCCCACCTCCTCAAAAGGTAAGAGATGTTCGGAGTTTCCTAGGTTTAGCAGGGTATTATAGAAGATTCATCAAGGATTTTAGTAAGCTAGCCTGTCCATTGTTTGGTCTTTTGGGAAAAGATGTTGAGTTCATATGGACTGACAACTGTCAAGAGGCTTTGGATACCTTGAAAGGTAAATTGGTAACTACCCCAATTTTGAGAGGTCCAAACTGGGCCCTACCTTTCCATATTCACACAGATGCCTCGAACAAAGAAATAGGAGTAGCCTTAGGGAAAGTTGATGAGAAGCTGCCTTATGCCATATATTTTGTTAGTAAGAACCTGTCCAAGGCAAAATTAAACTACATTGTAACCGAAAAGGATTTGCTAGCTGTAGTCCATTCCCTAAATAAGTTTAGACACTACATCATCAGCTATCAAACATTCGTAGACACCGATCATGTTGCAATTAGGTATTTGATGAATAAACCGGATGTAAATGCTTGTATTATTAGATGGTTACTTTTATTGCAGCAATTTGATTTGACCATTGTTGATAAGCCGGATAAGGAAAATGTTGTTGCTGATTTTCTGTCTAGATTAGATCTGCTTGCAGGTGAAGAAGAAAGGGTGGATGATCAAATTCTAGATGAACACCTATTTGTTATTTCAGTACTCACTCCATGGTTCGTTGATATAGAAAATTACTTGGTTTCAACACAGTTTCCATCACACCTGTCCTCAAAAGAGAAGAGCAAGATCGTGAGGAAAAGTGCCCCATTCACCTGGATTGGGGGCAATCTTTTTACGCTTGGCCCAAATCATATTTTGAGGCGATGTGTCAGGGAGGAGGAAGTTTTTGACATTCTCCTAACTTGTCACGATGGGCTCTGTGGGGGCCATTTTGTAGCAAAAAGTACTGCCTTCAAAATTAAGCAAGCCGGTTACTAATGGCCCACTCTTCATCAAGATGTCAGAAAATATATCAGCCAATGTGACCGATGTCAAAGGATGGGGAAACCTACTCCAAGGGATGAGATGCCCCTGCAATCTCAAGTGACTTTCGAGCCATTTGAGAAGTGGAGCACGAACTTTGTGGGTCCCATCAACCCTCTTTCAAAACATAAATATGTGTGTATTGATTATCTGACAAAATGGGCAGAAATAAAGGTGATCAAGGCAGGAATAGAAGAAAAAGTAGCTGAGTTTTTGAGGGAAAATATCTTTTACAAGTTTGGCTATCCAAGAGAATTAGTTACAGATCAAGGGACTCAGTTTACCTCCAATCTGATTGAAGACCTGCTCACACATCACAAGATTAAGCATAAAACTTCCACCCCTTATCATCTGCAAGCAGATGGCTAGGTGGAAGTCATTAACAAAGCTTTCGAAGGGATTTTGACTAAGGCAGTGAGCAGTAGCAGAAAATATTGGGCAGATCGATTGGTTGAGGCCACCTGGGCCTATAACACCACATGGAAAACCACCACAGGGTTCACACCCTATGAGCTGGTCTATGGGAAGAAGGCTTTGCTGTCAATAGAATTTGAATATAACACATTAAGGATGGCAGCTCAGCTGGACCTAAATCTTAGCCATGCACAAAAGGAAAGGTTACTTCAGCTAAATGGATTGGATGAGTAGATATTGCAGGCCCTTCTACACTCAAAGGTAGTCCAAATTCAAAGGAAATTATGGCATGACATACACCTCAAAGAAAAACAATTCCAAGAAGGAGATTGGGTGCTACTTTATGATTCAAGATATCAAGATTTCAAGGGCAACTTGAGGACAAGATGGCTGGGACCATACACAGTAGAAAAATGCAATGACAATGGTTCAGTCCTGATCCGGATCGTTGATGAAGAAGCCATCCCCATGCTCGTTAATAGGCATAGGTTGAAGATATACAAGAAGCCCCTTTCCAAGAAATAATTCTTTGAGAATATGAGTAAAACCATGTTGGTAGTGGAGCAGGTTTCTACCTCCACTCCACCCACACCTTGAGCTAAAAAAAAAAAAAAAAAAAGAAGAAAAAATAGAAAAAATAAAAGGTCCCTGGGTGAAAACCTCTTGGAGGCGCCCAAGGCAGGTAGTGAGGGTGAAAACCTCCTGGAGGCGCCGCACCTGTCTCATTAAAAAAAAAAGAAAAAAAAGAGAAAAAACAAAGGATGAAAAGAAAAAACAGAAAAAACCTAACTTCTTTTGAATGCATTGCAGGTTGCAGGAGGGTCACACAAGAGAAAAAAGACATGGCCAAGCTGCATACACCCTTGATAACTCATTCCTCCATCGCCATTGTCTTTTCCCAGGCCTTGGTCTCGTTTGTTCTGAAATTTTGCATCCTATAGGAAACTCTGTGCATTCTATAGGAGGCTCCTGTAGAAATTACAGAGAGCTCAAAATCAAGTTCAAAGAAGAATCTGAGGGCTAAAAATTTGTTTAGAAGGCCTGTGGACCTCCCTACCACCATTCATCTACCTAATTCTCCATTCCATCCCTGCACACCCACACTTCCACTCGCTTTTCCTTCCCTGTACAGAAAACACAGAAATTCTCTTTCTTTTGTTTTTAAACAAAAAAAAAATAATGATGAATAAACCAGAAGCATTTTTCACTTGTTTCTTACATGATGTATTCCAGCTGTTAATCCTTTCCTTCAAAACCTTGTGTAGCTGTCTCTTCAGTCCCTGCTCAAGCATCAGCCAGAAATTTTAGAGGGAGAAGCAGCTACAGGAAATCCTACAGGATTCTTGTAACAGCTGATCCCTTTAAAAAAACAAGCTCCAGAGGTAGGGTCAGTGCAGCGAAGATGTATACAACGTACAAGGAGTGGTGCCTGATTGAAAATTGCCAGTAGAAGCCACCAGTTCAGAGGCCACGAGCACCAGCACAAGTAGCAATTAAAAAAAAAAAACAAAGTGCCAAGTCCGAGCATGCAGAGCATGGTAGCGACTAACAGGTAAGTGGCTAAACCTGTTCCTCTATTGCATGAATATTATTTAGGAATTGCATGAACATTGAGATGGTCATGATCAAATGAAATCAGTGGCCAGCTAACTAGCCACCCTTGTTCAGTTCAAACCTCCCTCGTTGAGTTCAAACAAGCTTCGTCCCATTTAAACTACAGGTCAGAAACGCAGTTAGCACGTGTGGCCCATCAACTCGGGAAGAAAAATTCAAAACCGGTAGTGGTGGTGGCATATAACAGGAATAATGGAAGTGATGGTGGTCAGGCGACATGAAATTCCATAATGGCATTAGAGTAGGACCAACGGTACGGATGGGGATAACGTACCCATCCTGCCACCTCACCTCGCCACCGCAGATCATGCCATCAGCTTAAGTACACTGCGGTCAAAGCCTCCACCACATTTTGTTTTCATTTGAGTCAACGAGTTCTCGACTGCAGTAACTCACCTACCACCTTTAGAACAGTGAACTAGTCGTTCTCTGCTAGTTTTCGAAACCCTCCTACTTGTCAGGCTCTGCAGGAGCATTATTGCATTCTACAGGAGCAGGAACACCATCTACAGGAGGCTTTCTATAGGAAGGCTAGAGAGCAGCTCTGCAGAGGAAAAACTCGAAATTTTTTCCAAATTCTAGCTTGAAAAGGGGTAGGCTAAGAAACCCACTCTGCGTGTGATATATCTATACAAGGTGGTGGAATTAGGAGAAAATTATTGGGTTGAAAAAGTCAAGGAATGTGAGCACAAAAGTCTGCCTGTGTTTTTCTGAATTCTATACAGTCTCTCCATTTTCTTCTCTGCACTCAAAATCTATCTTTTTCTTCCCCATATTCTTCTGTAAAAAAGAGGTGCAACCATAGAAAATCAAGCCTGTGAAAAAGTGTGAATTTGCATTTGGAAGCCTGTTCATTTTGTGAGAAAGAAGAAAAGCATTGTTTCCTATACTCTCTGTTTTGTCAAAATATTGATTTCCTCAAAAAAGAAAAAACCCGAGCAGTAAATTCAGGTTGAGAACAGGGTTTGAAGGGAGGAAAAATTGAACATTGCTATTGTGAAAGAGAGAAACACGAAAAATTCCAGAAAGATAAACCTCAACTACTCCTCTGTTTCTGGTTTTGAAAGTTGTTGCCTTCTTCCTCACCTAAGCATTTCCAGAAGTCACTAAACACCATGCCAGGAGGTTTTATGAGAAAGGAGCCTTTGAACTCCAACAAATTGCATGAACACCCAGAGGTGGTAGCCCTCTTCACCAGGGCAAAATGGATGCTTTTCTTTGAGAGAATTCATGGATATGATGAGGAGGTGACTGAGGAATTCATAATTTCCTTAAGACCCCATTCGAAAACACATGCTATAGTCAGTTTCCAGGGTTTGACCCTAGAGCTTACACCATAATTTATCAGCAGAATCACAGGTTTTCCACTTGGGCTCCCTTGGAGCAAAGAAGAAAAACCACTAGGACAGGTTGCTAAAAAGACATTTTTTTAGCCTGATGAACATTCTATAGAGGATAAGAATGGGATTAGAAGGAAAAGTTTACCTCATCCATGGGGTGAGGTTAGCTACCAGATCATGAAATATATCTCTTGTGAAGGAAGATTCAATATAGTTTATGGTTATCACTTCAGATTATTGCATGAATTAAGATATGGAATGGACTTACTTGCAGCTAGAAAACTCAATTTGCCATATTTTCTCCTCCAGTCTTTGATAGAGTGTGGCAGCAAATTGAATTCAGGGGTTCCAGACCAACTGGCCCACCATGGACTCATTAAGTTGCTGGTAGAGGATGACCTCCACACATACACCATCCCTATAGCCTGGAAAATGTTTAGGAATATGACTAGGGAAGACGACATAAAAACTCTCACCGATGAACTCAATCCATCCGAAAGTGAAGAGGAGGAGCAGACAGAGGGACTTGAAAAGAAAATCCACGAGGAAGCACAAAATATTTAGGTTGAAGAAGAAAAAGAGGAGAAACAAAGAGAAGAAGAGAAAAATGACACAGCCACAGTTGAGCCTAAGGTAGAGAAGGAAACGGTATCAAAAGCAGAAAAGAGGAAGAGGACACAGGATGAGAAGAAGATAACCAAGACAGCTCAGAAGAATACTGCCACTGGAAAAGCAGAAACTCAACAAGAAAGGGAGAAAACACCACCTGAGACAACAGAAATTAAAACAGAAACAACAGACACAGGCAAAGCTGCAGAGGGTGAAGAGAAAAATAGCAGGAAGAAATATCCCCTGAAACACTAGCAAGGGAAGCAGCAGCTATACTTGCTACAATGAGCACCCCAACTAAGAAAAAGGGAAAAAGAAAGAGACAGACATCGATGTATTTCAAAGACCGGAGGAGCCTCATAATCAAGGTGGGTAAGCCCTAGCCACCATGGAAAGAACCCATTATCATTGAGGATGCACCCACTGTGACAAAGGAGGAATCTCCATCACCTACGAGAGAGGGAGTCCCAATATCTCCACCTGGAAGGAAATGATCAAATTGGTGGACTCTAAAGCAGTCCTACAGGAGGCACAAACCTCTCTACAGGAGACACGGGCCAAGCTCAAAGAAACTAAAAAACTAGAAAAGAAGGCAGAGGAACAGTCCCAAGAGGAAGGTAAGGCAAAAGAAATACTAGAACCAGGACCTCAGCCTAACTTAGGCTCCTATTACAATCTTCTGGAGGGTAGGGAGATCATCTCACAAAAATTCGTTGTGCCTCTTTTCTTCGAACTAGAAAAAGAAAGAGTCAGGTTCCACACCTGGATGCAGATTGCTAAATCTAAAGGAGTCGAAGATATAGGGCACATGGAAAACAAGTTGAGAGAGATGAGCAGGGAGTTGGGCATGGTAAGGCACACAGAGAGCATCAGAAGAGCTCAACTACAAGAAGAAAATGAACTGTTAAAAAAGCAGTTACAGGAATGGGAACCTCAAGGGGGAAATAAGCTGCCAATCTTGGAAGGACAACAACAACAAGAGGGACTCAAAGCAGATAGTGAGGCAGCAGAGAAACAACAACAAGAAGAATAACCATAGACAGATAGTGAAACATTGATGAAACAATAGCAAGAAAGAGAATCTCAGGCAGCAACTGAAGTGCTGATTTTGAAAAAGCAGCTGCAGGAAAAGGAAGCCCAGTTAGCCTGCATGGCCAGCTGGGCAATGGATGCATTGCAGTGCAGACAACCAGCTAAATCCTATGCACTGTATCTCAAAGACCAGTGGCTCCAATTCCAGATTAATACATTGGCCCAAAGGGGCACAATCCCATTTCAAGATTATGGTTAGTTTATGGATTTATGTGATCATATTTCAGCCGATGATAAAGCAAGGCTAGCAGAATTTTACCTACACAACATGGCACTTCTTGACATGAATTTATGGGATCCAAATGTTGTATTAGGAGACTTACAGCTAATGGCTATGGCTTCTTGGATGAGCCATTAGGAAAAGAGAGCAGTGGAAATTCAAAAGATAATGGAAAAAGAGCTAAGTGAGGCCCTGATGATAAGGGCAAAACTAGCAGTACCATTGGCTCTCATCTATGCCCATGAACACCTTGCAACCAATCCCCAAGTTCCCCCTAATTATGTTGACAGGCAAGCACAAGCTATTGCTCATTTTGAAGATATGGAGATATTGTTTGGTGATGACTGCCTTCATGCATGCATGAGAAGGTGGAATACATTGCCACATAGCTTAAGGATCAGGGAGTATCACTCCCCAAACAGAATGAGGGAGGCCATGAGGAGAGTACCCCTATACAAACACTCAATGCAAAACTTGAAAGCCAACTAGATTGGTCTTAAGTTCAGTCCTCCACTACTGTTAGGACTGTTGGAAGGAGTTAAGGAGGAGGAAGAACAGAAACAATGGGAGGAAGTGGATAGGAAAATAGGTTTCCATGATAGAGAGAAAGACATCACATCAGAGGCTTGGGATGTCAGGGAACCTGTTAGAGCTATTAAAGATGAAGAGCTAGATTAGTTGCTCAGAGGATGATGATGAGCCCCTAACTATATGGGCTCATTCTGTCTGTTATTTTCATTTAATCCACCATTCTCAATAGTTTTGTGCTTTTTTTAAAATATATTTATGTCAATAGAGTGAATGGGGATAGTCACTTTGCCATGTAGTCTAATGAATGTTTATTGCATATTTTTTGGACAATTTTAGACAAAGACAAGGAAATTATGAGCAAATGGCAGCCAAACTCGAGGGAAACAGGGAAGAGGACTTGTAGGAGGGGTGTTTCCTTCATTAATGACCCCTTCCTCATATTCTCCATCAGCAGATCGGAGTACAAAGGCCCACATTGATGATTCCAAGGGGCAGCCGAGTTCCTTAAGTTTAGGAGGACTGTTGGGAGTCCACATTTGTATAAATAAGAAGGCTTCAAGCCTTAGTAGGTTAGCCATTTCTTAATGTATTTTAGCACTTTTGTGCAGCATTGTACTCAGCTCATTTTCAAGCTCTTTTTGAGACAGTTTTATGTGATGTAACTGTTATTTTTGATAATGAAGATGAATGAAGTTTTGAGCTAGCACTGATTTTTTCCCAGAGGGCTAAAGCTCTTGGGTTAGGGCCCAACCCAAGCTGCCCAACACCTCCTTTGTGTACTTATATGTTTTTTATTTTCATTCATGAGTTAATTTCCACTGCATATACTCATTTTGCTTCATTAGATTAGGTTGCTTTTGATGGTTAGAATAGTTGTTTTTGTTTCAAGTTGCTTAAGTAAGTTGCTGCAGTGACAGAAAAAGATCCAAAAAGGCTAACAACAGGTGTTGATCCCTTTCTCCCTCCTTAGGACTATGATCTGAGGTCAAGGCACTATTGCTGCCACCAAAAACACAGTTTTTGCTCCATGCAATTGGTAGTGTGATACTTTGATTTCGAAAAGTTGATATTGGTTCAGATTTAAATGCTCAGATTATTTTATGCCCTTTTACCATAGTTATCTCGCATGCTTTTCTATTCATAAGGTATTGTTCAGCATTTTTCTAGTTTTAGGTCAGAATTTAGGTTAAGATAGAGAAAAATCTGTTTTTTGGTTCCTGCTTTGGTCAATTTTGAGAAGTAAGTGTGCAGATCTCTTGTAGAACATTCCAGCTCATAATCCCTCCATAAAACAGCCAACACCAGCTCACCTCTCATAGATTCCCCAGCTCATTCGCCACATTTCGCCAGTCTGCCCTAATTTCTGCCTTTTTTTCCATAAAGTTGTTTTCTTACCATTTGAAGAGATCCAACCATCTCCTTCGTCCCTAATCTTCCTTGAGAAGTTATAGACCCCTCAACACCTTCATCCAACCTTCATTTCCCCTTTCTCATCTTTTTTCCACCTTTAAACCTCTCAAAACCACTTTCGGCCTCCTCCTATAAATCCCCTGTAGCCTCCTAGAGAACTTCCTGTTTTTCGAAGTTTGATCGCAATGGAAGTCTTAAGAATGGTACTAGGCACTTCTTAGGACCTCTCCACACCTTCCTCACCATCTGCAAAAGCCAACTTCATCTTTCTTTGCCACCAAACATCTACACAGTCACAACCAGTCAAATCATAGGCATAATAATTCCACATAAAAATACTCAAAAGTACAAAAAGATGATTTCTTCTCATTTCTCTTCAGAAGTATTTTGAATAAATGCAATTTACCTTTTCAGTAGTCAATGGCACTCATTTTAGTAGTTTCCATCTCTTTTCTTACACAAGTAGGGTTGGTGGGTAAACTAGAGTTTGTTAGGGTTTGCTAGGGTTTGCGTTTCATTCCAGTTTCCCTTCTCTTTATACAAGTAGAATAGCCCCTGTAGAAGTAGCTTCCTTTCATTATAGTTAAAGCTTCTTCTGAGAACTCATAGAAGTTGACTTAAGCTCCTAGCGAACTTGCGCCAGTTGATCAAGTGACAACCTGAAGTTAGAGCTAGTACTTGTGCATACAACACTGTCGCTTCCAAGTTTGTTACGAACTACCGGGTTGATAAAAGTAAAGAAGGAAGCCCCAGGAGTTGCAGCATTATTGCTGCAATACTGGAGCTCACCACTCTTTTTGTTGCCGTTACCGGGGAAGCGTTAAAGTATTTTGTGATTACTGCTTCTCTTCTATTTTCTACTGCAACATTCTGCTAAGTAGTTTATTTCAGCAAAAGTAGAGTAGTTGTTTCATTTCAATTCTACAATTTCAATTCCGCAAAAGTAGATAAGACATTTCCTGCTTTCATTTCAATTCTGCAATTTCATTTCAGTAAGCATAGATTAGACATTTCCTATTTTCATTTCAATTCTGCAATTTCATTTCGGCAAGCGTAGATTAGACATTTCCTGCTTTCATTTCAATTCTGCAATTTCCATTCCAGCAAAGTAGATTAGTCATCTCCTACTTTCATTTCAGTTCTACAATTTCCATTTCAGCAAGATTCCTTTCGGTAGTTGTAAGTTGTTGTTCAATCCATTTCAGTTTTGTAGGTACAAGCAAAAAAAACACAAAAATCACCCAAAAAAAGATATTTCCTTTCATGCCTTGTAGGAACAGAGACAATTCAGGAAAATTCCTACCCAACACCCCCACTACATCACTAAGTCACCATTCTCTCTTCTTTGGTGGCAGTGATCTAGAAGAACCTATAGGTGCACCTCCAGAGATATACGAAGATCATATAACAGAAGAAGAGCAAGAAACCATTTCTCCTGAGACAATGGCTGAAAATAGAAACGTTAGAGGAAATGGGGAAAGAATAGAAGGTGCCTTTCCTATTCGAGAAACCAATGGGAACGCAAAAATGAAAAACATAAGTCTTTCAGCCTTACGTCACATCCAAGGACTGACTACCAAAGATCCTGATACATTCTTTTTTAATTTGTTATTCTCTATTGAACCTATGACTATGCAAAGGACGAGCAAAAGTTGAAACTATTTCCTTTCACCCTCAAGGATGCAGCATTGCGCTGGTTCATGGGGTTACCTGGAAACAGTATCACAACTTGGGCTTAGATGCAGCAAGCTTTTAACAACAAATACCGGGACTACTGTAGGTCAAAGGATACCAAGGAAGAAATCTTCCGAATGACTATGGGAAGTGATGAATCTTTAGAAGACTATGAAGAAAGGTTTCAACTCAGTTATAAAAGGGCCAGGTGCACACTTCATCCCGAATCTCTGAAGTTGGTTCTGCTCAGAGGAGTCCCTGAAGACTTTCTAGATACCTTCCATTTGCTGGCTTGGGGAGACATCTACCAACTACCTTATGATGACATAAACACTGTGTTTAGAAACCATTCTAGGTCAGCTAGGAAGAGAGGTAGGGGAAGTCAACCTTTGGCTAGTACATCCTCATCCAGTTCATCCCTTAGAAATAAACTTGAGAATCAGATGGAAGATTTCAAGAGCGAGATGAGGTAGAATCTTGCCATGTAAATGGATACCCTGCATATGAAAAGGAAGCAAGAGGAAGCGGAGAGGGCTTTGGCCATCTTTTGTCCCAAGTGCACTAGAAAGCATCCTAGGAACGAATGTCCATTGCACTCTATAGAAGTGTGTTTAGTCTGTGAAGAAGACCATCCTACGAATCAGTGCCCTTCCTTGCCCGGAATTAAAGCTGCATATCAAGGGGCTGAAGGAGCCACTGAACCACTTTATTTCATGAACCAAAGGAGGCCACATGGACCCAGACCTTACTAGCAGGGAATGCAAGGGACATCCCAGACTTATTACAACCCCAATTAAGCCACTTCCATGCCTTCTTGGGGTCCCCCGCTCATCCTTCCTGGTCCACACCCTCTCCTTGGTCATATCCTCCTCAATACCAAGCTCTGCTAGTTGCTCATTCATTTCACTTTTATGGTCAGCCACAGCCTCAGTGGAATGCACCTCATCAGGGGTGGAGGCCCCAGTACAACTCTCCTCCCACTCTTTTGCCTCCACCATCTGCTCAACCACAACCATTACCTCCTACTCCACCAAGACAACCCCAAATACCTGCTCAACTGAACCCCAACAACATACAGGCCCAGTAGGTATATAGTGGAGAAGCATCATGTCCGACCTATGATGTGGAGATTCAGGAGATTAACCTATGATCTGGGAAGGTTCTCCTAGATAGCTAACCTCCTCCTAAGGAGGATGAGGAAGAAAAATAAGAAAGTGAACCAAAAGTCATTCCACCCTTTCCCGAGAGACTAACTGGAACCACACAACCGACCCCAGAAGAAATTGAACTTCTGGGATAATTAAAACAGTTATGTGTAAAAATACCAGTTCTCCAAGCCATAAAAGATGTGCGCATATACAACAAGATGATCAAGGAGAAGTGCTTCAGGCACCCAGGCAGGCGCAAGAGAGATGCTCCAACTATCAATGTCATAGGAAAACTATCCGACCTAATGTTGGGGCAGGTAATCTGTCCGAAATATCTAGACCCTGGAGTCCTGTAGTCGATGTCCACATCAATGGCACCATAATCCCCCATACCTTGATTGATCTAGGGGCTGCCATTAATGTGATGACCAAAGACATTATGCTCAAGCTCAACCTTCAGGGTTCCCTAAGAAAGACCACAATAGTCCTGCAATTAGCAGACCGCTCCACCGTGACCCCTGAGGGGATTATGGAAGATGTAATGGTCTCTATTGATTCCTGGGAGTATCCTGCAGATTTCTTGGTTCTCCAGCCAAAGGCAAAGCTCACCGAGTATTCTCTCATCCTAGGAAGACCTTGGTTGGCTACGGCAGATGCCTACATCAATTGTCGAGTTGGGAACATGACAATCAAGAATGGACATATGTCCAAACTGCTAGTCCTATATCCTCCTGCCCAACCTCTGTTAGAACATGATTTACCTCTCTGGTTGGAGGAGGAAGATGATGACGAAGTCTGTTCTGCACCATTGTGTACAATAGAGGCTACCATGGGGGGGACCATAAACCGAGGATGAACTTATTGAAAACTTGATTCAGAATCCACACCCTAGTTTGTTGCCATTAGAAGAGTTGGTGGAAGAAACCCAGGCCAATCCTGTAGTTGATCTCTGTGTGGCTGATCTGACCTCTCTCCGAGTGAAGAATGTGGAATTCAGCCCAGAAAGAACCTTGAGGATCAACTCATCCCTATCCACCTCTCAGGAGAAAGAACTGTGTAACTTATTGGAAAACCACTTAGATGCTTTTGCTTGGAGCTATAAGGAGATGAAGGGAGTCCACCCTTCAGTCTGTACTCATCACATTTACATTAAAGAAGATTGTAAACCAGTCAGGCAGCCTCAAAGGAGGATGAATCCAGCCCTTAAGGACATTTTCAAAGAAGAACTGCAAAAGTTGTTGGATGCAGGATTCATCTACCCCATCTCTGACAGCGAATGGGTCTCTCATTTGGTGTTATTTCCAAAGAAAAACGGGAAGTGGAGAATTTGCGTAGACTATCGAGAACTGAACAAGGCCACCAAAAGGACCATTTCCCTTTTCTTTTCATAGATCAAGTGTTAGATGGCCTGGCAGGGAAGAAGTTCTTCTCCTTCCTATATGGGTTTAGCGGGTACAACCAGATCCAAATTAGCCCGGAAGACCAAGATAAGACCACTTTCACTTGTCCTTGGGGTACTTTTTCATACCAAGTCCTTCCTTTTGGGTTGTACAATGCTCCCGCCACTTTTTAGAGAGCAGTACTAAGCATATTTGCTGAACTGGTTCATGATTCGGTGGAAATCTATGTGGATGACTTTACCAGTTATGGTTCTAACTTCTAGGAAGCTCTGACTAACCTGGGAAAAGTTTTAGCCAAATGCATTAAAATGAACCTGTCCCTTAGTCCTGAAAAATGCAAATTCCTGATGACTAAAGGGACCATGCTAGGTCATACAATTTCTCAGCAAGGGTTACAGGTGGATCCCAACAAGATTGCTATCATCCAAAGGGTCCCACCTCCTCAAAAGGTAAGAGATGTTCGGAGTTTCCTAGGCTTAGCAGGGTATTATAGAAGATTCATCAAGGATTTTAGTAAGATAGCCTCTCCATTGTTTGGTCTTTTGGGAAAAGATGCTAAGTTCATATGGAATGACAACTGCCAAGAGGCTCTGGATACCTTGAAAGTTAAATTGGTAACTACCCCAATTTTGAGAGGTCCAAACTGGGCCCTACCTTTCCATATTCACACAGATGCCTCGAACAAAGAAATAGGAGCAACCTTAGGGCAAGTTGATGAGAAGCTGCCTTATGCCATATATTTTGTCAGTAAGAACCTATTCAAGGCATAATTAAACTACACTGTAACTGAAAAAGATCTCCTAGCTGTAGTCCATTCCCATAAATAAGTTCAGACACTACATCACTAGCTATAAACATTCGTAGACACCGATCATGTTGCAATTAGGTATTTGATGAATAAACCAGTTGTAAATGCTCGTATTATTAGATGGTTACTTTTATTGCAGCAATTTGATTTGACCATTGTTGATAAGCAGGGTAAGGAAAATGTAGTTGCTGATTTTTTGTCTAGATTGGATCTGCTTGTAGGTGAAGAAGGAATGGTGGATGATCAAATGCCAGATGAACACCTATTTTCTATTTTTGTACTCTCTCCATGGTTTGTTGATATAGCAAATTACTTGGTTTCAGCACAGTTTCCGCCACACCTGTCCCCAAAAGAGAAGAGCAAGATCGTGAGGAAAAGTGCCCCATTCACCTGGATTGGGGGCAATTTTTTTAAGCTTGGCTAAGATTAGACTTTGAGGCGATGTGTTAGGGAGGAGGAAGTTTTTGACATTTTCCTAAGCTGTCACGATGGGCCCTGTGGGAGCCATTTTTCAGCAAAAAGGATCACCTTCAAAATTCTGCAAGCAGGTTACTATTGGCCCAATCTTCATCAAGATGTCAGAAAATATATCAGCCAATGTGACTAATGTCAAAGGATGGGGAAACCTACTCCAAGGGATGAGATGCCCCTACAACCTCAAGTGACTTTCGAGCCATTTGAGAAGTGGGGCACGGACTTTGTGGGTCCCATTAACCCTCCTTCAAAACATAAATCTTACATCATTGTGTGTACTAATTATCTGACAAAATGGGCAGAAACAAAGGCGATCAAGGCAGCAACAGAAGAAAAAGTAGCTGAGTTTTTGAGGGAAAATATCTTTTACAAGTTTAGCTATCCAAGAGAGTAAGTTATAGATCAAGGGAGTCAATTAACCTCCAATCTGGTTGAAGACTTTCTCACACATCACAAGATTAAGCACAAAACTTCCACCCCTTATCATCTACAAGAAAATGACTAGGTGGAAGTCACTAACAGAACTTTGGAAGGGATTTTGACTAAGGCAGTGAGCAGTAGCAGAAAAGATTGGGCAGATCGATTGGTTGAGGCCTCCTGGGCCTATAACACCACATGGAAAACCACCACAGGGTTTACACCCTATGAGCTGGTCTACGGGAAGAAGGCTTTGCTGTTAATAGAATTTGAATATAACACATTAAGGATGGTAGCTCAGCTGGACCTAGATCTCAGCCATGCACAAAATAAAAGGTTACTTCAGCTAAATAGATTTGATGAGCAAAGATTGCAGGCCCTTCTCCACTCAGAGGTAGTCCAAATTCAAAGGAAAGTATGGCACGACAGACACATCAAAGAAAAATAATTCCAATAAGGAGATTGGGTGCTGCTATATGATTCAAGATATAAATATTTCAAGGGCAAACTGAGGACAAGATGGTTGGGACAATACATAGTAGAAAAATGCAATGACAATGGTTCAGTCCTGATCTAGACCATCAATGAAGAAGCCATCCCCATGTTCGTCAATGGGCATAGGTTGATGATCTACAGGAAGCCCCTTTCCAAGCAGGAATTCATTGAGAATCTGAGTAAAACTGTGTTGGTAGTGGAGCAGGTGTCTACCTCCACTCCACCCACACCTTGAGCTAAAAAAAAAAAAAAAGCAAGAAAAAATAGAAAAATAAAAGATCCCTGGGTGAAAACCTCTTGGAGGCGTCCAGGGCAGGCAATGAGGGTGAAAACTTCCTGGATGCGCCGCGACTATCTCATAAAAAAAGAAGAAGAGAAAAAGCAAAGGATGAAAAGAAGAAACAGAAAAAACCTAACTTCTTTTGAATGCATTGCAGGTTGCAGGAGGGTCACACAAGAGAAAAAAGACATGGCCAGGCTGCATACACCCTTGATAACTCATTCCTCCATCGCCATTGTCTTTTCCCAGGCCTTGGTCTTGTTTGTTCTGAAATTTTGCATCCTACAGGAAACTCTGTGCATTCTACAGGAGGCTCCTGTAGAAACTACAGAGAGCTCAAAATCAAGTTCAGAGAAGAATCCGAGGGCTAAAAATTTGTCTAGAAGGCCTGTGGACCTCCCTGCCACCATTCATCCACCTAATTCTCCATTCCATCCCTGCACACCCACACTTCCACTCGCTTTTCCTTCCCTGCACAGAAAACATAGAAATTTTGTTTCTTTTGTTTTTGAACAAAAAAAATGATGATGAATAAAAGAGAAGCATTCTTCACTTGTTTCTTACCTGATATATTTCAACTGTTACTCCTTTCCTTCAGAACCTTTTGCACTTGTCTCTTCAGTCCCTGCTCAAGCATTAGCTAGGAATTTTAGAGGGAGAAGTAGTTACAGGAAATCCTGCAGGTTTCCTGTAACAGCTGATCCATTTAACAAAACAAACTCCAGAGGCAGGGTTGGTGTAGCGAAGATGTATACAACATACGAGGAGCGGTGCCTGATCGAAAATCGCCAGTAGAAGCCACCAGTTCAGAGGCCATGAGCCCCAGCAGCAGAAACAATTAAAAAAAAACAAAGTGCCAAGTCCGAGCATGAAGAGCACAGTAGCGACTAACAGGTAAGTGGCTAACCTGTTTTTCTGTTGCCTGAATATTATTTAGGAACTGCATGAACATTGAGATGGTCACGATCAAATGAAATCGATGGCCAGCTAATTGGCCACCCTCGTTCAGTTCAAACCTCCCTCGTTGAGTTCAAACAAGCTTCATCCCATTCAAATAATAGTTCAGAAACACAGTCAGCACGTGTGGCCCGTCAACTCGGGAAGAAAAACTCAGAACCGGTAGTGGTGGTAGCATATAACGGGAATAATGGAAGTGATGGCGGTCAGGTGACATGAAATACCATATGGCACTGGAGTAGGACCAATGGTCCGGATGGGGATAACGTACCCATCTTGCCACCTCACCTCGTCACTTCAGATCACGCCATCAACTTAAGTACACTGCGGTCGAAGCCTCCACCACCTTTTGCTTTCATTTCAGTCGACGAGTTCTTGACTGTAGTAATTCACCTACCACCTTCAGAACAACGAACCAGTCATTCTCTGCTAGTTTTCAAACCCTCCTGCTTATCAGGCTCTACAGGAGCATTATTGCATTCTACAGGAGCAGGAACATTGTCTACAGGAGGCTTTCTATAGGAAGGAACTTGAAAAGAAAATCCATGAGGAAGCACAAAATATTCAGGTAGAAGAAGAAAAAGAGGAAAAACAGAGAGAAGAAGAGAAAAATGACACTG
This sequence comes from Pinus tabuliformis, assembly GCA_031772625.1. Classification (NCBI taxonomy): domain Eukaryota; kingdom Viridiplantae; phylum Streptophyta; class Pinopsida; order Pinales; family Pinaceae; genus Pinus; species Pinus tabuliformis. The sequence goes on from CM062812.1 coordinate 703,416,603, forward strand.
CCACAGTTGAACCTATGGCAAATAAGGAAACGATATGAAAAGTAGAAAAGAGGAAGAGGACACAAGCTGAGAAGAAGAAGACCAAGATAGCTCAGAAGAAGACTGCCACTAGAAAGGAAAAAACTTAGCAAGAAAGGGAGAAAACACCACCTGAGACAACAGAAATTAAAACAGAAACAATAGACAGGCAAAACTGCAAAGGGTGAAGAAGAAAAATAGCAGGAAGAAATATCCCCTGAAACAATGGCAAGGGAAGTAGAAGTTGTGCATGCTGCATTGAGCACCCTAGCTAAGAAAAAGGGAAAAAGAAAAAGACAAACATCGATGTATTTCAAAGCCCAGAGGAGCACCAGAATCAAGGTGGGCAAGCCCCAGCCACCATTGAAAGAACCCATTATCATTGAGGATGCATACACTGTGACAAAGGAGGAATCTCCCTCTAAAATCTCCATCACCTATGAGAGAGGGAGTCCCAAGACCTCCACCTGGAAGGAAAGGATCAAATTGATGGAATCTAAAGCAGTCCTATAGGAGGCACAAACCTCTCTACAGGAGACACTGGCCAAGCTCAAAGAAACTGAAAAACTGGAAAAGAAGGCAGAGGAACAGTCCCAAGAGGAAGGTAAGGCAAAAGAAATCCCAGAACCGGGACCTCAGCCTAACTTAGGCTCCTATTACAATCTTCTGGAGGGTGGGAAGATCATCCCACAAAAATTCACTGTGCCTCTTTTCTTCGAACTAGAAAATGAAAGAGTCAGGTACCACACCTGGATGCAGATTGCTAAATCTAAAGGAGTCGAAGATATAGGACACATGGAAAACAAGTTGAGAGAGATGAGCAGGGAGTTGGGCATGGTAAGGCACACATATAGCATCTGAAGAGCTCAACTACAAGAAGAAAATGAACTGTTAAAAAAGTAGTTACAGGAACGAGAAAATCATGGGGGAAATAAGTTGCCAATCTTGGAAGGACAACAACAACAAGAGGGACCCCAGGTAGATAGTGAGGCAGCAGAGAAACAACAACAAGAAGAAGAACCACAGATAGATAGTGAAACACTGATGAAACAACAACAAGTAATAGAATCTTAGGCATCAACTGAAGTGCTGATTTTGAAAAAGCAGTTGCAGGGAAAGGAAGTCCAGTTAGCCTGCATGGCCAACTGGGCAATGGAGGCATTGCAGTGTAGACAACCAGCTAAATTCTATGCACTGTATCTCAAAGACTAGTGGCTCCAATTCCATATTATGACATTGGCCCAGAGGGGCACAATCCCATTTCAAGATCATGGTTAGTTTATGTATTTATGTGATCATAGTTCAGCCAAGGATAAAGCAAGGCTAGCAGAATTTTACCTACACAACATGGCACTTCCTGACATGAATTTATGGGATCCAAATGCTGCATTGGGAGACTTACATCTAATGGCTATGGCTTCTTGGATGAGCCATGAAGAAAAGAGAGCAGTGGAAATTCAAAAGATAATGGAAAAAGAGCTAAGTGAGCCCCTGATGAGAAGGGCAGAACCAGCAGAACCATTGGCTCTCATCTATGCCCATGAACACCTTGCAGCCAATCCCCAAGTTCTCCCTAATTATGTTGATAGGCAAGCACAAGCTATTGCTCATTTTGAAGATATGGAGAGATTGTTTGGCGATGATTGCCTTCATGCATGCATGAGAAGGTGGAATACATTGCCACATAGCTTAAGGATCAGGGAGTATCACTCCCCAAACAGAATGAGGGAGGCCATGAGGAGAGTACCCCTATACAAACACTAAATGAAAAACTTGAAAGCCAACTGGATTAATCTTAAATTCAGTCCTCCACTACTGTGAGGACTGTTGGAAGGAGTTAAGGAGGAGGAAGAACAAAAACAATGGGAGGAAGTGGACAGGAAAGCAAGTTTTCATGATAGAGAGGAAGACGACACATCAGAGGCTTGGGATGTTAGGGAATCTGTTAGAGCTATTAAAGATGAAGAGCTAGATTAGTTGCTCAGAGGATGAGCAACCCATTCAGCAGGGGATGATGATGAGCCCCAGAAATGGGTAACTATATGGGCTCATTCTGCCTATTATTTTCATTTAATCCACTATTCTCAATATTTTTGTGCATGTTTTTGAATATATTTATGTCAATAGAGTGAATGGAGATACTCACTTTGCCATGTAGTCTAATGAATGTTTATTGCAGATTTTTTGGACAATTTTGGACAAAGACAAGGAAATTATGAGAAAATGACAGCTAAACTCGAGGGAAACAGGGAAGAGGACTTGTAGGAGGGGTGTCTCCTTCATTAATGACCCCTTCCTCGAATTCTCCATCAGCAGCTCGGAGTAAAAATACCCACATTGATGATTTCAAAGGGCAGCCGAGCAAGTCAAGGAGGGTTGCTGTTATCTTCAGTTTTAGGCAGCCGAGTTCCTTAAGTTTAGGAGGAATGTTGGGAGTCCCCATTTTTCTAAATAAAAAGGCTTCAAGCCTCAGTAGGTTAGCCATTTCTTATTATATTTTCACACTTTTTTGCGGCATTATACTCAGCTCATTTTCGAGCTCTTTTTGAGACAGTTTTTATGTGATGTAACTATTATTTTTGAAAATGAAGATGAATGAAGTTTTGATCCAGCACTGATTTTTTTCTTGGTTTAGGGCCCATCCCAAGCTACCTAGCACCTCCTTTGTGTACTTATATGTTTTTTGTTTCCATTCATGAGTTAATTTCTGATGCATATACTCATTTTACTTCATTAGATTAGGTTGCTTTTGATGGTTAGAATAGTTGTTTTTGTTTCAAGTTGCTTAAGTAAGTTGCTGCAGTGACAGAAAAAGATGCAAAAGGGCTAACAACAGGTCTTGATCTCCTTTCTCCCTCTTTGGGACTATGATCTGAGGTCAAGGCACTACTGCTGCCACCAAAAACACAATTTTTGCTCCTTCATGCAATTGCTAGTGTGATACTTTGATTTGGAAAAGTTGATATTGGTTCAGATTTAATTGCTTAGATCATTTTATTCCCTTTTACCATAGTTATATCGCATGCTTTTTTGTTCATAAGGTATTGTTCAACATTTTTCTGGTTTTAGGTCAGAATTTAGGTTAAGATAGACAAAACTCTATTTTTTAGTTCCTGCTTTGGTCAGTTTTGAGAAGTAAGGGTGCAGATCTCTTGTAGAAAATTCCAGCTCATCATCCCTCCATAAAAAATCCAGCACCAACTCACCTCTCATAGATCCCCCAGCTCATTTGCCACATTTTGCCAATCTGCCCTAATTTCTGCGTTTTTTTTCCATAAAGATGTTTTCTTACCATTTGAACAAATCAAACCATCTCATTTGTCTCAGATCTTCCTTGACAAGTTATAGACCCCTCAACACCTTCATCCAACCTTCATTTCCCCTTTCCCATCATTTTTCCACCTTTAAACCTTCAAAAACCACTTTCGGCCTCCTCCTGTAGATCCTCCTGTACAACCTCCTCTAGATCCCCTGCAGCCTCCTGTAGAACTTTCTACGAGTGATTTTTCGAAGTCTGATCACAATGGAAGTCTTCAGAAGGGTACTAGGGGCTTCTTAGGACCTCTCCACACCTTCCTCACCATCTGCAAAAGCCAACTCTATCTTCCTTTGCCACCAAACCTCTGCACAGTCACAACCAATCAAATCATAGGCATAATAATTTCACATAAAAATACTCATAAGTACAAAAAGATGATTTCTTCTCATTTTTCTTTAGAAGTAGCTTGAATAAATGCAATTTACCTTTTCAGTAGTCAATGGCACTCATTTCAATAGTTTCCATCTCTTTTCTTGCACAAGTAGGGTCAGTGGGTAAACTAGGGTTTGTTAGGGTTTGCGTTTCATTCCAGTTTCCCTTCTCTTTCTGCAAGTAGAATAGCCCCTGTAGAGGTAGCTTCCTATCATCACAAATAAAGCTTCTTTTGAGAACTCATAGAAGTTGGCTTAAGCTCCTAGCGAACTTGCGCCAACTGATCAAGTGACAATCTGTAGTAAGCGCTAGTACTTGTGCATACAACACCGTCACTTCCAAGTTTGTTACGAACTACCGGGTTGATAAAAGTAAAAAAGGAAGCCCCAGTAGTTGCAGCATTATTGCTGCAATATTGGAGCTCACCACTCTTTTTGGCGCCGTTGCTAGGGAAGCGTCAGAGTATTTTTTGATTACTTCTTTTCTTCTATTTTCTACTGCAACATTCTGCTAAGTAGTTTATTTCAGCAAAAGTAGAGTAGTTGTTTCATTTCAATTTTGCAATTTCAATTCTGCAAAAGTAGATTAGACATTTCCTGCTTTCATTTCAATTCTACAATTTCATTTCAGCAAGTGTAGATTAGACATTTCCTGCTTTCATTTCAATTCTGCAATTTCATTTCAACAAGCGTAGATTAGACATTTCCTGCTTTCATTTCAATTCTGCAATTTCCATTCCAACAAAGTAGATTAGTCATCTCCTACTTTCATTTCAGTTCTGCAATTTCCATTTCAGCAAGATTCCTTTTGGTTAGTTGCAAGTTGTTGTTCAATCCATTTCAGTTTTGCAGGTACAAGCAGAAAAAACACAAAAATCACCCAAAAAAGAGATTTCCTTTCATGCCTCATAGGAACAGAGACAATTCAGGAAAATTCCTACCCAACACCCCCACCACATCACTAAGTCACCCTTCTCTCTTCTTTGGTGGCAGTGATCCAAAAGAACCTATAGGTGAACCTCAAAAGATATACGAATATCCTATCACAGAAGAAGAGAAAGAAATCATGCCTCCTGAGACCATGGCTGAAAACAAAAACAAGTGCCTTTCCTATTCGAGAGACCAATGTGGACACAAAAATGAAAAACATAAGTCCTTCAGCCTTACCTCACTTCCATGGACTGACTACCGAAGATCCTGATACCCTCTTGTTTGAATTTGTTGTTCTCTATCGAACCTATGACTATGCAAAGGACGAGCAGAAGTTGAAGCTATTTCATTCTACCCTCAAGGATGCAGCATTGCGCTGGTTCATGGGGTTACCTGTAAACAGTATCACAACTTGGGCTCAGATGCAGCAAGCCTTTAACAACAAGTATCGGGACTACTTTAGGTCAAAGGATACTAAGGAAGAAATCTTCCGAATGACCATGGGAAGTGATGAATCTTTAGAAGACTATGAAGAAAGGTTTCAACTCAGTTATAAAAGGGCTAGGTTCACACCTAACCACGAATTTCTGAAGTTGATTCTGCTCAGTGGAGTCCCTGAAGACCTTCTAGATACCCTCCATTTGCTCGTTGGGGGAGACATCTACCAACTACCTTATGATGAAATAAAGACTGTGTCTAGAAACCATTCTAGGTCAACAAGGAGGAGAGTTAGGGGAAGTCAACCTTTAGCCAGTACATCCTCATCCAATTCATCCCTTAGAAACGAACTTGAGAATCGGCTGGAAGATTTCAAGAGCGAGATGAGGCAGACTCTTGCCATGCAAATAGATACCCTGCATATCAAAAGGAAGCAAGAGGAAGTCGAGAGGGCTTTGGCCATCTTTTGTCCCAGGTGCACTAGAAAGCATCCTAGGAACGAATGTCCATTATGCTATAGAAGTGTATTTAGTCTGTGAAGAAAACCATCCTACGAATCAGTGCCCTTCCTTGCCCGGAATTAAAGCTGCATATCAAAGGGCCGAAGGAGCCACTGAACCACTCTATTTCATGAACTAAAGGAGGCCACATGGACCCAGACCTTACCAGCAGGGAATGCAAGGGACATCCCAGACTTATTACAACCCCAATCAAGCCACTTCCATGCCTTCTTGGGGTCCCCCTACTCATCCTTCTTGGTCCACACCCCCTCCTTGGTCATATCCTCCTCAATACCAGGCTCCGCCAGTTGCTCATTCGTTTCACTCTTATGCTCAGCCACAATGTCAATGGAATGCACCTCATCAGGGTGAAGGCCTTAGTACAACTCTCCTCCCGCTCTTTTGCCTCCACCACCTACTCAATCACAACCATTACCTCTTGCTCCACCAAGACAACCCCAAATACCTGCTCAATTGAACCCGAACCCAAACAACAGACAGGCCCAACAGGTATATAGTGGAGAAACATCATGTCCGACCTATGCTGTGGAGATTCAGGAGATTAACCTACGATCTGGGAAGGTTCTCCCAGATAGCCGACCTCCTCCTAAGGAGGATGAGGAAGAAAAATAGGAAAGTGAACCAAAAGTCATTCCACCATTTCCTGAGAGACTAACTGGAACCACACAACCAACCCCAAAAGAAACTGAACTTCTGGGAGAATTAAAACAGTTATGTGTAAAGATACCACTTCTCCAAGCCATAAAAGATGGGCCCATATACAACAAGATGGTCAAGGAGAAGTGCTTTAGGCACCCAGGCAGGCGCAAGAGAAATACTCCAACTATCAATGTCATAGGAAAACTGTCCGACCTAATGTTGGGGCAGGTAATCTGTTCGAAATATCTAGACCCTGGGAGTCCTGTAGTCAATGTCCACATCAATGGCACCGTAATACCCCATACCTTGATTGATCTAGGGGCTTCCATTAATGTGATGACCAGGGACACTATGCTCAAGCTCAACCTTTAGGGTTCCCTGAGAAAGACCACAATAGTCCTGCAGTTAGCAGACCGCTCCACTGTGACCCCTGAGGGGATTGTGGAAGATGTAATGGTCTCTATTGATTCCTGGGAGTATCCTGCTGATTTCCTGGTTCTCCAGCCAAAGGAAAAGCTCACCAGATATCCTCTCATCCTAGGAAGACCTTGGTTGGCTACTGCAGATGCCTACATTAGTTGTCGAGCTGGGAACATGACAATCAAGAATGGGCATATGTCCAAATAACTAGTCCTATATCCTCCTGCCCAACCTATGTTAGAACATGATTTACCTCTTTGGTTGGAGGAGGAATATGAGGATGAAGTCTATTCTGCACCATTGTGTACAGTAGAGGCTACCATGGGGGGCCCACAAACCGAGGATGACCTTATTGAAAACTTGATTCAGAATCCACCCCCTAGTGTGTTGCCATTAGAAGAGTTGGTGGAAGAAACCCAGGCCAATCCTATAGTTGATCTCTGTGTGGCTGATCCGACCTCTCTCCAAGTGAAGAATGTGGAATTTGGCCCAGAAAGAACCTTGAGGATCAACTCATCCCTATCCACCTCTCAGGAGAAAGAATTGTGTAACTTATTGGAAAACCACTTAGATGCTTTTGCTTGGAGCTATAAGGAGATGAAGGGAGTCCACCCTTCAGTCTGTACTCATCACATTTACATTAAAGAAGATTGTAAACTAGTCAGGCAGCCTCAAAGGAGGATGAATCCATCCCTTAAGGACATTGTCAAAGAAGAATTGCAAAAGTTGCTGGATGCGGGAATCATCTACCCCATCTCTGACAGCGAATGGGTCTTTCCTTTGGTGCTAGTGCCAAAGAAAAATGAAAAGTGGAGAATTTGCGTAGACTATCAGGAATTGAACAAGGCCACCAAGAAGGACCATTTCCCTTTTCCTTTCATAGATCGAGTGTTAGATGGCCTGGCAGGGAAGAAGTTCTTCTCCTTCCTAGATGGGTTTAGCGGGTACAAATAGATCCAAATTAGCCCGGAAGACCAAGATAATACCACTTTCACTTGTCCTTGGGGTACTTTTGCATACCGGGTCCTTCCTTTTGGGTTTTTCAATGCTCTCGCCACTTTCCACAGAGCAGTGTTGAGCATATTTGTTGAACTGGTTCATGATTCGGTGGAAATCTATATGGATGGCTTTACCCCTTATGGTTCTAACTTCCAAGAAGCTCTGACTAACCTGGGAAAAGTTTTAGCCAAATGCATCAAAATGAACCTATCCCTCAGTCCTGAAAATTTAAAATTCCTGATGACTGAAGGGATCATGCTAGGTCATACAATTTCTCAGCAAGGTTACAGGTGGATTCCAACAAGATTACTATCATCCAAAGGGTCCCACCTCCTCAAAAGGTAAGAGATGTTCGGAGTTTCCTAGTCTTAGTAGGGTATTATAGAAGATTCATCAAGGATTTTAGTAAGCTAGCCTTTCCATTGTTTGGTCTTTTGGGAAAAGATGCTGATTTCATATGGACTGAAAATTGTCAAGAGGCTCTGGATACCTTGAAAGGTAAATTGGTAACTACACCAATTTTGAGAGGTCCAAACTGGGCCCTACCTTTCCATATTCACACAGATGCCTCGAACAAAGCAATAGGAGCAGCCTTAGGGCAAGTTGATGAGAAGTTGCCTTATGCCATATATTTTGTCAGTAAGAACATGTCCAAGGCAGAGTTAAACTACACTGTAATCGAAAAGGAGCTCCTAGCTGTAGCCCATTCCCTAAATAAGTTCAGACACTACATCATTGGTTATTAAAAATTCGTACACATCGATCATGTTGTAATTAGGTATTTGGTGAATAAACCAGATGTAAATGCTCGTATTATTAGATGGTTACTTTTATTGCAGCAACTTGATTTGACCATTATTGATAAGCCGGGTAAGGAAAATGTTGTTGTTGATTTTCTGTCTAGATTAGATCTGCTTGCAAGTGAAGAAGGAATGGTGGATGATCAAATGCTAGATGAACACCTATTTTCTATTTCAATACTCTCTCCATGGTTTGCTGATATAGCAAATTACTTGGTTTCAGCACAGCTTCTACCACACCTGTCCTCAAAAGAGAAGAGCAAGATCATGAGGAAAAGTGCCCCATTCACTTGGATTGGGGGCAATCTTTTTAAGCTTGGCCTAGATTAGATTTTGAAGCGATGTGTCAGGGAGGAGGAAGTTTTTGACATTCTCCTAACCTGTCACGATGGGCCCTGTGGGGGCCATTTTGCAGCAAAAAGGGCCTTCAAAAGTCTGCAAGCAGGTTACTATTGACCCACTATTGATCAAGATGTCAGAAAATATATCAGCCAATGTGACCGATGTCAAAGGATGGGGAAACCTACTCCAAGGGATGAGATGCCCCTGCAACCTCAAGTGACTTTCGAGCCATTTGAGAAGTGGGGCATAGACTTTGTGGGTCCCATCAACCCTCCTTCAAAACATAAATCTTACATCATTGTGTGTACTGATTATTTGACAAAATGGGCAGAAACAAAGGCGATCAAGGTAGCAACAAAAGAAAAAGTAGCTGATTTTTTGAGGGAAAATATCTTTTACAAGTTTGGCTATCCAAGAGAATTAGTTACAGATCAAGGGAGTCAGTTTACCTCCAATCTAATTGAATACCTACTCACACATCACAAGATTAAGCACAAAACTTCCACCCCTTATCATCTGCAAGCAAATGGCCAGGTGGAAGTCACTAACAGAGCTTTGGAAGGGATTTTGACTAATGCAGTGAGCAGTAGCAGAAAAGATTGGGTAGATCAATTGGTTGAGGCCACCTGGGCCTATAACACCACATGGAAAACCACCACAGGGTTCACACCCTATGAGCTGGTCTACAGGAAGAAGGCTTTGATGTCAATAGAATTTGAATATAACACATTAAGGATGGCAGTTCAACTGGACCTAGATCTCAGCTATGCACAGAACGAAAGGTTACTTCCGCTAAATGGATTGGATGAGCAGAGATTGCAGGCCCTTCTCCACTCAGAGGTAGTCCAACTTCAAAGGAAAGTATGGCACGATAGACACCTCAAAGAAAAACAATTCCAAGAAGGAGATTGGGCGTTGTTGTATGATTCAAGATATAAAGATTTGAAGGGCAAATTTAGGACAAGATGGCTGGGACCATAAACAATAGAAAAATGAAATGACAATGGTTCAGTCTTGATCCAGACCATCGATGAAGAAGCCATCCCCATGATCATCAATGGGCATAGGTTGAATATCTACAGGAAGCCCGTTTCCAAGCAGGAGTTCATTGAGAATCTGAGTAAAACTGTATTGGTAGTGGAGCAGGTCTCTACCTTCACTCCACCCACACCTTGAGCTAAAAAAAAAGAAATAAGAAGAAATAAGAAAAAATAGAAAAAATAAAAGATCCCTAGGTGAAAACCTCTTGGAGGTGCCCAGGGCAGGCAGTGAGGGTGAAAACCTCCTGAAGGATCCCCAACTGTCTCATAAAAAAAAAAGCGAAGAATGGAAAGAAAATACAGAAAAACCTAACTTCTTTTGAATGCATTGCAGGTTGCAGGAGGGTCACACAAGAGAAAAAATACATGGCCAAGATGCATACACCCTTGATAACTCATTCCTCCATCGCCATTGTATTTTCCCAGGCCTTGGTCTCGTTTGTTTTGAGATTTTGCATCCTACAGGAAACTTTGTGCATTCTACTGGAGGCTCCTGTAGAAACTACAGAGAGCTCAAAATCAAGTTCAAAGAAGAATTCGAGGGCTAAAAATTTGTCTAGAAGGCCTGTGGACCTCCCTACCACCATTCATCTGCCTAATTCTCCATTCCATCCCTGCACACCCACACTTCCACTCGCTTTTCCTTCCCTGCACAGAAAACACATAAATTCTGTTTCTTTCATTTTTAAACAAAAAAAAATGATGATGAATAAAACAACAACATTCTTCACTTGTTTCTTACCTGATGTATTCCAGTTGTTACTCCTTTCCTTCAGAACCTTGTGCAGCTGTCTCTTCAGTCCCTGCTCAAGCATCAGCCAGGAATTTTAGAGGGAGAAGCAGCTACAGGAAATCTTGTAGGATTCCTGTAACAGCTGATCCCTTTAAAAAAACAAGCTTCAGAGGTAGGGTCAGTGCAGCGAAGATGTATACAACATATGAGGAGTGGTGCCTGATCGAAAATCACCAGCAGAGGCCACCAGTTCAGAGGCCACGAGCACCAGCAGTAGCAATAATAATAATAAAAAAAACAAAGTGCCAAGTCCAAGCATGCAGAGCACGGTAGCGACTAACAGGTAAGTGGCTAAACATGTTCCTCTGTTGCATGAATATTATTTAGGAACTGCATGAACATTGAGATGGTCGCGATCAAATGAAATCGATGGCCAGCTAACTGGCCACCCTCGTTTAGTTCAAACCACCCTCGTTGAGTTCAAACAAGCTTCGTCCCATTCAAACAACAGTTCAGATACGCAGTCAGCACGTGTGGCCCGTCAACTCGGGAAGAAAAAACTTAGAATCGGTAGTGGTGGCGGCGTATAATGGGAATAATGGAAGTGATGGCGGTCATGCGACATGAAATACCATAATGGCACTGGATTAGGACCAATGGTCCGGATGGGGATAACATACCCATCTTGCCACCTCACCTCGTCACTGTAGATCACGCCATCAGCTTAAGTACACTGCGGTCGAAGCCTCCACCACCTTTTGTTTTCATTTGATTCGACGAGTTCTCGACTGCAGTAATTCACCTACCACCGTCAGAACAATGAACCAGTCGTTCTCTGCTAGTTTTTAGAACCCTCCTGCTTATCGGGCTCTACAGGAGCATTATTGCATTCTACAGGAGCAGGAACACTGTCTACAGGAGGCTTTCTATAGGAAGGCCAGAGAATAGCTCTGCAGAGGAAAAATTCAAAATTTTTGCCAAATTCGAGCTCGAAAAGAGGTAGGCTCAAAAACCCACTCTGCATTTGATATATTTATACAAGGTGGTGGAATTAGGAGCAAAGTATTGGGTTGAAAAAGGCAAGGAATGTGAGCACAAAAGTCTACTTGTGTTTTTCTGAATTTTATACAGTCTCTCCGTTTTATTCTCTGCACTCAAAATCTATCTTTTTCTTCTCCGTATTCTTCTGTAAAAAAGAAGTGCAACCATAGAAAATCAAGTCTGTGAAAAAGTGTGAATTTGCATTTGGAAGTCTGTTCATTTTGTGAGAAAGAAGAAAATAACTGTTTCCTATACTCTTTGTTTTGTCAAAATATTGATTTCCTCAAAAAATAAAAAACCCGAGTAGTAAATTCAGGATGAGAACAGGATTTGAAGGGAGGAAAAATTGAACATTGCTGTTGTGAAAGAGAGAAACTCGAAAAATTTACTCTCTGAGTCTAGAAAGATAAACCTAAACTACTCCTTTGTTTCCGGTTTTGAAAGTTGTTGCCTTCTTCCTCACCTGAGCATTTCCAGAAGTCACTAAACACCATGCCAGGAGGTTTTATGAGAAAGGAGCCTTTGAACTCCGACAAATTGCATGAACACCCAGAGGTGGTAGCCCTCTTCACCAAGGCAAACTGGATGCTTTTCTTTGAGAGAATTCATGGATATAACGAGGAGGTGACTGAGGAATTCTTAATGTCCTTAAGACCCCATTCGAAAACACATGCTACAGTTAGTTTCAGGGGTCTGACCCTAGTGCTTACAACATAATTTATCAGCAGAATCACAGGTCTTCCACTTGGGATCCCTTGGAGCAAAGAAGAAAAACCACTAGGACAAGTTGCTAAAAAGACATTTTTTTAGCCTGATGAACATCCTGTAGAGGATAAGAATGGGATCAGAAGGACAATTTTACCTCATCCATGGGGTGAGGTCAGCTACCAGATCATGAAATATATCTCTTGTGAAGGAAGATTCATTATAGTTTATGGTTATCACTTTAGATTATTTCATGAATTAAGATATGGAATGGACTTACCTGTAGCTAGAAAACTCAGTCTGCCATATTTTCTCCTCCAGTCTTTGATAAAGTGTGGCACCAAATTGAATGCAGGGGTTCCAGACCAACTAGCCAATAATGGGCTCATTAAGTTACTGGTAGAGGATGCCCTCCACACATACATCATCCCTATAGCCTGAGAAATTTTCAGGAATATGACTGGGGGAGACGACATAAAAACTCTCACTGATGAACTCAGTCCATCCGGCAGTGAAGAGGACGAGCAGACAGAGGAACTTGAAAAGAAAATCCATGAGGAAGCACAAAATATTCAAGTAGAAGAAGAAAAAGAGGAAAAACAGGGAGAAGAAGAGAAAAATGACACAACCACAGTTGAACCTAAGGCAGAGAAGGAAACAACATCAAAAGAAGAAAAGAGGAAGAGGACACAAGCTGAGAAGAAGAAGACCAAGACAACTCAGAAGAAGACTGCCACTGGAAAGGTAGAAACTCAGCAAGAAAGGGAGAAAACACCACCTAAGACAACATAAATTAAAACAAAAACAACAGACATAGGAAAAACTGCAGAGGGTGAAGAAGAAAAATAGTAGGAAGAAATATCCCCTGAAACACTGGCAAGGGAAGCAGTAGCTGTGCTTGCTGCATTAAGCACCCTAGCTAAGAAAAAGAGAAAAAGAAAAATACAGACATCGATGTATTTCAAAGCCCAGAGGAGCACCAGAATCAAGGTGGGAAAGCCCCAGCCACCATCGAAAGAACCCATTATCATTGAGGATGCACCCACTGTGACAAAGGAGGAATCTCCCTCCAAAATATCCATCACCTACAAGAGAGGGAGTCCCAAGACCTCCACCTGGAAGGAAATGATCAAATTGATGGACTCTAAAGCAGTCCTACAGGAGGCACAAACCTCTCTACAGGAGACACTGGCCAAGCTCAAAGAAACTGAAAAACTGGAAAAGAAGGTAGAGGAACAGTCCCAAGAGGAAGTTAAGGTAAAAGAAATACCAGAACCGGGACCTTAGCCTAACTTAGGCTCCTATTACAATCTTCTGGAGGGTAGGAAGATCATGTCACAAAAATTTGTTGTGCCGCTTTTCTTCGAACTAGAAAAAGAAAGAGTCAGATTCCACACCTAGATGCAGATTGCTAAATCTAAAGGAGTTCAAGATATGGGGCACATTGAAAACAAGTGGAGAGAGGTGAGTAGGGAGTTGGGCATGGTAAGGCACACAGAGAGCATCAGAAGAGCTCAACTACAAGAAGAAAATGAACTGTTAAAAAAGCAGTTACAGGAATGGGAACCTCAAGGGGGAAATAAGCTGCCAATCTTGGAAGGACAACAACAACAAGAGGGACCCCAGGCAGATAGTGAGGCAGCAGAGAAACAACAACAACAAGAAGAACCACAGACAGATAGTGAAACACTGATGAAACAACAGCAAGAAAGAGAATCTCAGGCAGCAACTGAAGTGTTGATTTTGAAAAAGCAGCTATAGGAAAAGGAAGCCCAGTTAGCCTGCATGGCCAGCTGGGCAATGGAGGCATTGCAGTGCAGACAACCAGCTAAATCCTATGCACTGTATCTCAAAGACCAGTGGCTCCAATTCCAGATTAAGACATTGGCCCAGAGGGGCACAATCCCATTTCAAGATTATGGTCAGTTTATGGATTTATGTGATCATAGTTCAGCCGAGGATAAAGCAAGGCTAGCAGAATTTTACCTACACAACATGGCACTTCCTGACATGAATTTATGGGATCCAAATGTTGCATTGGGAGACTTACAGCTAATGGCTATGGCTTCTTGGATGAGCCATGAGGAAAAGAGAGCAGTGGAAATTCAAAAGATAATGGAAAAAGAGATAAGTGAGCCCCTAATGATAAGGGTAGAACCAGCAGAACCATTGGCTATCATTTATGCCCATGAACACCTTGCAGCCAATCCCCAAGTTCTCCCTAATTATGTTGACAGGCAAGCACAAGCTATTGCTCATTTTGAAGATATGGAGAGATTGTTTGGCGATGACTGCCTTCATGCATGCATGAGAAGGTGGAATACATTGCCACATAGCTTAAGGATCAGGGAGTATTACTCCCCAAATAGAATGAGTGAGGCCATGAGGAGAGTACCCCTATACAAAAACTTAATGCAAAACTTGAAAGCCAACTGGATTAGTCTTAAGTTCAATCCTCCACTACTGTTAGGACTGTTGGAAGGAGTTAAGGAGGAGGAAGAACAAAAACAATGGGAGGAAGTGGAGAGGAAAACAGGTTTCCATGATAGAGAGGAAGACATCACCTCAAAGGCTTGGGATGTCAGGGAATCTGTTAGAGCTATTAAAGATGAAGACCTAGATTAGTTGCTCAGAGGATGAGTAATCCATTCAGCAAGGGGCTGATGATGAGCCCCTGAAATGGGTAACTATATGGGCTCATTCTGCCTATTATTTTCATTTAATCCATTATTCTCAATAGTGTTGTGCATGTTTTTGAATATATTTATGTCAATAGAGTGAATGGGGATAGTCACTTTTCCATGTAGTCTAATGAATGCTTATTACAGATTTTTTGGACAATTTTGGACAAAGACAAGGAAATTATGAGCAAATGGCAGCCAAACTCAAGGGAAACAGGGAAGAGGACTTGTAGGAGGGGTGTCTCCTTCATTAATGACCCCTTCCTCGAATTCTCCATCAGCAGCTCGGAGTACAAAGGCCCACATTGATGATTCCAAGGGGCAGCCGAGCAAGTCAAGTAGGGCTGCTGTTATCTTCAGTTCTAGGCAGCCGAGTTCCTTAAGTTTAGGAGGACTGTTGGGAGTCCCCATTTGTATAAATAAGAAGGCTTCAAGCCTCAGTAGGTTAGCCATTTCTTAGTCTATTTTCGCACTTTTGTGCAGCATTGTACTCAGCTCATTTTCGAGCTCTTTTTGAGACAATTTTTATGTGATGTAACTGTTATTTTTGATAATGAAGTTTTGAGCCAGCATTGATTTTTTTCTAGAGGGCTGAAGCTCTTGGGTTAGGGCCCAACCCGAGCTACCCAGCACCTCCTTTTTGTACTTATATGTTGTTTGTTTCCATTCATGCGTTAATTTCTGCTGCATATACTCATTTTACTTCATTAGATTAGGTTTCTTTTGATGGTTAGAATAGTTGTTTTTGTTTCAAGTTGCTTAAGTAAGTCGCTGCAGTGACAAAAAAAGATCCAAAAAGGCTAACAACAGGTCTTGATCTCCTTTCTCCCACCTTGGGACTATGATCTGAAGTCAAGGCACTACTGTTGTCACCAAAAACACAGTTTTTGCTCCATGCAATTGCTAGCGTGATACTTTGATTTGGAAAAGTTGATATTGGTTCAGATTTAATTGCTTAGATCATTTTATGCCCTTTTACCATAGTTATCTCGCATTCTTTTCTATTCATAAGGTACTGTTCAACATTTTTCTGGTTTTAGGTCAAAATTTAGGTTAAGATAGACATAGCTCTGTTTTTTGGTTCCTACTTTGGTCAGTGTTGAGAGGTAAGTGTGCAGATCTCTTGTAGAACATTCCAGCTCATCATCCATCCATAAAACAGCCAGCACCATCTCACCTCTCATAGATCCCCCACTCATTCGCCACATTTCGCCAATCTGCCCTAATTTTTGCGTTTTTTTTCATAAAGTTGTTTTCTTACCATTTGAACAAATCCAACCATCTCCTTCGTCCCTGATCTTCCTTGACAAGTTATAGACCCCTCAACACCTTCATCCAACCTTAATTTCCCCTTTCCCATCATTTTTCCACCTTTAAACCTCCAAAAACCACTTTCGGCCTCCTCCTGTAGATCCTCCTGTAGAACCTCCTGTAGATCCCTTGCAGCCTCCTGTAGAACTTCCTGTGAGTGATTTTTCAAAGTCTGATCACAATGGAAGTCTTTAGAAGGGTACTAGGTGCTTCTTAGAACCTCTCCACACCTTCCTCACCATCTGGAAAAGCCAATTCCATCTTTCTTTGCCACCAAACCTCTGCACAGTCACAACCAGTCAAATCATAGGCATAATAATTCCACATAAAAATACTGAATAGTACAAAAAGATGATTTCTTCTCATTTCTCTTCAGAAGTAGATTGAATAAATGCAATTTACCTTTTTAGTAGTCAATGGCACCCATTTCAGTAGTTTCCATCTCTTTTCTTGCACAAGTAGGGTTAGTGGGTAAACTAGGGTTTGCTAGGGTTTGCATTTCATTCCAGTTTTCCTTCTCTTTCTGCAAGTAGAATAGCCCCTGTAGAGGTAGCTTCCTTTCATCACAGTTAAAGCTTCTTCTGAGAACTCATAGAAGTTGGCTTAAGCTCCTAGCGAACTTGCGCCAACTGATCAAGTGACAGCCTGCAGTAAGAGCTAGTACTTGTGCATACAGCACCATTGCTTCCAAGTTTGTTACGAACTACCGAGTTGATAAAAGTAAAGAAGGAAGCCCCAGGAGTTGTATCATTATTGCTACAATACTAGAGCTCAGCAGCAGCTACTACCTCACCTGAAGTAGCATCCTCCTTCCTCCAGTTACCAGCGAGAGGAGTCTGCATGGGCTTGCACTTCTCCATGTGGAATCGCCTGAGTATCTCATTGACATACTTGCCTTGAGAAACAAGAACTTCCCCATCCTTCAAAGACCCTTTGGAGGGTGAAGACATAAAAAACATGGGAGCTAAATGCAAGATTGAAGACACAAGTGGAAATCTTATCACCTATCGAAGAAATTCCAAGCCATCAGTCACTATGAATCCTAGTCATCAATGATAGTGACTTGTCACGTGATAATGTGGAGGTTATGATGTAATCATGTAATTATTGTAAATCCAAATAAGTAGAAGTCCAAGTGTCATGTATGGACAAAAGAGCCATGTATAGAAGTCCAAAAGACATGTAATTCCAAGAGTCATATGTAACTCGAGAAGTCATTTGGAATTTCAAGGTTTATAGAAGTCTAAAGGTCATTAGAAGTTGGAAAGTCAAGAGTCATGAGGATATGAAAAGTCATGCCTGAAGTTATAAAAGGAGCCTCATTACTCAAACAAAGGACTTTTAAACTTGGCTTCTCCCACAAGTCATTAGAGCGATAGAGATAGTACTTTTGGGGAAAAATACTGGCTCTAACACTCCACTATTGGAGCTAGTTATGTTCATCGTACTCATGTATCTTGGATTTTTTTTTTTAATACTTGAATCCATTTGGCTAGCACATTTCCATGCATAGATCGTGGTTATTTTAAGATTATTTTGCTAATGTTTGTGGTTTATGTTGGATTTCATATGTATTGAAGTAATTGAACTATTTCGGTGACTTTGGTGATAAGATTGTTGGAAATGTGTTGTGATGATTTATAGATTGTAGCATCTATGTGAACTATTTCACTTGATGTATAATGATTCTTTCTTGTTTATGTGTGTGTGTGTCTCCACTAGATTAGTACTATTACTTATCTTGTAGAGGCTCACTTTCTCTCCCCTACAATGAAAGAACCTTGATACATCTACAACTGAACATTCATGAGGAACACTCTCTTGCTCATTCAAAATCACAGGTGTGCTGCTCTCTCATTCTAATTGCTTAAGCCAAGGAAAATCCCTAAGTAAGTGACAACTGAGCCATATTTTTGAATGGGACTCCTACACCAAACGATGTGAGGTCTAATTGGGACCTCATATCAAGGACATCCCCTATATGTTGGCAGTTTCTAGCATGGTCAACATTCTGGCGCTAGAAGTAGGTAAACCAACTTTTTATGGCTGATAACTCTTCACATCTAAATCATTAAGTTTTTGGACAAGGCAGTAATATAATGAGCACTATTCCAACTCCTATTCCTAAGGTAGGAGGGTCTTCTCATCCTGGTATGGATTTGGCTTACGAAGTTACCTATGAACAAATCTAGGAAATTCAACCTATTACCTGTCAGTTTGCAAAAGCTATCAGTTTACTTCCCGTTTCTCATAATCCCACCATCCAAAGAAGAAAGAAACAACTCGTACTAGTGTATTGGTTGCATCGGTGGAAGATTTGATCTTTTCCACTCTTGAAAAATTAATAGTTTTCAGAAGACACAATTCAACAAGAATCACTTCCACCCATTCATAAAGAATACGAGGAAGATATTGCTTTTTATGATGGAGAACAAGTGGTAGTCGATTTGGAGTTTAATGTCGGTTTAAACAGTGAAGAAGAAGGCTCATCAACTCAGAAAAGGAGAAGGAGAAAAGAGAAGAATAAATGACCAATCAGGACTTGGATTGGATGGCCCAAGGGCCACTTTCTCTTTCGGATAACCTTCACAAGATGCCTAGAAATCTGGAGAAGTTTCTATCTAAGTTTGATCTTGACAAAAGGACAAAGGAAGAAGATCATATCGATGATTTCTACATGCATTTACAAATTCTTGAGGTATGGTACGATGATATTTCTTGTAGTATTTTTCCTTTCACATTAGAAGGTGGAGGAACAACATGGTACCATAGTTTGCCTATTAATTCAATCCATGGCCTGAGGGAATTTAAGAAATTGTTTTTGGAGAAATTTTATGATGATAAGACTCTCACCATGTTGTTAAAAGAGCTCGAAAAGCTCGAAAATATAAAGATGGGGGAGAAGGAGAAAGTCAAATATTTCAATTAAAGGTTCAACCAGATATTGAAAAAGTTCCCCCCAGACAAATAACCTCACAATTCTATCACTATATATTATTATACAACTTCCTTTCCAACAAATATCTATGCTTTTGTTAAAAGCGATGCAAAGGAGACACTGGCTTTAAACTTTGCAGAAGCAGTTACTTTTGTGCCATTGGAGCTATTACAGATGATGATGAATCTAAGGATTCAAGGAAACTAGAAAGAATTCGCAGCCTTCTTCAAGTAAGTATAAAGAAAAGGATTTTGTTGATATTGAAAGCTTGACTATATCTTTAAAGGCACTCACTAATTAAGTCTCAAAATTAAAGAGAAAGTAAAGTGAGACCTCTACCAATAGAAAGCCTCCCAAGTCTTTCCATTTTATAAGGAATAATAATAACAACAATCAACCATCTAAGTCTTCCCATAGTTCTAATGTTGTGTTGAATATTCAAAGTATTAGGCATGGATAACTACTATTCATTCCCTCATGAATGGCATTCAGAGAAAATGTGCCAACACTGTAACCACAACATGAATGCTCTGGAAACACATATTGTTAATAATTTACCAGAAGATTAGTAGTCCAAGAAAAGAGAAGAAACAAATGAACCTATAGTGTCTGAGGAAAGTACAGGTATTAGACATGCAATTAACACTTTTGGTTTTATTCTCAATACCAACAAGAAGAGTGTTGAAACACCACCTCGAAGTGAATCCCTCCTTAAAAACAAACTGGTTGTTATAATTTGAGGAGAAAAGGGTTTGTTCTTGAGACGAAAGTGTTGAGACAAGAGTTAAGAAGAAATTGTCAAGAATGCTCACACCACCAACTAATCTTGCTCAAAATGCACAAAATAAGTCTGGAAATGCTACTACTTCTAAGGACACTTCCACTAGCAGCAAAAACAAGCCTATCACTCTGGAAGTTTCTAATAAATCTACACCTCCATACACTTTGGAATTTCTTGCTAAGAATGTAACTATTTATTATAATATATTTGAAGACTTGAAGAGATCTTATGCCAATATTTCCATATTTGAGCTCGCAAATATAGAAATCCAACGTGAAATGCTTGTTCGAGCCTTCTCATAGCCTTCATCAGGAGACAAAGTTTCTACTTCTCAAAAGGTGTTTGGTAAGTCTTGTGGACCTATCAAATCTATAGTTAATGTTGTAACTTTAGATGTTAACAATCTTTGACCATTTTTGCTAAATTTTGAAATATTTAATTACAATTTCTATAATTGTTTGGTCGATTCAGGCGCATCTGTGAATGTATTTCCATTATCTGTGGCTAAGAAAATTAATGCTAAACGGGATAAAATTGATGCACAAATCATTCAACTAGATAGATCCCTTGTCCAAGCTATTGGTGAACTCAAGAATGTTATTATCCGATTATCATCTGATCAGCGGGTACACCAATGTATAAGCATTGTAATTGTGGACATCCCTAAAGCCTATGGCATACGCTTGAGTCGAGTATGGTCAGTAAATTACAAGGGTATTTGATGCAGGAGCATTCAAGCACCCTTCATTAAAATCAAAATTCAAAGCTATGAAAAGGAAAACATGGACAATCATGGTAAACTGGGGCAAATTCTGTTTAAACAGGGCTAATTTGATGGAATTGATAAGTTTCTAGATGACTTAATTAAATTTAATTACCTACCATTGAGAGATTTAGGGGTTGGATTGAACGATCTTAGGAGAAGATCATGGATCTATAATGATCCATGATTCTGTAGTTATTTCTATAAATTGTGTAACTGCGTGTTGTGTAAAAGGGGAAGAGAGACAGATAGAGATAGAGGGGAGAGAGATTGGTTACAATGTAGCCGCAGGTGAAATTTGTACTAAGGCTGAGATGCCTTAGACTGTAATCTAGTTCTGTATATAAATGAAATATTGTGTGTTCTCTGAGATTTCGCATGTCTGTGTATTGTTTAACCATAATTTAGATGTGTGTGATGGAAGAGTTAAAATCTCGTGTTACCAGTTTATTGATAGACTATCGATTACTATAAGGATTGATGGTGATCCAATGATAATATGAGTGAGTTTTTGTATGGAGTGATGTGAGTACCTTAGACAGAGTATGACAGAGATAGATTCGTGTTGTAAGGCGAATTCCATCATTAGTGAACGAGCACAGCAGGAACCGTCAGATCGAACAGATCAACGGATATCAATGATGGATGAGGAATCTGGAGGAAACATGCTAGCCATCCAATGGAAGAATATCCATGTTCATCATGTGGTGAAGATGCATGGGCATTAATCGCAGTAGGAGAGCAGTTTCGTGGATGGTAAGTGCTTTCTTGTGCGGCCTCAAAGTCGTGAGCGGTATTCCCAAAGACGGACCCGAGAAAGTTATGAACTGTGACTTAATTCGGTTGAAGTCTGGATAGATCACAATCGTCTGTTGGGTGAGTGATCATATGCATATCGCGTGCAAACAAGCGTGTAAATTAATTTTATTTTTGGACGCGATGAGGATTTATAAAATGGCTTAAACCCTTGTTGAGTTCTGGTGTTCGAGACCGTTCGTCAGTTGATGGATAGGATGTAATCGCGCTCGAACTTGTGCACAGGGTAACATTTCGGGCAGACCTGATAGGTTATGGACTGGGGTTTATTTCCTTTTGGGTTTCGATCTTAAGTGTTCGAAGTGGGACCGATGCTCATTGGTCAGGTTTCGTTGTATTCCATTGTTTGTTGCTTCCAGGTTTAATGTGAAGTCTGCCAATTATAAAGGTTCCAATATATACGTGGGCCCATAACTCACAGGTCCACGCATGAATTTTATAAAGATGCAACTTTGTTGTGTCCAAGCAGGTTAGCTGTCATCAATATTTTACTATAGATTGATCACACTTATGGCTTCCATATAAGGACAGAAACAACCAAATTCAAGTGGAAAGTGAACCATACATGAAATATACTATGGCACCACTTGAGGGTCATAATGAGCCAGTTGCCTTTGCAGATCTTATCTTTGGAAATTTTTTTTTGGAAATCGATAACAAGTGTTATCAAGCACAACCATCATCCGTAACACCTGATACATAGTTGGATCTCCTTCCTTGTACTCTAATTGGTGCTAATGAATCTTGTAACACAGATGTACATAATAGTAATACTAGTATAAGGACCAGTTTAGTAGCTGATAATATTTGGACCTTTTACTTTGATGGTTCAAAAATGCAGGATCGATCTAGAGTTGGTTGCATACTCATAGACCCACATAATAAAAATTACATCCTATCATGTCATTTGGGGTTCGAGTGCACAAATAATATTGCTGAATATGAAGCACTCATGCTTGGACTAAAGAAAGACATCAACATGAAGGTAGAGTTGCCCAAGGTAATTGGTGACTCATAAGTGGTTACTTGATAGGTACAAAGCATTATCCATAGTGTTTCACCAAATCTTAAAAACTACCAACATGAGGTATGGCTATTGATTACTTATTTTAATATTATTTTTGTTCCTAGACTTAGAATGCTACAACAGATACATTAGCTAATGCAACTGATAGAATGTCGCCTTTGAAACGTGGTGTTTTTATAGAGATTATATATAAATAATATGTACTAGATAACGCCACCAATTTTTATGTTTTCAATGACGACCAATGTATAATTCATTTTATTGGTAATGTGGACTCGTTTAAATATGCTCAATTGACGAGGATGAGCATGACAAGGATCTGCAGGAAGCATAAGATGCAATGAAAGGAAATACTATGCCTAAAGGTGTAGTGTACTTGGAAAAATTATGTGATCTACAAAACTATTTCAAAGGACCAATTAAAACTAAGATTCAGAGCTTAAAGCTGTCATTTAAACAAGTCAATTTGAGAACTCAAGACGTTTCGAAATATGTAAACCTCAGTACATGTTCTCCACAATAACGAAAATCACTTATCCACTCGTTCAAAGAGTACTGAGATGTGTTTTCACGGACATATGATGATTTGCAAACATATGATACTCGTATTATCCAACATGTCATTCCCATTAAAGAAGGGGTGAAAACTTTTAAACAGAAGCTAAGTAAAGTTCATCCAATGCTAGAACCCCTAATCTAAAAGAAGATGAGGAAGCTACAATATTCTCAAATAATTTTCAAGGTGTTGACAGTGTTGGACCCGACAATATTCAGGGGATCTCCCCAGTAATAAGTCCCAACTAAACCTCAAACTGTTTGGAGTGGGAGTCCCAACAGTGGGTGGTAATGTTAGTGCCTTGACCATGGTAGCGCGTAAAGATAAGTATGATGACTTTGGTTGGAAGCAAGTGTGTGACCTTACAACGAGTCTAGTGAGATGCATGGGGGTTCTGACACACGAAGGGGAAAAGGAAGAGTGCACCTTAGAATCCTATAATAGTATGCAGCATGAAAGGAACACACTAGTGGAATGAGATCACAAGATGAAATGTGGAATAATCCATAAACCAAAGTGATGGGTTAATCCAACAACACACATTCAATAAGATTCATACAATTTCGTACAAAGTAGTTCATAAGAAAATGCATAAGTCAAACAACATACATTTCTAAAGAAACCAGAACAATCCAACTACAATAACATCATATGCATGAAAGCATGTCAGCTCAGTTATTATTATTATAAGTGAAATTTCCATCCATACATACACTATTGACAACCACTAGCCCGAATAGTGGAACATTACAGTCAATAACACCTGCTCCTCCAAAGAATTATACTCGATCTACGTTGTGGAGAAGCCAAGGATCGTCACAATACTACCAAGCCATCTCTAAGCCTAAGCTTAGCCAAAATATTGGCTCCCAAAAGCATTGTATATGATTTATGAGCTTCTATTTATAACAAAGGGTGGGGTGACCCTTGACATTCCCCTTTGTGACTCTTTGACTACCCTCATGAATCTTCAACTTCTTTACAAATAACTCATTACATTCCATAGTGACTGTTCATATTCCACTAATGACACTTGGAATTTCACTTACAACATAATTACAAATAATATACATTTTACACATGTACTCATGTGAGACAAAATAGGCCAGAGACAGCCTAACAAGAAAAAACACTATGACTCAAAAGTTTTTGGAAATACCAACTCAACAACCTCCACTTGATGCTTCTTGGTGACGTATTGATGCCAAGATTGGTATTGTGATATGATGCCCCCAAACTTCTTAATGGTGTCTTTTTGATAGTGGACTCTTGCCTCCATAGCTTTTGGGCATATGGTCTTGGAACCTTTTGCCAACTCATCCTGAAGCATGTGCAACATGGTCTTCACCATGACAAGAGCACCAATGTACTTATGCATGTTTTGTGTGCTCATCTCCAAGTCATCGTTGGTGGCCTCTCACCTTAGCTGCTCCATGTACCTATTGATCTCTAGTCGAACTTGGTTCTTATTAGCTTCGATGAGGGAACCGATTGACGATATCCTATGTGTTCTCACCATGACATCCTAACTATTATACAATCATGCATATGAAGCCTATATGCTACTAACAAACGGGATGGGGTGCTCATAGTTTTGGATAAACATCTGGATCTTTGCTTTGTCTAGCTCTGCCTACAACTTCATCATCTTTGGTAAGTGAAGCAGGGATCCCTTGTACCGCATTGTCCATTCTTGGACATGGGAGATAATAGCATGTATGTCCCTGAGATTTTGGACAACCCCTTTCTCCACTGCTGAAATCCATATAGATGGACAACCGCCATATGTAGTGCCATATAGAGCTTCCACATGGTGGTCTCAAGAGTTGATACTTCAACAAGTATCACTTTGGATTTCAGAGATCTGTGGTTTGAGCTTATTGAATTTTTGACCGGAGAATCCACAGTAGTAGAATTTTTACACCAACGTTTCGAATCCCAAATGGGATCCATCATCAGGGTAAGAGAAAGATGATAAAAGAAGAGCCAGATGGAAGAAATAAATACTTATGAGGGAATGAATATTAAAGGAGCAGCACAGGTCGGCCAGAGAGATTTATAATGAAACCTAAATTTAATTTTAATTTTATAAATTTAATTTTAATTTTATAAATTAATATCATTTATTTAATTTTTATAAAATTAATATCATTTATTTAATTTTTATAAATTAATATTATTTATTTAATTTTTATAAATTAATGTCAGCTATTTAATATCTATAAAACAAAACATTAAACTAAAAACAATATTAATAATAAAGTCTAAAAACTAATATATATTAATATTAATATCATAAATCTATATATAACCTAAATTTAATTTTAATTTTATAAATTAATATCATTTATTTAATTTTTATAAATTAATATTATTTATTTAATTTTTTTATAAATTAATATAAGTTATTTAATATCTATAAAACAAAAACTTTAAACTAGAAACAATATTAATAATAGAGTCTAAAAACTAAAATATATATTAATATTAATATCATAAATCTATATATAACCTAAAATCTATATTACTAATAAAATCTAAAGACTATTAAATATATTAATATCATAAAAACTAAAATCTATATAACATTAATACTTATATAACCTAATGACTATCTCACTTAATATATAAGAAACTTGATCACTCTAAAAAAACTCAATATTTATATAACCTAAAATCTAGATAACTCAATATATATAATAGTATTAATATCACTAAAACCTAATAACTATATCAATATCTAAAAACTAAAATATATATAATATTAATATCATAAAAATTTATATAACTAAAATCTATATTAATATTATTATCTGAAAACTAATATATATGTTAATAATAATATCATAAATCCTAATATCTATATAACATTAATATTTAAATAACCTAATGTCTATAAAACTTAATATTCTTATAAAACTTGATCACTATATAACTTAATAATAATAATAAAACCTAAAATCTATATAACTTAATATATATAATAGTATTTATATCAATAAAGCTTAATCTATATCAAAATCTAAATGAATTAATATTAAGATAACTAAATAAATTAATATTAAAATAACCTAAAATCTATATTAAAATCTAAACTATATTAAAACCTACATTAATATCTAAATTATATTAAAATCCATGCTTGAAATTATATTAAAAAGAAGAGCTTTAATAGAATATCATATTAAAATCAAAACTATGCTAATATCTATAATAATATTTATATTCAAATGTAAACTTATATTAATACCTATATTAATAACTATTTTACCTCTTTGACAACTTACATGGGGTTCATTGGTTGAGGTAAATGATACATCTGTTGATATTTCTCTGCCCTGAAGTTGGCAAGTTGTATCCCACTGGAACTGCTCAATGTCATAGTCTCTGGATCTGTGTGTGAGACAATCCAGTGGATGATGTCCGCACATGGGAAGGTAGGGTACCTGCATGCAACCTTATGTAAGCCTGATTGATGGACATTGATATAAACCTACCAATCCTCTAGATCTTCCTTGAAGTCCCCTGCAAAGATATCCTTGATTTCTTGCCATGTTAACTTCATGCCCTTCTCAATGAACAACTGAGTGTCTGTATAAACTAGAAATTTCAATAACACCTACTCAACTTCCTCCCTAGTGCTACTCTCGACAATATCCTTTGATGCAGCTCTCTTGGAAACCATGTTACCTCTAACTATTAGAGAGTTTCTCAACAATTATTGTACCTGGAGACAAGGAGGACACTCATGGCATGCAAATTCTAGCTTGAAACCAAAATCAATTCAAGAACAAACCAAGCAACAAACTGGGCAACTGCTGGGAAGCTTTGCACAATATTGGATCACGGAGGTGACTGGCTGCCAGTTGGAACTACGCATTGTGTAGTCCCAGTAGTCAATGGGGAGGTCTTGATGACTAGAACTGTGCAATGTGTAGTTCAGTCTGGGCACAGTCTGGGAGAGACTGCGCATTGCGTAGTCTTAGTAGCCAAGGCATGGGGTTGCCTCGTGGAACTGCATAATGTGTAGTTGGAGCCAAGCCTGGGAAACCTCTGCGTAATTATAGAAGCCAAGGCTAAGGCCTTGAACTCCATAAATGCACAATTCATGCTTAGGAAGATGAGATCCGAGCCAAGGAAGCCTAGATCTACCCAAGGGAAGTGAGAAATCGAACAGATCTAAAGGATTGAATCATGTTGGGTGTAGCTCTAGGTGACTGATAATGCATGCAAGTGAAGCAAATGCAAAAATCAATCGAACTGAAGTAAAACCAAGTATGTGGAGAGAGTCGCTGCAACAATGACCATTAGTGTAGACATTGGGTGATGAATTTGAACTTGGGAAAGGCAATGCAAAACTTAAAAAAAAAAACTTCTATAAGCTAAAACAAGTTGAAATGCCAGCGGTCGTTCACTAAAACGAGTGAAAAAACACTCTCACAAGCTAAACAATCAAAAGAAATAAAAAAAAGCAGCAAAAGGCTAAAAAAATAAGACTTACCTGAAAAAGGAATGACGACCGCACCAGAGGTTCCTTGATCTCCTCGGGGATGCCCAAGCTCCAAGATCAAATGTGAAAATGAGCTCTGGCAGTGTCCATTAAATAGATTTGGTCGATTTAGGGTTTATGACATGAAGGCCAAAAATCAAGGAAAAAGTGACACTTAGTGGCAATTTCCAAAATAACTCAAGTGTCTCCTCCAAGCTGCTAAAAATAGATCCCTATTTTCTAGGGATGATTTTCCTTCTTTTTTTTTTTCGAGAAAATTTGTCACACATTTCCTAGAGAGATTGCGCATTTCTGGGAAGGACTGGGAAACTTACTAGCTCCTGCACTGAGCAACTTCTGAGCAAAATACTTCTGCGCAATTTCTGGGCTAAGTGGCTCTAGGCGGCCTCTCATGCTATATGCAATTTCTTAGCTGAAGACAGGTTTTCAGTTGGATCTACGCAATTATGGAGCTTAAGGCTCATTGTTATCTTGGATTGCACATTTCCCGAGAGCAAGGGTAGTCCCCCTCAAGGATTGCGCAGTTCACTAAGGCAATCCTAGAACCAGGTTGAAACAAATCAATAGATCGACTTGTTGGTTAGACAGTAAGTAAAGTAAGAAAACATAAGCCATAATGAAAAAGATAAAGCTCCATCAAAACACAAGTACCTGGTTCAGTGCGAGACAAGTTATTGTGCTTTAGGAGGGAGGCTCCAAAACGAAGCATAGGTAAAATTTTGGAGGGCGGTTGTAGCTACTACAACATTGGCAACACACTGGTAGAACTCCAGCTCTCTGTATGGACCTTGTCTTGTGTAGAGCGATTCTAACTCTTCTAGAAATATTGTTTGATTATTTGATCA
Organism: Pinus tabuliformis; assembly: GCA_031772625.1. Classification (NCBI taxonomy): domain Eukaryota; kingdom Viridiplantae; phylum Streptophyta; class Pinopsida; order Pinales; family Pinaceae; genus Pinus; species Pinus tabuliformis. Next base: position 703,445,147 of record CM062812.1, read on the forward strand.
TCATAGCTTGAGTTTTCTCTTTATCGACAACACACATACCAAGCCAAGTCAATAGAGTTGTTTCGATTGGGGATGAGGGGTATATTGATGCATAAGTAATATAGACTGTTAGAGTTTTAGTTTCATCTCTAGTGTTTCTTTGCTGCCAACGGGCCTGGACAATACCCTGGAAGAGTCACTTCAGGAACACAAGCATTGCTCCGCTGCCAACGAGCCTAAACAGTACCCCAGCGGAGTTACTTGCTTCACCTTTCTACATAGGAATCCTTTCACTTCTTTCACCTTTATTTTATTTTCATTCCATTTCATTTTCATAGAACTATGCATAGGCACTTATTTATTTCATGAGGCAGAAGAGGGATCATGACTTATTGAGAGCAGAAGAGGTTATCACTTCAAAGAAGAATGTTTATATATACCTCTGACATACTTGCTAAGGTTTCCCCCCTCTCCTTACTCTGCTTGAGTGAGTTGACAATGGTTAATCGAATATAGAAAACCAATTAGAGTAGGTGGTACTAGTTAAAAGTGCAAGTGTTGTGATTTCACCAAGACTCACTCTAAAAGGAATGTATTTTCCATTAGGGTATCATCGCCTAGAAGAAATGCAAGATCTTCATAAAGAAAGGAATAGACAAATAACCATGTATTGATAGTTGTACAAGTTATTTTGTACTTCATCCTTCTTGTCTCAAGAAGCTTAAAATGGTTTCATGCGGGAACTAATACTACGGGTGCACAAGCAAGGAAGCAAAGGAAAGACGTAACACAAAGAAAAACAAAGTAAGTAAAACCAAACAGAAAAGAAAACACTACTCCTACTCCTAAGCTAAGCAAAGCATGGGCCAAATCATGTGAAGTGATATTTCCAATGCATCCATCGACGCATTGGTTGACCCATGTAGGTGATGGCATGGTTGACGAGAAAGATATTCAAGCATACCAACAAACAAGAAAGATAAAGAAATGCAAACCAAAATGTTCAAATTTTGAATACATCCATAGAAAAGAAAAAATTGAAAGCACATGAAAGGAACTCTGCAGACGTATCATGGTGTTGTGTCACATTACATGTGGACAACAAGCATGTACACACCTTCAAACTAGACAAACGAGCAAACATGAAGAAAGAAGAAAATTTTCGTTTCACAACAGTGCTTACCACGTATGACTCCTCCAATGCATGAGCAATAGGATCATGTGATTCTGGTGGAGGATGCGAAAACTATGAATTGGATTGATTTTCAATGTGAACAGGAGAGTGATGAGGAGCTTGGGGAGATTCAACAGATTTTTGATCAGAAGTGGGACTGACCTCAAGGCTACGAGAACCTGACATAATCATCAACTCAGGTTGAAGTATCTTAACAACTTGAGGAGTTTCCACTTCATCAGAAGATGGATCATCACATATCGGTGGCTTAGAAAGATCAACAGTAGGAGAATCAGAATTGTGATTACACGAATGAGTGAAAAGATCACGACATCCACGATCTGAAAATTCAAGATGGACAACGACATCTGCATGATCTAAAGAATCATAGAGAGGGGTTGATGAGAAACAAAAATTTTCACCCTCTGAGTTTCTAGAAATGAAAGATGAGAGATTGAGTGGATCTGGGAAGAAATATTTGTCCTCTCCGCAATCAGATGACAGACTGACATCTCGCACATTCTGTGAATGATCGGAAGTGGAAACAAATGGAGATATATTTTCACAAGAGGAATTAGAAATGGTAGAACAACAGAAGATGTCAGTATAAAGAAGATGTGGTGCACACTGAAGGAGTTCATCCTTCACCACAACTTCTTGTTCAGATTCCCACACATGCTCATAAAAAATAATAGTGTAGGTTGGTTGTTCAACACCAACTCCGTCCATAACTTGATCCTTGTGAACATCACATGTCAAGTCTAGAATGAATGAACACAACATACCAAAATCTAGAGGATCAAAGGAACCAGTGGATGGAGGATCTACGCAAAAATCCAGAGCTGGTGGGGTAGGAGAAGATGGTGACAGTTCAACAGGTAGGTTCACAACTTCTCCCACCTCGTCCTATGGAGCTAGAGTTGTTTGATGAGAAGGGGACATACAATCATTTGGGACAACAACCTTGTCCATCTCAGATTTCGAAGCTCTAACACCGAAGTACGTTGGGAGGGTTTCGAAATATTCTAACTCATGTGAATTCTGAGAGATGTGAACAAGATACTGAAATATTTGATTCAAAAATTTCCAGTCAACTTCAGCTTCTGGAAATTCAAAACAGTAATGATGGAAACGATCATAAAAGTGAACAATTGATTCATTAGGTGCTTTTCACAATTTTAAGTTTTTTTTATGAAGTGCTTTACGATCATAAAAGACGAAAGCATGACTTAATTCTCTGATCATGTGCTCGAAAAAGTGTATAGAGGCTGCGGGCAATGTGTGACACCATTTCTTGATGCGCCCTTCGAATGTGAAATCAAACAACCCACATGAAATTTCGTCTGAGGGGACCTCATTCTTGTCGCAGAAACCCAGAAAGGAAACTACGTGAATTGATAGGGACGTTCCACTTTCACGATCAAATTTGAGTTGTGACAAGTCATATATAACATCCGTCGACACATCGAAATTAGTAGTGTGATAAAAACATGTCAGAGTTGTGACTATGATATAAGTCATGAATGATGTGCAGAAATTGAAAATAGACTTCAAGGGCTAAGTTGTCATCGTCCCTCCTCCTAGCGCTAGAAATGTTGATGGTGTTGGACTTGCCAACATTCAGGGGATCTCCCTGGTAAGAATTCCCAATTAGACCTCAAACCATTTGGAGTGGGAGTCCCAGCAGTGGATGGTAATGTAGTGACTTGACTGCAGTAGCACATAGAGATAAGTATGATGAATTCGATCGAAGGAAAGTGTTTGACCTTGTGGCGAGTCAAGTGAGATGCATGGGGGTCCTAACACACAGAGGGTAAAAGGAGCTATGCCCCTCAGAAGCACGTAATAGTACGCAACTTGAAAGGAACACACAAGCAGAATGACATCACAAGCTGAAATGAAAAATAGTCAACAAACCAAAGTGATGGGTTAATCCAACAATACACATTCAAGAAGATTCGTACAATTTCATACAAAGTAGTTCATAAGAAAATGCATAATTCAAACAACATACATTGCTAAATCAACTAGAATAGTCCAACTACAATATCAACATATGCATGAAAGTGTGTTGGCTCAGTTATTATTAATATAAGTGAAAGTTCCATCCATACATACACCATTGACAACCACTAACCCCAATAGTGGAACATTATAGTCAAGTACACCTGCTCCTCCAAATAAATATGCTCGTTGTTCGTTGTGGAGAACCAAGGCTTATCACAATACTCCCAAGCCTTCTCTAAGCCGAAGATTAGCCAAAAGCTTGGCTCCCAAAAGCCTTGTCTATGAGTTATAAGGTTCTATTTATAACAAAGGGTGGGGTGACCCTTAACATTCCCCTTTTTTAATCTTCGATTACCCTCATGACTCTTAAACTTCTTTAAAAAATAACTCATTACATTACATAGTGATTGTTCACATTCCACTAATGAAACTTGGAATTTCACTTAAAACATATTTACAAACAATATACATTTTCTACATGTACCCATGTGAGAAAAAATAGGCTAGAGACAACCTAACAAGACAAAACACAATGACTTAGAAGTTTGGGTAAATACCAATTCGACAACCTCCACTTGATGCTTCTCAGTGAAGTATTGATGCCAGGCTTGGTACTGTGCTATGATGTCCCCAAATAGCTTGATGGTGTCTTTATGATAGTTGACTCTTGCCTCCATATCTTCTAGGTATATGGTCTTGGAACCTTTGTCCAAATCATCTGGAAGCATGTGAAACATGGTCTTGACCATTACAGGACCACCAATGTACTTCTGCATGTTTTGTGTGCTATGCTCCAAGTCATCATTAGTGGCCTCTCACCTTAGTTGCTCCATGTACCTGTCAATCTCTAGTTGGACTTGGTTCTTATTCTTAGCTTCGGCGAGGGAATCGATTGACGGGATCTTGTGCGTTCTCACCATGACATCCAAACTCTTGTACAATAGTGCATATGAAGCCTGTATGTTGCTGATGAATGGAACGAGATGCTCATAGTTCTGGATAAACATCTGGATCTTTACTTTGTCTAGCTCTGCTTGTGGCTTCATCATCTTTGGCAAGTGAAGCGGGGCCCCCTTGTACCACATTGTCCATTCTTGCACATAGGCAATAACATCATCTATGTCCTTGAGAGTTTGGACAAGCCTTTTGCTCCGCTGCTGAAAGCCATAGAAATGGACAACCTGTAATAGCCCTGGTTAAAAAATCATGTAAAATATATAAATACCATGGATGATTTCACATGTATTCCAAAAACTAAATGGTGGGTAAGACATCCTAGTGTGGGTGTTCATCAGTTTAATGGATAAGTAAATTGGTAAAGGTAATGGCTAAGGATTTGGAAAGGCCAAAAGGCATTAATTGGAATTTTATTTATGAAAATAATGGAAATTAGGAGAAAAGGAAGGTGAAAGGTCACAGGTTTCATGTGAGGAGGAAAATGAAGAAAATAAAGGCTTCATTAATAAAAAGGCTTCTGAGGATCAGCGGGCAAGATCTTGGCTCATGCTTGGTCAATGTAACCTTTTTCCAGTTTAGTTTTGGGGTTCTCTCATTATTCTCTCTTTCTCTCTCTCACTTTTGGACACTTAGAGTTTTCTTGAAGCGATTTTTGGCATTGGATCAAGAAAGGAAAAAGAAGGCAAGAGGAAGAAAAGATCAAGCAGGGAAAGGAAGGATTAAGTAGTTACAACAAGATTCATTGTAGGTATCGATTTGCATGTGTATTTTCCTTGCTAGAATTTGGAATGCATGTTATTTCATGTGGTTCTTTTGTTGTTGTGGAATGGGTTTTGTCAGGTGTAATAGTGTTTCCAGCCTAGCCTTGTCATTTCCAAATAGTCATGGTGTGATGGGGTTCTCATGTTTTGGTTGAGCTGGACTGTTAGATGGATTTGAAGTTGAGTGAGGTGGATCTATGAATGATAGAGAAAATGGCCTAGTGGTCCCTGAACCGGACTGTGGATCACGGTAAAGCCACTAGCCTAGTGAATCCTGATCCAGACTGTGGGTTGTGGTAAATCCAGCATTGTGTTGCCTCGGTGGGCCTAGGAATCCTTGTCGGTGAATGACAGGATATAAGGTAAAGCCAAGAGATGGTTTGCTCTCCGTTGGGCCTAGGAATCTTAAGTTTGGGATATGCGTTAAAGCCTGGAGAGTGGTCTAGGTTTAGGGCCTATTGATTCGAGTTTGGATTGCAGTAAAGCCTAAGAGACTAGGAGACAATAAAATTCCTCATGGTGTAGTTGGAGAAATTTGGTGGCATCGATGCTTGTTTAGCCTAATGATCGGGTGGAGATCACGGTAAAGCCTATTATGATGGGTTCATTGTGTTGGCCTAGTGATCTGGGATGGATTACGGTAAAGCCTGGTTTTTATTGATGAGGGTGATCTGGTTTAGCCTCGGTATGCCTTGGTTTGTTCTTTTGGTTTGAGTCCCACATTCATTCTTTGAATATGGCACGAGGGTGAATGACTGAAGAGATATTTGGCTCAGCCATTCTATAGTCGGGTGGAACATGGGAGTCCCATCTCGGGTTTTGATTTTTCATCATTAATGAAAGGTTATTTCTCCTTGTATTTCTATGAGCATTTTGATGGATTATATGTGGTCTATATGGATGTACTTTCATTGGTATTTATGTTTTTGTTATGTTGGTTATATGTGTGTTTTATGATAACAACTATGTATGACCCTCAACATGTTTTTACTTGTAAATGAATGGATAATGTATCAATGGTATAACAGATGGTAATGCAGCAAATGACACGAGGGAACAATGGTTCTTAGAGATTCTCAGATAGGTACAAGATCCCTATGTATAATTTTGTTGGTTACACCTGTAGATTACATGCTTGAGACATGTTTGACGAAATGCTTGTCATGGCTAGTAGGAGCCTGATTAAGGTCTTGTTTAACTTATTTCTTTTGCATCATTGTTTCCCTGTTCTTTTACTGCTCCTATGTTATCATTCCATTCTAGGCAGTGACCTCGGCTCTGGGCCTGAAAAAGTGGCTCAACTCCCAGGGACGCTGGCACATAACTGGAAAAATGAGTCTCTAGATGTTGGCAGGAAATGCTCCAAGAGTGACTTTGGGTTTCTGCACACTATCATGCCTATAGCATGAGAGAGACTGAGTCTTAAGTAGGTCAAAACTTCGGTAGGACCCAAGGGAAAGTTGTCTGAAGTGTTGGATTTTTTCCTTTGGGTCTTGAAGCTGATGTTGAATGTTTGTGTGTTATGTTTTCTTCTATTCCACTTCCTTATGTTCACACAGGAGGTCGAATCCAATCATGGTAGCCTCTTGCCGCATGTTTACCTTAGTTGGCATGGTTACTTGGGTAGATATGGGAGGAGGGTGTTACATAGTGGTATCAGAGCATGGTTCACCCCTCGAACTAGATGGGCGGTGTGTGTTGGTCATGCATGCATGTTAGATGCATGTGTGTCCCTTACACTTGCATTCCATGTACTTGTTGCATTTGCATGATGTCGATCAGGGTTGCAGTGATGTTATCATGTGAAACTTGAGGTATTCATGAGGAACTTGAAGTTGATTTTGGTTGAATGCACTGTCATGAGTATATGACTAGTTACATATTGTTATATGATGCTTACATGTTGTTATATGTCACTTGATTACATCCTTGTATGGTAGGTTTCATTCTTGTATGTTTGATTACATGTATTAATCTTGTAGGTTGGTTACAAGAATTGAATGCTCGACTACATGCGTTCATGTGTATGTGTAGTTGATTATCCATTGCTTATGCATGTTGATGGTTGCATGAGGCAACATGTACAATGGCGTGATGTGGTTGTTTTTGTCATGCATGAGGTAATGGTTACAGTAGCGTGATGTGGTTGTTTTTGTCTAAAGTGTTGGATTTTTTCCTGAGGGACCAGAAGCTGATGTTGAATGTTTGTGTGTTATGTTTTCTTCTATTCCACTTCCTTATGTTCACACAGGAGGTCGAATCCAATCATGGTAGCCTCTCGCCGCATGTTTAACTCAGTTGGCATGGTTACTTGGGTAGATATGGGAGGCATGGTTACATGGTTAGTTGGCATGTTGAACTCAATTGGCATGGTTACATGTATTAATCTTGTAGGTTGGTTACAAGAATTGAATGCTCAACTACATGCATTCATGTGTATGTATAGTTGATTATGCATTGCTTATGCATGTTGATGGTTGCATGAGGCAACGTGTACAGTGGCGTGATGTGGTTGTTTTTGTCATGCATGAGGTAATGGTTACAGTGGCGTGATGTGGTTTTTTTTGTCTGAAGTGTTGGATTTTTTCCTGAGGGTCCTGAAGCTGATGTTGAATGTTTGTGTGTTATGTTTTCTTCTATTCCACTTCCTTATATTCATACAGGAGGTCGAATCCAATCACAGTAGCCTCTCGCCGCATGTTTATCTCAGTTGGCATGGTTACTTGGGTAGATATGGGAGGAGGGTGTTACGTAGTGGTATCAAGGCATGGTTCACCCCTCGGACTAGATGGGCAGTGTGTGTTGGTCATGCATGCATGTCAGATGCATGTGTGTCCCTTACACTTGCATTCCATGTACTTGTTGCATTTGCATGATGTCGATCAGGGTTGTAGTGATGTTATCATGTGAAACTTGAGGTTTTCATGAGGAACTTGAAGTTGATTTTGGTGGAATGCATTGTCATGAGTATATGACTAGTTACATATTGTTATATGATGCTTACATGTTGTTATATGTCTCTTGATTACATCCTTGTATGGTAGGTTGCATTCTTGTATGTTTGATTAGATGTATTAATCTTGTAGGTTGGTTACAAGAATTGAATGCTCGACTACATGCGTTCATGTGTATGTGTAGTTGATTATGCATGTTGATGGTTGCATGAGGCAACGTGTATGGTGGCATGATGTGGTTTTTTTTTTAGGGCCTAAATCTACCTTAGGCTGAGAAAGGCAGGTCTAGGGTAACATCAAACCACGCTTAACCTGGTAGCTAGCCCTACCAGGTCGGGAGAGGGCTCTCTCCTTGTCAATCTCAATCAAAATATAGCAAGTAAGGCTTGAGATGACTGATATGAATACTAATTTTAGGCTAGGTATGTTTGCTCAGAGGATTTTGTTTGATTTTAATGGTTGGTTACTAGATGAGATGGGGAAGGCAGCTTTGGGTCTGGGAAATCAACACAGATTTGCAGAGGTTTCTGTGGGGCGAGGTAGGCAAGTGTTTTAGCACTTTGAAATGAATGTAATGGTGATTCTAAAGACTGGTGAGGAGCTGGAGAGGGCATGCAAGTGTCATGAGTCCTTTTCAAACAGTAGAAAACATGTAGAACTAAATAAACCCCAAGGTAGAGCACTGAAACACCAATGAATTCCACCTTTCAAACTTGATTCATGCAGAAAGAGAGAGATGATGGCACACATAAACATAAGATCAACTGAATTACAGAGAAGAAAACAATGCTAATTCACATTACCACAAGAATCCCACAAAATGCTACAAAACACTAGTTCATTTCCTTGCCAAACTGCAGAAGTGATTTACAATAATGCTCAATGCATCCACAAGCGTCCAACCTTGACAAATGACTAAGAAAGTAAAAGATATAGACATAAAACCACCTATGCTAGCCATCAGGGGTCAAATCCATGAGTCAAGGATCTGTTTCAACATCTAAACTAGGAACTGAAAAATAGGCAGTGGAATAGCTTTTCTCTAAAACTATGGAAACTGATTCATTCATCCTCAAACCAACTTTAACTGATGTATCTACCCTCTCAAGTCATTTTTCATCATTTTTACATCATAGTACATCAAGTTACATCATATTACATCATGAATTTACCAAAGAGAGAAGAAAAAATCAAACTGGCAACAAACTCGGCGAAATTCTGAGTTTTTAGGCAAAATTTTGCCTGATGCGCAGTGCCCTGAGCCTGATGTGCAGCACTTTTTCTAGGCCACTTTTGGAAAGCTTCCTGAGGTCAAAAATTAGGTGCAGGATAGCTCGTTGGAAAGCCCTACCTGTCTAGTTTCTGGAACACTTTGAATTTTCTGATTTGGAGGTCATTTTCCCCCTCAAACGTGGATTCTCCCAAGACTGGTTCCTGTGTGTCCAAAAAGTGGCAGAGAGGGCACTTTTTAGGTGTTCTTCACCCTTTAGGTGACCCAGATCTCCTCCAAATTTCATGAAACTTTCTAGGTTTCATTGTTTTTCCATGAGGAATCCAAAAATGCAATCCATTTTGAAAAATATTGAACCAACTCAATGCACAGCGCCGATGGCACTGTGCATCAGCTGAAAATTCCTGTGTTTTGCATTTAAAAATTGTGAAATGATAAATTTTTCTCAAAATTGCTTCAAATTTGGCAAGAGGCAAGCTTACTAATTGCTTTGCTGAGCCAAGGAAGCTTTAGCCCAAATTTTAAGTTTATCTTACTCCTTTTTGGATTTCAAGGCTCTCCTTAATTTAGCTTTTAGCCTCTTTGTCCTTGCATTGCAGATTTTGTTTCGGGTTAGGTAGTAGTAGGCCATGTGGCAGAGCATCTTTTTCTCTTTGTTTGCCTTCTCCAGTAACCTCTCTAAGTGCATATTAACCTTCTCCAAGAAATATTCCTAGTCATTTTCTTGTTCAATGGATGTCAACTTGCCCTTTGCACTCTTGGACCTTTGTCGATTTTCTTGCTCTAGATAGTTCATAATATATCTAGCTTTGGCCACTTTATCATTCAACATATGAATATGATCCTCTTGCTCTTTCAAAAGCATGTTTTGAGCTAAGGATGGGCTGTCAAGATCAATTACCTGAGTGTGATGAGGTGGCACATCATCATCATGCTCCTCAAGCTGAAAATCCCTCTCAACATCATCACCAAGCTCCTCCTCTATAACCTTTCCTTTTCCTTTGTCAAGCTGCTGCAAGATCCTTTCCCTAGAGCTGTCACTTAGGGTTTCTTCTTCATAGTTTGATTCACTGCTTCTTGTCATGGTGCTTGGTGCTTGTCCTAGGGAAGTGATGTGATGATAATATGGTGGAAAATGGTAATGAGGGAGAACAAGGGAGATGCGTATGAAGAGATTCTACTAATGGGAAATGGAGTTGGGGAATGAAGGGATAGGTTTTGGGAAACCAGGGTTTTGTGAGGGATTTAGGGTTTGATGAAGGGAATGAGTTGTCTTAGGGGAGTGGGATAGTGAAAATGGATTTAATGAAGTGATTTAGGGCAATGTAAGATAGAAAAGGGGAAATGATGTTTGGTTTTGGTTATGGAGTGAAAGTTGTACAATGAAATGGAAAATGATGAAGACAAGATAGGGTTTAATTTTCAAAACGCAAAACTCATGAAGAAAACATGTAGAAGATCAAATTTAGCTCAAATGCAATAAGGACTTACTTGTAGAAGAGAAATGCAGCAATGAGAGTGATTAGACGTGAAATTTGAGGGTCTTGAGGCATTACTAGTTAATGCACAACACCACCTGCCCAATGCGCAACACCTCTCCGATGCGCAGCGCCAGTGTAAATTTACATTGGAGAAAATTGCCTGATGTGTAGTGCCAACCCTCTGATGCACAATGCCTCCCTCATGCGCAACACCTTTTTTTCATATGACTTTTGAAGGCCTTCCTTGTGTCCAAATTGGGCGTGTGATAGCTCGTTGGAAATCTTATTGAGTCTAATTTCCAACACAACTTGAATTTTTCAATTTGGAGTTTATTTTCCCTGTCAAAAGTCAAATCTCCCTAGACTGGTCAAAATGTGAAAAATGAGGCTGCCTAAATGCAGAGTGCTGTTGCAGTCAACTTTTGAAAGTATTCCTCAACTCCAAATTGAGATCATGATAGCTAATTGTAAATATATCTCTGTCTATATATCATTTAAATCATCAACAAAGTCATTTGAACATCCCAGCTAGGTGAAATCTTGATTTTCCCAAGGTCACTCCAGAAGTGCATCAATCCTCCTGAGGCCAATGATGTTTTCGACATTTCTCCCAAACCATGAAACTTGTGTAAAAACTGAAAGAGGTTTTTCTTCTTGGGTCAATGATGGACAAAAACCTCTCTCACTTTTGTCAAATTCATCTTCTCTTTCTCAGAAACATCATTTGAATAAAACCTATCCCGATGTGTGGAACAGGGGATTTGTGGAAATGAAGGGAAATGAAGGGGATGAGGGGCTTCTAAATTCTTGATAAAATTTTTGGAAATTGGGAGGGATGTTAGGAAGTAGGGGAAAGTGGAATTTCAAATATTGAGTGAGGGGAAGGGGTCCAAAAGGTCAAAACACAGGCCTAGCCTAGAAAATTGTCAAATTGTAGCAAGAAGCTAGGGTTTGTGGGAAAATGATGAATTTGAGGGATATTAGTGATGGGAAGTGTTTAATAAGGTACATTAAGGATAGGGGAAGGTGTATGAACATCAGGATACAAGTTTTGTTGATGAATTGACCATACAAGAGAAATTACCTTCAAAACCCTAGGAGAGGGAAATGGACCTTCCACAAGTACAACTGAAGCACGAACAAGGTGTAAAATGACCCATTGGAACCGGAAATGATGATGAAAACTCTTTGAATGATGGTACACTAAGCTGAATGGTGACATGGAACAATACTTGGAAGACTTTGGAAGGAGTGAAAACAACCCTAGACCTAATACCTAGTGACCAAATTTTACTTCAAGACTCAATGAAATGAAAAAATTTGACTTAGATACCCTGAGACCACTTTGTAAGAGCATATTTGATCACTGATGGAAGGCTTCAAAGGCTGACACTAACATTGGCTCCATTGGGGATGGTAGCTCCTTGGAGGTGCCAAGAACCACAGATCTTTGGGAGAGCAGACCAATGCCTTATCCATTGGGCAATATGGAGTCAATATCTTGGCAACAAAAACATCAAGACTCAAGATTCAAGACTCAAGACTCATAACTGAAATGAAACTGACACAATACTAAAACACAACTGACAAACTGGACAATATGCTCAAAATGGAGCTTATTCAAATAAAACCTACTCTAGCTATTCCATTCATCATCTGATCAAGTGAAATGAAACAACCAATGCAACCAAGTAAGCATTCTGGTTGCTGTTTGCATTCTCCACAAGTGCTTGCTTATGAACAACAAGAGAGAACTACTGAAAGGCAACTCCCATGAAAACTTGTAAACAGATCCGTTGAATAATATGGATTCTCTATCTGACTCCAAAAATACTGCATAAGGATCTTGAAATTCATGCACACTGGGACTTAGCTCATCCAATGGATTACTTTTCTTCTCCTCGTACCATGAATGCAAAATTTCATCTGAGCTTTGTGACGAGACTCTTGCTGAAAATGACAAAGAAACCAGCTGCCAGATCAAGTTTGTATCAGTACATGTTTCAAGCTCACAGGTAGCTAATGGAGAAGGACTTTGACTGCAGACATCATCCAACACATCAGCTATTGGATCGTGAAAAACTTGAAAAGACTATTGCAACCCATTTTCTATTGGTTCTGATGAGATTACATGATTTCCTACAGACTGCTTTTTGAAGATATACTATGCACATTTTCCTTCAAAAACTGAAATGATTCGAAACAGAATGATATGGAATCATCTTGCATCAATTGATCATATGTTCTAGCTTCCAAGTCTTCATCTGCAACTTGACAATCAATGACATTCGGTGGCTGCAAATCTAGATATGAAAAGTCTCGAACAAGGATTTCATTGCCCTCAAGATGGTCCAAATCAAAACTTATTGGTAGTTGATTTCTGATTGCATGAATGTTGTTTCTGGTGAACTGAAACTAAGCAACAAAAAGGCAAATATCCTTCATTTACTTCAAAATTTGATGCACTTTCCTCCTCACTTCCATAGCTGATATGCATCGGCTGATCGTTGTATTCGAGCTGTTGAAAGTGAACTTCCTCTTTCCACAAACTAGCCATTGTTTTGTCTGCAAGATTAGCTTCTGTTTGGAGGACATAATCATCATCATATTGATCAAATTGAGGCAAATCATCAATATAAAACACATCATCAAGCATACATGTCATATCAACAGATCTCTCTTCTCCAAGATGATCTATAAAACAATCATTATCAGGTCTGTGACAACTGGGATAAGAAAGAAAATGTTTTGGATCAGCCACATGTTCTTCTTCAATCAGCGAGCCATGATCTTGAACATCATAATCATTCCTTGTGGTGATATTTTGCATCATCTCTTCCACTGCACTTACCAAAATGTCAAGCTTTACCTCTAGAGATGTCGATTCCTCTAGATCTATGTTTTTCATCTCTTCTTCCTTCAACTTTGCCCTTCTGATCAACAAATGAGCCTCTACATCTACTGCATTGTTTTGCATCTCTTCAAGTGTTGCAAGGTTCCTTTCTCTCAGCTGAAACTCCATTTCTGGATCAAAGGCTTCCGAGTAGTGCAAGAGAGCGGATCCAGGAGGAGGTCTTATATTAACCGGCATCGAAAAATAGACTTGGTTAAACCTGGCAGAAAATTGTTGTACTGTCTCCCCTGGCTATCTTTTCAACTGGTTATACTCTTCTATAATCAAGAAAGGGTTTTGTCTGACCACCCACTTGTCGAGGAAAACTTTGACGAACTACTGGAAATCTGAGATGCTCGCATCAGGTAGGGTTTTGAACCAACTCTTGACTTTGCCTTGCAAAGAAAGAGCAAAAAGCCTAATACTAACATCTTCTTCATCAACTTCAAAAAGGTCAAGAAAAGACTCAAAATTCAGTACATATCTCTTGGTAGTGATGTTGTCGCATTCACCATCAAATATTGGTAGATACAGGTCATGATTTTTAGGGAAAGCATGGGATATAGGAGGTAAAATCAGAGGCTTGTATCGATCTGGAATTTTACAAGGTATAGGAATATGTACAGAAGGTGTAGAATCAGTCTTTGTCTCTTGAGGCTCATCAGTTTGAAGATGATCATCATAAAATTCAGAAGAAGGGTCTTGATCAAGCTCAAAGGCATGCAAATATTTGGTATTCACAATCTTCAAAGAGAAAGAATCAAATGCAGATCTAGGATCTTTCCTCGAACACGGTATACTTTGTAAAGCCTTCTTGACATTCTCAAGAAAAGAGAAGAAATAGTTTATAATAAAGAACATAATGTCTTGGATGAAATTCCAACTTGAATACCTGATCTTTCCATATTGTCCCTTCATGTTTTTGCTGGTCAGGTTCATCCTCCAGTGGAGTCCTTGGATCTGATCTTGAAACTGATTTGGGGTCGCCAGGTGAATGATTTCAGCCTTAATTTGTCTGATCGTTGTTCACCATCAACAATTAGATCTGAACTTGATACATTTTGTTGAGGAACATAAAACTACATTCCCCAGTGGAGTCGCCACTACGTTAGGGCCTAAATCTATCTCAGGCTGAGAAAGGCAGGTCTAGGGCAACATCAAACCACGCTTAACCTGGTAGCTAGCCCTACCAGGTCGGGAGATGGCTCTCTCCTTGTCAATCTCAACGAAAATATAGCAAGTAAGGCTTGAGATGACTAATATGAATACTAATTTTAGGCTAGGTATGTTTTCTCAAAGGATTTTGTTTGATTTTAATGGTTGGTTGTTGGATCAGATGGGGAAGGCAGTTTTGGGTCCAGGAAATCAACACAGATTTGCAGAGGTTTCTATGGTGCGAAGTAGGAAAGTGTTTTAGCACTTGGAAATGAATGTAATGGCGATTCTAAAGACTGGTAAGGAGCTAGAGAGGGCATGCAAGTGTCATGAGTCCTCTTCAAACAGTAGAAAACATGTAGAACTAAATAAACCCCAAGGTAGACCACTGAAACACCAATGAATTCCACCTTTCAAACTTGATTCATTTAGTTATGCAGAAAGAGAGAGATGATGGCACACATAAACATAATATCAACTGAATTACAGAGAACAAAACAATGATAATTCACATTACCACAAGAATCCCACAAAATGTTGTAAAACCCTGGTTCATTTCCTTGCCAAACTGCAGAAGTGATTTACAATAATGCTCAATGCATCCACAAGAGTCCAACCTTGACAAATGACTAAGAAAGTACAACATATAGGCATCAAACCACCTATGCTAGCCATCAGGGGTAGAATCCATGAGTCAAGGAGCTGTTTCAACAACATCTAAACTAGGAACTGAAAAATAGGCAGTGGAACAACTTGCCTCTAAAACTATGGAAACTGATTCATTCATCCTCAAACCAACTCTAACTGATGTATCTACCCCCTCAAGTCATTTTTCATAATTTTTACATCATAGTTCATCAAGTTACATCATATTACATCATGAATTTACCAAAGAGAGAAGAAAAAGTCAAAATGGCAACAAACTAGGCGAAATTATGAGTTTTTAGGCAAAATTTTGCCTGATGCGTAGCACCCTGAGCCTGATGTGCAGCGCTTTTTCTACGCCACTTTTGGAAGGCTTCCCAAGGTCCAAATCAGGTGTAGGATAGCTTGTTAGAAAGCCCTACCTGTCTAGTTTCTGGAACACTTTTAATTTTCTGATTTGGAGGTCATTTGCCCCCTCGAAAGTGGATTCTCCCAAGACTGGTTCTTGTGCATCCAAAAAGTGGCAGAGAGGGCACTTTTTAGGTGATTTTTGCCCTTTAGGTGACCTAGATCTCCTCCAAATTTCATGAAACTTTCTGGCTTTCATTTTTTTTCCATGAGGAATCCAAAAATGCAAGCCATTTTGCAAAATACTGAACCAACTCAATGCGCAGCGCCGGTGGTGCTGCGCATCAATGGAAAATTCCTATGTTTTGCATTTAAAAATTTCGAAATGACAAAATTTTCTCAAAATTGCTTCAAATTTGGCAAGAGGCAAGCTTACTAATTGTTTTTCTAAGCCAAGGAAGCTTCAGCCCAAATTTTAAGTTTATCTTGCTCCTTTTTGGCTTTCAAGGCTCTCCTTAATTTAGCTTTTAGCCTCTTTTTCCTTGCATTGCAGATTTTGTTTCGGGTTAGGTAGTAGTAGGCCATGTGGTGGAGCATATTTTTCTCTTTGTTTACCTTCTCCAATAACCTCCCCAAGTGCATATTCACCTTCTCCAACAAATATTCCTGGTCATTTTCTTGTTCAATGGATGTCAACTTGCCCTTTGCACTCTTGGACCTTTGTTGGTTTTCTTGCTCTAGATAGTTGATCATATATATAGCTCTGGCCACTTTATCATTCAACATATGAATATGATCCTCTTGCTCTTTTAAAATCATGTTTTGAGCTAAGGATGGGCTATCAAGATCAATTACCTCAGTGTGATGAGGTGGCACATCATCTTCATGCTCCTCAAGCTAAAATCCCCTCTCAACATCATCACCAAGCTCCTCCTCTGTAACCTTTCCTTTTCCTTTGTCAAGCTGCTGCAAGATCCTTTCCCTAGAGCTGTCACTTAGGGTGTCTTCTTCATAGTTTGATTCACTGCTTCTTGTCATGGTTCTTGGTGCTTGTCTTAGGGAAGTGATGTGATGATAATATGGTGGAAAATGGTAATGAGGGAGGACAAGGGAGATGAGTATGAAAAGATTTTACTAATGGGAAATGGAGTTGGGGAATGAAGGGATAGGTTTTGGGAAACTAGGGTTTTGTGAGGGATTTAGGGTTTGATGAAGGGAATGAGTTGTCTTAGGGGAGTGGGATAGTGAAAATGGATTTAATGAAGTGATTTAGGGCAATGTAAGATAGAAAAGGGGAAAATGATGTTTGGTTTTGGTTATGGAGTGAAAGTTGTACAATGAAATGGAAAATGATGAAGACAAGCTAGGGTTTAATTTTCAAAATGCAAAACTCATGAAGAAAACATGTAGAAGATCAAATTTAGCTCAAATGCAATAAGGACTTACTTGTAGAAGAGAAACGCAGTAATGAGAGTGATTAGAGGTGAAATTTGAGGGTTTTGAGGCATTACTGGTCAATGCATAGTGCCACCTACCCAATGCACAATGCTGTTACACTAAAATTTGTCACCATGACTATTTGCAGTCAGTATGGCTCCATCAATTGTCATACTATCCTCCTTGGCAATTCTTATACCTCTGCTCCTCATGTCAAACTCCAAAAAAGAGAGAAAGTCTTTAAAAGTCAATATAACTCTGGTTATGCAGTTTCTCTTACCCTTACCTGTGTGTACGCACCTCAAGTTCATAACACCTGCGTACTTGTACGCTCTGTCTGTAAAGGGGTGGGTGCGTACTCCTGTAAAGGTCAAAAGGCGCAAGTTTTACTTCAAAAAACTTACTTGTGGTCGATTCTAGAGCATTCTAGAAGATGGTTTGACGTGGATTGAGCGCCTCCAGATGGTTCATGCATCCCAATGAAAGAGGAACTTATCCCATCAAGAGGGGAGCTATCCCATTGAAAGAGGGGCTTATCCCATTGATGGTGGAACTGATTAACTTCCTCCAAAGCACTATAAATACAGGCATTGGGCCAGAGGGAGGGGAGGTTGAAAGCTGAACATTCCTAAGGGTAGATGCTGTTGAAATTAGGACTCCCTTTTAGAGCTTGAGAGGAGAGATTCCAATCCTTTCTTAGCTTCATTTGGAAGTGGGTGAGCTGATCAAAGTAAAGGAGAACTCTTTCTGGACCCTGGGAGGGACCTGCACAACACCAAGGCACTGGTTGTAATTGTTTCTTTTGTTTCCAATTAATACAATTAAGTTCATTTTTCTCAACAAGTTGTTATATATAATTTGTTTCATAAACTCCTTGGTCTTTATGATGAATATGTTTTATTATATGAGTTATTCAGGTGCTATGTAATCGTTTGCTTGTTAGTGAATGCAGGCTTCAAGGAGAAGGAGCTCATCTGGATCGAAGAGGCTTGGCTGTTGCAAACAAGCGTTGGACTAGAGGTAAGCCTTAAACACCTGGTTGCTTTTATTTTAAATGCATATTTAGGGAAGGATAGTGCTTGATTGTTTTGTTTGTCACTAGAAAGCCTTAGCTTCTAGGGAGGTCGGTTTTGTCCACAAAATTGACTCTTTCCGCATGACAAAATTGGCGACTCCGCAGGGGAATCCATGGATTCGATTGATTTCTCTTTTGATTGATACTTTGATTTGAGAAAATTTGATTTCTTTCTAGTTTTTGACTGATTGACTGTGAATTTGGGTGGAATAGCTTAGGGTTGAGTTAGTTTTTATTTTTCTTGATTTTGAGAGCAGTACGCACCCTCTGCATTAAGCACAGTGCGTACCTGTACGCACTTCTTCTTTGTACACAGAGCGTGGCCGCACCTGTGCAAACAGGTTGCCTGCGTACCCTGTCAAAAGTCTAGAAAATTTCCATTTTTTCCTTTTTACCTATTAGATTTTGTTTATAGCTTGTTTTTTGCTGCCCAGATCCACTGTTTACCTGTCAAAAGTTTTCATCTAAGCTTGTTTCATTAGCATCAAGGGTTTTAGTGAAGTTCATAGAAATTCTAGCCCTAGGTTTGATTTTTGTATTGGTCTTGTAGTGACTTTGGCTTTAGAAGTTGTAAAAACCTTGGATCTCCCTGGTCTTTTCAGTCTTCTTAGGAGTCGGACCTTTCGTAAAATCCACCTTTGTGAGAAACCTACCGTTGTGTTGTCTCTTTGCGGAATTTCGAGAAGGCTTGTTGGTTAAGCTGTGAATTTCATTCTTAAGAAAAAGAACAAAAACTTTTTATTTTGTTTTTGACTAGTTTATGATTCTGCATGAATTAGTCCTTGGTTGGATTATAACCGAGTAAAACATCCTGGAATTATATTTTGTAGGCTTTTACCTCGTTAGATTTGCTTTTAGGTAAATTTCTCTTAGATTTGCTTTTAGGTAAATTTCTCTTAGATTTTCATAGATTTTAAACTTGATTTGATTTTCATAGATCTTAAAATTGATTTGATTTTTATAGATCTTAAGATTGATTTTTGTTAATTAGTTTTACATGTTTTGTTAAATAAGAAAAAATACAAAATCTCTTTTGAGGAAAGTTTGTTTTAGTAGCATTTGAAGTCTTTGAAAAGAGAAAGGAAGTTTTCGTGAAATAATTAGTGGTCATGTGTTGTGTGCTTTGGAAAAGATAAAGAGATTGTTTCTTTGATTTTCATTGCGAAGAAAGTTGTCTTTATAAATTTTGCATTCTCCAACTCTCTTAGCTAGGGAATTCATTAAAAAGGAAAGATTGTTTTGTTTCATCCTAGGTGCATCTTTTTAGTGGATTTGAGTTGAGTCTACACACCATCAGTTTCATCTCCGCTACCTTTTGTCCTAAAGAAAAGCCATAAAAATTAACGCTTAAAGTAAAATCAACTTAGTAACTTTTTATTTACTAGGGCTCTGAAACACCAATATAGATCAGGCTAGTGTCTTGGAGTAGGAGAGTAATTAACTCTCCAAGACAGTAAAACCAAACAAGTAGCTTATCTTGTGGTAGGATAAATCCAATTGTTTCATTTATACTCTAGGAAAGCTCCTCTTAAAGGAGAAGCACGAGATCGTGTCCGAACCAGTGAGGGAATCAATCCTCCTTCATTGGGAACGACACCAGATACGCACGTACTACAAATGGTAAACCTCGGATTAACCATTGTCGAGGAGCCTGGGGTCACTTGTCGGTAAACCTTGGATTATTGTCAAGGAGCCGGCAAGGGGATTGAGCTTGTTACTCTGCCCTTGCGTGCTATCGGATCGTAGACTGTTCCCCCAGGTATATTTGTTGTTGTTGGTGACCTTAGTGACTATTATCTTTAGGATTCTTCCTAAGGTGACAGTGGAGGGAAGATCCCACTGTACCTGGAGCAGACGTCGGCTAGACTCACTTGGATTTTCTGGGGGGTTCACTTCACTCGAGACGGTTAAAGTGGAGGAACTTGGTCCAGTCTATTCATTAAGCAGGTTGTCGGGGTAACTGTTCCACCCGCCACTTCTGTACTGAATTCGGCGATGTTGGATTTCATCACCAACTAGTGTTTTCGGTCCGGAAGGTTATTATTTGTGTGTGGTTTGACGCCCTAGATTCTTTAGGCGTGTGATTCGAATTTGTTTGGTTCTTTAGAGACTTTAGGCGGTTTGCTTTGAGATTTTACTTTGTTTGTGTGTGCAGTAGTTAAAAGTTTTTAGCTGTGACTGAATTACCAAGACAGTCCCGTAGACTTCGGGGCTAGTCTCCTGAGGTTGTAACCGTGGCTGATTTGTTGAGGAAGTCCCGTAGACTTCGGGGCCAACCTCCTGAAGAAGTCCCGGGCCATTACGAAGGTCTGAAAGTCCTTGTAACTCCTAGTGGCAGTAAAGTAGGGCCACCTGAAGAAGGAGAGTCTTCGTTGGTTGTTCATCCTGATTACCAAGCTTTAGAAACAGGTTATAATCCTGAAGCTGTTTCGGTTTCTGAACTTGCTGGTAGTTTTTCATCTACTAGTGATATAGGTGAAGAACCCGAGATATCTGAACCTGTTACTCCAACTTCTAGTGCTCCTAATTCACCTGGGGTAGAAAGAGTCATCACCGAAAATCTTCCTTCTGGTTTGATAGCTATTGAAGAGCTTGCTCCGGAAGAAGAAATAGGCGTCCCTATCCCTGAGAATCAACTTACTATTGATCTAAGGGAGCGTGAATCCATTTTTTACAGTCCACCTAGAAGTACTACTTGGTATCTTTCTTTAACTAATTATTTGGACAACTCAGTGTCAAGTTTTTCACCACCTCGTGTTTCTTATCCACCTAGGGGTATTTATACTCCCGTAAATATGTCAGGTCAGTCGTCCATGTTTACTCAATCGCCTGAATCTTTTTTGTACGGTGGTCCTTCTGTTCCTGCTGGGTATCAGTCTCTGTCTGGTACTTTTTTGGGAGCATCTCCTCAACCCATTGAACAAAGGATGTTCACTGGAAGCAATGGTGCAAAGCCGTTGAGTGTAGAAGACATTCTTATGATGTCAGGTTCTATTCCCGCTTCTCAACCTCAAGGTGGCCAGTTACCGCCTGGGGGGCAGCCTCAATTAACGCCTGGGAGGCAACCTCAAGGTACACAATTTGCATCTGGGGGCAACCTCAAGGACAGTACGTGCCTACGGTACATTACATTCCTCAAGGTCAACTCCAGACTCAATATGTACCCCAAGGTCAACCCAGTACCAATTTATACCTCAAGGTCAACCCCAGTATCAGTACATGCCTCAAGGGTATCTGCCCCAAGGTCAGTACTCGAGTCAAGGTTTCCAACCACCCCAAGGTCAATCTTATGTTCAAGGTATGGGAAATGTACCTTTCACTTATCAATCCTACCCTCAAACCGGTTACGGATCTCAATATCCTCAACTTGTTATGGGTCAATACCCCGAAATCAACATAGTGTGGGATCCATCACAAGTTCAACAGGTGTTGCAGCCAAGTATATAGTTGTCATCTCAAACTGGACAACCCTTAGTTTCTGGTTCACCCTAGCAACCAGTCCAGTCTAATATTCAAACTTCTGTACCTTCGATAGTTTCTCAGTCTGGGCCTATTTCGCCTCGTACTCCATCTCAAACGACTGCTGCAACTACCGCAACATCTGTTCCATCTACCACACTTACTTCTGGAGTATCGACAGCTCCGGTTTCTATTGTCCCTGTATCTACTCCTCAGACATCTTTACCATCGTCTGGATCCACGATTCAAACTACAGTTCAGATGCCTGTAGGACAACCTGGTTTAAGTACGGTTGTCACAAGTCAACCACAATTCACTTATCAACCATACCAGGGACAGTACCAATTCGGTCCTGCTGTCCAGCAGCCATTTTACCAGTATCAACCGTATCCTGGGTACACTTATCAACAATCACAACAACCCCAGTACGGTCCGGTTAATCCTGGTTTTCCAGGAGGATACAATATCCCGAACGCGATTCCTATTCCTAGTTATCCTGGATATGCTCCTCCTGGGGCTGGTATAGTGACCCAGCTTTTTAGGGATCCTAATCGGCAACTACCGTTTATCGCAACTTTGGATTTACCAGACTTGTCACGCCTAACGAACGATCCAATCAATTATCTTCCATTTTGGCCACCAATGCCGAATAAGTTTCCCAGTGACATCCCGAAGTTCGAGGGTAAGTCTGGAGAGGACCCGTCGAATCATGTGATGACTTACCACCTCTGGTGTGCCTCTAATTCCATCTCGGATGATTCGATCCGCTTACGTATTTTCCAGCGCACTCTCATTGGTCTTGCGGCCAAGTGGTACATTGAGTTACCACGGGCCTCTTTTTATAATTTTATCCAGTTAGCTACCTCGTTCTTAACTCATTTTCAGTTGTCGGTCAGATATGATAATGGCACGGAGTTACTAACTTCATTAAAACAATCAACGTCCACTTATATTTCCGATCATATTCATGAATGGAGACGTTGAAGGCGGTTAGTGAAGGTTTTTATCCCGGACTAGATCTTAGCTGAATGGTTTTTTAAATCATTGTTACCGAAGATTACTGAAGATGTAGCTAAGGCCAGAGTAGTTACTGAGGAGCAAGTGATTGCTCAAGCGCAGTACCTTGACTTATTTTACACTCGATCAGGTACGTTACACGAAAAGATCCCAGATCTTCCAAAGTCAAATCAAATCGTTGCTGCTCCGTCAGGGTCTCATGCTACTGATGGCATGATTGGTACGGTGAATACTAAAAGTAAGAAGAAATCCTCAAAGAATTCTTCTCCTATTATAACCTTACCAGACTCCCTGACGGGAGATTCTTCCGCTGAACTCTCCGCCGACATTCACGCTGTAGAGTCATCTACGGCTAAATCAAAATCTGGTGGGAAGAAGAAAGGGAAGAAGAAGAATAAAGCAGACAAAACTCCAAAGGAGAAAACTAAAAAGGTGGAATCCAATGATGAAAAGCGCAAGCCTCGTTATCCATGTCTTATTTGTGAAGAAGAACACTTTACAAGAGAATGCCCTCATCGAGCAGAGGTTTCAAAAATCGTCAAGGGTTCCCAAATTCCTGTTGTCTTGAAGGATCCATTTCTGAAAGATAGCAAAATGATAGGTTCTTCCTCGAGTGCCACTAAAGAACCCATATTGATGATGTCCCATGTAAGGATTGCAACTCAATCGCAAGATTATGGTAGTAAAAGTCTTGTTGATGGATCGAAAGAAGCAGAATCTTCTCATTCTAATCCATCAACCTCAGCTCCCGTTTCTGATCCACTACAGATCAAGAAGCCTAACCCAGACTTAGTAATCAAACTGACTACCAAGGGTGTACTTCAAAGGTCTGCTTTCAATCCACATGCAAGATCGGCCCAGAATTACAACATTGTTGAGGACTTAGCTGTTTCACCCTCAGCAATGTCAGCTTTGGAAGTGCTGCAATCATGTCCAGCACAGCGAAAATTACTTTTGTCGGCTATAGGAGCTATTGATGTTCAGGACCTGAACCTAATAATCTTTGATCTAGAAAATATTACACTGCTTTTGCCTCATAAAATGGCTTTCCAGATTCTAGTGATAGTAAAAAACATGCCTATTCATCAGACTGTAATTGATGAGGGAGCTTCCACGTGTATTATGTCGATGCAGTGTTGGAGATTGCTTGGTTCTCCTTCACTAAATAAATCCCCGACAATTCTTAAGGCCTTTGATGGCCGTGGGTTCCGTCCTTTTGGCATTCTACAGGATTTGCCTATAGGGGTTGAAGGAAAAACCGTTAGTCTAGATGTGGAGGTGGTTGATGCCCCTCTAGACTACAACCTTCTCTTGGGTCGAAGTTGGACTTACGCTATGACAGCGGTTGTTTCATCAGTCTTCTGAGTAATAAAGTTCCCACATAATGGAAAGATCGTAACAATAGACCAGCTAGCTTACTTTTCATCCGACCCAACCTCTTCAGAGAGTATTCAACATGTCGGTAAAACGGCTATCCCATATAAGGATGTTGGTGTAGGATTAGTTAAAGATGCCGGTTTACTGGGAAATTTTCCTTTTCCTCCACTCAACGCATCATCTTCATTTGCGACCGTTCATATGATTACGTCAGATACTATTTATTACGATGATCCTTGGATCGTTCCTTCTGAATCTGAAATAGACTCATTTGGTAATTCTATGCCTTTGATTCCATATGAAATTGCCTATGAAGTTGTGCAGTCTTTTACCGGCTCGTGTTCAACCAAAATCGACCAAATGAATGTGGTCCGTGAGGAATCACTTTTCACATCAACCTCGGAGTTAATAGCGTTTCCCGAAGTTGTGTCATCTGACGAGCAACTTCGTGAAATCCTGTGTATAGATGATTTACCATGGGAGGATCTCCATCATAGATCTTCGTTTTTACCTGAGGATGATCGTTTTGGAAATTATTTCTCATCAATTTTTACAACTGAATATGTCAAAGAAGCTCAGCATCCCATGAAACATCCTGATTCAGAGCTGAATTTGGAAAACATATCTCGTACTATTCCCATTGACATTTTGGTTAAGCCCGGAATTGTTGAAAACATTCATATAGGTGCCTCGTGTACCGATGACGAAATTCAGACATACAAGGCCCTATTTCAAGAATTCCGCGACGTGTTTGCCTGGTCCTATGCGGAAATGCCAAGAATTGATCCCGCGATTGTTGTTCATGAGATCAAGACTTACCCAGACGCTAAACCCGTCTGACAACATTTGCGTCAGATTCACCCACGAAAAGCTGCTGCAATTAAAGCAGAAGTTGAAAAACTGTTGAAAGCAGGTTTCATTTATCCGATCCCGTTAACGGATTGGGTATCGAATATTGTTCTGGTTAACAAGAAACAGGGAACAATAAGAATATGCATCGATTATAGGGACATTAATCGAGCTTGTCCAAAGGACAACTACCCAACACCCTATATCGATCAAATCATTGATGATTGTGCCGGCAGTGAAATATTTTCCTTTATGGACGTTTTTTCCGGTTACAATCAAATCAATATTCTACCTACCGATCAACCAAAAACGGATTTTATTTGTCCATGGGGGACATTTGCTTATTGCAAATTGCCTTTTGGGCTTAAGAATGTCGAAGCAACTTTTCAAAGGGCGATGTCTTATGCGTTTCATGACATCAAACACATTGTGCAACCGTATCTGGATGATTTGCCTGCTCATTCATTACATCGAGCTGATCACCTTGTCCATTTACGAGCAATCTTCATGAGGTGTAGGCATTATCATATTCGGTTGAACCCACACAAATGTGTCTTCTGTATAGAAGTGGGATGATTGCTAGGATTTGTAGTTTCGAAAGCCGGCATTCGCGTCGATCCCTCGAAGGTAGAAGCTATCATCAAATTGCCTCCTCCTTCGAGTCTTCGCCAACTCCAAAGTTTGCAGGGGAAAGCAAACTTTTTACAACGATTCATTCCTAACTACGCCGAGGTTACAAAGGGTTTTACACGGTTGTTGAAACAGGACGCTCAATTCTCTTGGGATGAGATAGCTCATAAATCTTTTGATGCACTAAAACACACATTGACCCATGCACCGTTGTTGCATCCTCCCAACTACAACCAGGATTACTTTTTGTACCTCGCCGCCGCTCATTCCACCATTGGAATGGTCTTAGTTCAGGAAGATGAATTCGGAACGGAACATGTGATCTATTACCTTAGTAGGACATTAAATACCACTGAGCTAAAATACTCACATGTGGAGAAATTGGCATTGGCGGTTCAAGCTGTCCAGCGTTTTCGTCACTACATTTTACTCCGTAAAACTACAGTCATTTCGGATTGCAACCCTATGATCTACATTTTGACAAAACAATTGCTAGGGGAAAGTACTCCAAATTGATTGTTATCCTGCAAGAGTTCGACTTGGAGTTTGAGAAATCTAAGCCTAAGAAATCTTTAGTTTTTGTCGAGTTAATGTGTGACTTCCCGCGTGCTGACACGGAAA
Organism: Pinus tabuliformis; assembly: GCA_031772625.1. Classification (NCBI taxonomy): domain Eukaryota; kingdom Viridiplantae; phylum Streptophyta; class Pinopsida; order Pinales; family Pinaceae; genus Pinus; species Pinus tabuliformis. The sequence goes on from CM062812.1 coordinate 703,471,197, forward strand.
CTGTGGCAGAGGAGCCCATTGCGGACGAATCTCTGTTTCTAATCAGCACTTTAGATCCGTGGTATGGGGATATCATCATCTATCTCCAGACCCAATCCTTTCGGCCCGAAGCTTCAAAGTCGGAACGTCGGAAAATTCGATTCCAGTCCCAACAATACAAAATTGTTGGAGATACTCTTTATCGACGTGGGGCGGACTCTATTTTTCGATGTTTCTTAACTCACGAAGAGGCTGAAAGGGTTCTAAATGACTGTCACTCTGGAGCGTGTGGCGGTCATATGTCTGGGTATGCCACAGCCCAAAAGATATTGCGCGCTGGCTACTTTTGGCCGTCCTTGTTTAAAGATTGTATTACTGTGGTCCGAAAATGCCACAATTGTCAAGTGTTTGATCGAAAGATGCGCGCTCCACCTGCTCCTCTCCACCCTATAATTGTCGTTGGTCCTTTTGCCAAATGGGGTATCGATTTTATTACATGTAACCTTCACTCGGCCGGGGGGCATGCGTATATCATCCTTGCGGTAGATTATTTTACTAAGTGGGCCAAGGCGATGCCTACATTCGAGGCAGACGGCAAGACAGCTGCAATTTTCGTATTCAATCACATAATTGCTAGGTTTGGTGTCCCACAAGCGATAATCACTGACCATGGGCGCCATTTTCGAAACGTTATGATGACAGAACTTACAGGCCAGCTTGGTTTGCGTCACGATAGTTCAACTCCTTATTATCCACAAGCGAATGGTGTGGTTGAGTCCATCAACAAAGTTTTAGTTATCATGATCCGACGAATCATTGGTATTCATCGGTCGAATTGGCACAACATGTTATTTTCAGCGCTTTGGGCATACCGAACCTTAGTAAAAACATCAACACGGTTCACTCCTTTCCAACTAGTTTATGGTTTGGAAGCTATGCTACCCATTGAATGAAAAATCCCGTCATTGAAAATGGCCATCGAGCTACTTCCAGCTACTTCCGAAGAGGAGAATCGTTTATTATACTTAGCTCAATTAGACGAAAATCGACGTGATGCTGCATTGGCAATCGAGACTCACGCAAAACGAATGAAAGCTCAGTATGATCAAAATGTGACCCCTCGAAATTTTTCGGAAGGAGACCTAGTGCTATTATATGATCAAGCTAATGATAAATTAGGTGCTGGAAAATTCGTTCCTATGTGGCATGGGCCCTATATTGTGAAGCGAAAGCTAGCAAAAGGGGCCTATGAGCTGGTAGACTTTGACGGGGACTCTTTGGGTAAACCCAGAAATGGACTTTACCTAAAGAGGTATTATGCTTAAAAGATGGGTATGGAGATTCTTAGTTAGGTTAGGTTTTTCTTTCTAGCTGGTGTGTTTGTTAGTTTAGACAGTGTGCTTAGCGTAGAAAGTATGTTTTCGTCATTATTCTAGCTTATCTTGGTTTTACTCTTGATGATGCAGATGTTGATGCCTCTCCAAACATACATTGGTTTCGTTGATGGTGCTTGTCGTAGTACACGGAATATCTCTTCCGCAGCTTGGGTTATCTATTCGCCCTCTGACGAGTTAGTTTCTATGCATGGGGTGAGCCTCGGTCAAACGACAAACAACATTGCAGAATACAGTGCAGTGATTGAGTTATTGTCTGAATCTATTTCATTTGGGATTCGGAGTTTGATAGTGAGGTTAGATTCTGAACTCGTTGTATTACAGCTTAATAGAGTATATGCCATTAGAAATCCAGTGTTATTAAGGTTATTTTTTAGAGTGCGTCTCTTGGAACGTGAGTTTGATTACATTGAATATCAACATATTCCAAGGTCTTTAAATACATTAGCAGATGCAATTACTTCTCGAATGTTAAATAGACATTTGCAATAATCATACATGTAAATTTAAAATCATTCCATAACATGATTTACAAGATAAGCCGGTAATAATGATATATATAGATAGGAGTGTGTCAAAAAATACATCGTCTTCGATCATAGGTTGAAAAAAAACCTTATGATCGACAAAAATGATAAGTACAAAAAACCAAAATGTCACATGTGTCTACCAAAATGACCATCCAATCACTGATGATGATCTCTATATGACACCACTGCACGGGTTACCCTACACAAGAACCTCCTAAAAGGTCCTGGGACCCCGACTACATAGCGCTGAAGCATGATAAGAATATCATCTATGGTAGTCTCCGGTATGTCTGCCGTAAGATGCTCTAGGTCATGTTCCAACTCAGCTAAAGTCTCTGTGGCCTCGTCCTGTGGGGCCGGTGCCGCTGCAACTGGTAGTCTCCTCTCGAAAGGCCGAAGATTGGCTGGACGTCGTGGACCTACATTTGCATTTTGAAAATTATTACTATCAGTTTTGAGACGATATAAAACAAACAAACAAAAAATAGATAGTTTAAAAACTTGTGGAAAATGAAATTACCTGTATCATCCCATTGTTCTCTCGGTGGAAGAACCATGTCCGGATCTCCACGAAAATCAACTCCGGCATAAGGAAAATCCTGTATAGAAAAGACCTGGTCCTCTAACCAGTGAAAGTACTCCGGAGTAAATCGAACAACCTCCGTTCCCTCGTCAGGATGACGGGCCATAACTGCAACCCATCGCATCAATTTGGGCTCTCGAGGAAGCCCAACACCAACAGTGAGCTACTGTGGGATCAGCATCGGAACCCTCTCTAAGCCAAAACTCACAACTAAAGGCCCATAACCAAAAGTCTTCAGCTGTCTGTTTTTGGCTCGAGTCAGTTGGCATTTTACATTGGCCAACACGACATCACACCAGTTGAAAATGGTACCTCGATAGCAATCAATCGCCATTCGCATCTGGGATCCAGTGGCAATGTGTAAAGCGGCAGCCCCGCAAAGTCTGGTAACTATGAAGGCAATCACCATAAGTTCAGGTCGGGATATAGTTTTGATCTCTATCCCCTTCTCCTGAGTCTGAGTGTTACACCACTCTAGTCGGAGACTAGCAATGGACTGGCCACCCGGCCTAGTCCCGAACAGAGTCAAGTGTTCGCCTCTCTTGGGCCAGTGAGAAAGTAGATATCTGTGGGATCCATCTCGAGCTGGTGCCCTCCAATATAAAAACATTGGTCCTGAACATTCCACCTTTCTACCAGCCACCCTAGAAATCTCACTTGGGCCCTCATGCCAGGTATGGCCCAGTATTTATAAAGGTCGCATGCCTTCAAAGCATCAATTGACGGTTGATGATTAATGGCGGCCAAATCAACATCTTCGTGCTCTCTCTCGCGCCAATCAAGCATGGTGAGCAATATACACACCAAAAAACATCCATTAGATTCCATAAAATCAAAAGTTTTTAGTCCATTTTGGAGAAATTGGGGTTTGAAAACTCGTTTTGCAGGGTACGCACCCCGCCTTTAGGAACAAAGCGTGGGTACGCGGGTTCTCTTAAGGCAAGGTGCGTACGCCCGACATTTTCCCAACTGAGAAAATGTCGAGGTACGCGGGTCCCTTGTGTGGCACCTGCGTAGGGGTGGTTCTTGAAACCCCAAAGCCTCCAAAAAATAAAATCTAGGGCCTAAAAACGAATTCTAAACGGATGAAAATGAAGAGGAGGATGTTGTAGAATACCTGAAAGAGACGGCGTTCGGTTTTGACGGTCGGATTCTCCGCAATGTCCACGGGAAGTTTCTTGCCAAAAGCCCTTTTTCTCTCCTCAACAGTAAAATGGTAAAAATGAATTGGTAAAAGTCCTTTTTATAGGTTTTTTGGGTAAATAAATGGTAAATTTGTTTATTTTTCACCATGAAAAGGTATTTTTCAAAGTATTTTTATCTATCGTCAACAGGTATGAGTAATGTGTTGGTTTTTGTGCAGGATAAAGGATTTTCAGGGAAAATTGTCATTTTTTACAAAAAAAAACATCAGAGTCATCTTTAAGCCCTTTTCTGACTCCTAAAACATGAAAAGATTGCCGAGCGTTTCTTTTACACTCGTTAAAATGGAATTAAAAGACGATCCTCTTATAGCCCTTTTCTGACCGTAAAAACATGAAAAGATTGCCGGATTTTTGTCGTTTCAAATTCGATATTGGAAATAAAACGACGTGTCCTTGATCGCTTTTTACTTTTCAGATCAGAGACACTAATCATGAAAGTACTCCTTGGTCGTAAAGATCAAGCAGTTCTCTCAAGTATTATTTTATACTTTCTCGAGCTTGGGAGACACAAACTTATGAAAAAGGTCAACCCTGGAGTCTTCTTAAGTTTTTCAGACTCTCTAAAATTGAAAAACGCCGAGTTTCTCCTATACTGGACCTGTTAAAATTTCACAGTAAAGGACCTGTTCGATTACAAACAGGAACAGACCACTCCTTCTTAGGGTTCGAATCTAAACTAAGTTGGACTCATCCGAAGGATGAGCTTATAATCAAGCAAATGTTATCCTCCTAAAGCTTGTAAAAAAATAAAGAGGTACTTGCCAGAAATGGTGGGGGAAAAGAGAGAAAAATGAGCCTATTTGTTATCCTTTGTCTCAGAGAAACCTTATCACCACTCTTGAACACGACACTTTTCATTCACCTGGGTTGGGAAATCCTTTGCCTCACAGTTGATCGAACCACATTGAAAGTCTTCAGTCGGTTTCTGGGTATTAACTTTGGGTCAATTGTCGCCAAGCCATCTGTTGTGTCGTTATGTGTTCAAGAGGTCACTGCAAATAAACCATTCATCTGCAAAATACTTGTCATACATCTTGACCATCCCTGAGTCAGTCCTTACAGCTACATTTCTTCAACTTGATCTGTGATTTCGTGTTGTGGACTTGCCTACGACGGATCGCTTTCTATCGACATCAGCACATTATCTAGAAAGATGATCGTCAGTACCTTAAAGTCTGCATGCATCAATGGCAGGTTTCTCGCCTTTGACGACAGTTTACATCATTGACTTTCGATCGAAGGATTCCGTGACATGTTCGACATCAACACATTCATTCACATCCCATGGATTGTACTGGGTACTTTGAGAACCATTGACATCACTGGTGGTCTCTCTCACACTTGTTAACAGTTTACATCATTGACTAGTAATCAAGTGGTTTCTACCATGTTTGACATCAACTCATTTATTCGCATGGATAGAATCGTACTATTTCGGGAAGTAGAAATGAAGACCCTGGATCTAGTTTCCGCCATCCAGGCTGCGAGGAGTTTTGTATTCATTATATAGTAGACTAATTATAAACAGATGGCTGCGTCCATACTGTGTCTACATGAGTATATGATTATGATGTACTGTGAAATCATTCCTATATCAGAGCAATAGTTAGTTTGTTAGTTAAAGTTTTGATCTGAGTATGGGAATGCCTACCTCAGCGATGATATGATCTCATATATGTATTTTGTGTTGAATATTTGCAGGTTCCGACTGGGCTCTCCACAAGATAATCCTTGAAATGATAAAGTGCTTCACCCTTCCTAGATGATATGAAACCCTAATCTACTACAGGCTTCGCACTTTAGGGGGCAATCTGTTACACTAAAATTTGTCACCATGACTATTTGCAGTCAGTATGGCTCCATCAATTGTCATACTATCCTCCTTGGCAAGTCTTATACCTCTGCTCCTCATGTCAAACTCCAAAAAAGAGAGAAAGTCTTTAAAAGTCAATATAACTCTGGTTACGCAATTTCTCTTACCCTTACCTGCGTGTATGCACCTCAAGTTCATAATACCTGCCTACTTGTACGCTCTGTCTGTAAAGGGGTGGGTGCGTACTCCTGTAAAGGTCAAAAGACGCAAGTTTTACTTCAAAAAACTTACTTGTGGTCGCTTCTAGAGCATTCTAGAAGATGGTTTGACGTGGATTGAGCGCCTCCAGATGGTTCATGCATCCCAATGAAAGAGGAACTTATCCCATCAAGAGGGGAGCTATCCCATTGAAAGAGGGGCTTATCCCATTGATGGTGGAACTGATTAACTTCCTCCAAAGCACTATAAATACAGGCATTGGGCCAGAGGGAGGGGAGGTTGAAAGCTGAACATTCCTAAGGGTAGATGCTGCTGAAATTAGGACTCCCTTTTAGAGCTTGAGAGGAGAGATTCCAATCCTTTCTTAGCTTCATTTGGAAGTGGGTGAGCTGATCAAAGTAAAGGAGAACTCTTGCTGGACCCTGGGAGGGACCTGCACAACACCAAGGCACTGGTTGTAATGGTTTCTTTTGTTTCCAATTAATACAATTAAGTTCATTTTTCTCAACAAGTTGTTATATATAATTTGTTTCATAAACTCCTTGGTCTTTATGATGAATATGTTTTATTATATGAGTTATTCAGGTGCTATGTAATCATTTTCTTATTAGTGAATGTAGGCTTCAAGGAGAAGGAGCTCATCTGGATCGAAGAGGCTTGGCTGCTGCAAACAAGCGTTGGACTAGAGGTAAGCCTTAAACACCTAGTTGCTTTTATTTTAAATGCATATTTAGGGAAAGATAGTGCTTGATTGTTTTGTTTGTCACTAGAAAGCCTTAGCTTCTAGGGAGGTTGGTTTTGTCCGCAAAATTGACTCTTTCCGCATGACAAGTGCCTCTTTGATGCGTAGCACCAGTGTAAATTTACACTGGAGAAAATTGCCTGATGCGCAGCGCCAACCCTCTGATGCGTAACGCCTCTCTCATGTGCAACATCTTTTTGAAGACGACTTTTGAAGGTCTTCCCTGTGTCAAAATTGGGCATGTGATAGCACGTTGGAAAGCTTATTGAGTCTAATTTTAAACATAACTTGATTTTTTTATTTTGGAGTTCATTTGCCCTGTCAAAAGTCAAATCTCCCAAGACTGGTCAAAAAGTTCAAAATGAGGCTGCCTAAATGCAGAGCGCTATTGCAGTAAACTTTTGAAAGTCTTCCTCAACTCCAAATTGAGCTCATGATAGCTCATTGGAAATATATCTCTGTCTAGATAGCATTTAAATCATCAAGAAATTCATTTGAACATCCCAGCTAGGTGAAATCTTGATTTTCCCAAGGTCACTACAGAAGTGCATCAATCCTCCTGTGGTTAATGATATTTTTGATATTTCTCCCAAACCATGAAACCTGTGTAAAAACTGAAAGAGGATTTTCTTCTTGGGTCAATGGTGGACAAAAATGTCTCTCAGTTTTGTCTAATTCATCTTCTCTTTCTCAGAAACATCATTCGAATAAAACCTATCCCGATGTGTGGAACAGGGGATTTGTGGAAATGAAGGTAAATGAAGGGGATGAGGGGCTTCTAAATTCTTGAGAAAATTTTTGGAAGTAGGGAGGGATGTTAGGAAGTAGGGGAAAGTGGAATTTTAAATATTGAGTGAGAGGAAGGGGTCCAAAAGGTCAAAACACAGGCCTAGCCTAGAAAATTGTCAAATTGTAGCAAGAAGCTAGGGTTTGTGGGAAAATGATGAATTTGAGGGATATTAGTGATGGGAAGTGTTTAATAAGGTACATTAAGGATAGGGGAAGGTGTATGAATATCAGGATACAAGTTTTGTTGATGATTTGACCATACAAGAGAAATTACCTTCAAAACCCTAGGAGAGGGAAATGGACCTTCCATAAGTACAACTGAAGCACGAACAAGGTGTAAAATGACCCATTGGAACCTGAAATGATGATGACAACTCTTTGAATGATGGTACACTAAGCTGAATGGTGACATGGACCAATACTTGGAAGACTTTGGAAGGAGTGAAAACAACCCTAGACCTAATACCTAGTGACCAAATTTTACTTGAAGACTCAATGAAATGACAAAATTTGACTTAGACACCCTGAGACCACTTTGTAAGAGCATATTTGATCACTGATGGAAGGCTTCAAAGGCTGACACTAACAGTTACTTCGATAGATATGGGAGGAGGGTGTTACATAGTGGTATCAGAGCATGGTTCACCCCTCGGACTAGATGAGCGGTGTGTGTTGGTCATGCATGCGTGTCAGATGCATGTGTGTCCCTTACACTTGCATTCCATGTATTTGTTGCATTTGCATGATGTCGATCAGGGTTGCAGTGATGTTATCATGTGAAACTTGAGGTTTTCATGAGGAACTTGAAGTTGATTTTGGTGGAATGCATTGTCATGAGTATATGACTAGTTACATATTGTTATATGATGCTTACATGTTGTTATATGTCGCTTGATTACATCCTTGTATGGTAGGTTGCATTCTTGTATGTTTGATTACATGTATTAATCTTGTAGGTTGGTTACAAGAATTGAATGCTCGACTACATGCGTTCATGTGTATGTGTAGTTGATTATGCATTGCTTATGCATGTTGATGGTTGCATGGGGCAATGTGTACAGTGGCGTGATGTGGTTGTTTTTTTCATGCATGAGGTCATGGTTTGTGTAGTTGATATGGTCATGCATTGATGACTGGACTCTAGCTAGAATGAGGTGTATATGGTTTGGTACTCATATGTTATATGTCTATATGCAGTTGTTATGCATGTATGGTCTTGGTTATAGTTATGCATGAATAGTAGGTCAAACATGCCTTGTGAAGTCATTGTATGCAATTTAGGTCATCATGATGCTATTGGTTGTTATGATGCTAATGTGTTGGCTGAGATAGAGCAGGAGATGTAGATCATCATAATGAGGTTGCAGCATTGGACTTTGGGGTAAGAGTAGATCGTCATATAGGTATTGTATGTTTGGCATGAAGGTATGTAAGTCAAGGATTTTTATATGCATTAGGTTTATATACATTAGGTTTATGTACATGTCTTTTGATGTTATGGTTACAATCATGATGGATGTTAGTAGTCAAGAATGATAGCAACTTATAGTTGTATGCATTGCTATTGTTGTTTTATTTTAGATAACCTAATGATTATGTTATATGTTAACGATGACATGTCTTATAGGTTAAATTGTTGTTGCTATTTGCTAGTAACTTGATGATTAGGGTTATTACATTAATATCTTAATGTTATATGTATCATACTAAGTTGGATTGCTCTATGCAAATGGTTAGGGTTATAAAATTCAGGTATGAGTTAATATGTTGTGATATTATGTCATACTAATCTATACTGATCGTGCATATGTGATTGTTATGTATGAATGATAATTGTTTATGAGTTTTAGTGACTATTATGGATATCATGATCTTATTTGTGTTTAAGCTGATGTGTTGAGAAGTTATATCATGCTAACTAGATTGATTGTGCAGACAAGATAGCCTCCACTGAGATACATTAAGGTAGGAGTTTTCTTATGTCGTATAGTTGGTGCTTGAATGTTTGATTATGTCTACTAGTTGAGTTATTTAACATGGTATGTTTGCAAGTTGGTTGGATGTTTAAATAATTGCATAATATGAGTATGTGTTCCAATGATGTTATTTTAAGATGATTGTACTAACACATCTGTGTTGAGACAATTGATATGTACTTGAATGTAGTTGATAGTTGCAGCATTATGTCTAATGAATATGAGTTGACTATGGGTTATGACATGATTGTTTGTAAAAGTTGATTTCAAATTGATAGATATGATTGTCTTGATACTGGAACAAGTGGTTGACATGTGTGAGCAGTTGCAGGGAACATGCTTGGTATTAGCGTGACAAGGTAATAGTTAATGTGTTTATATAACTAGCAGTTGGGTGATGTGACAATATATAGTAAGTCTCGATTGCAACAAGGTAAAAAGGTAAAAGAAAGGAATTGGGTAAGAAATCCTTTGGCTATGTTTGGAAACCCTAATTCCAAACAATTGAGTGCTTTGCATACAAGAAGTCTTCTTAACCTTCATTTTGTATGAAATTATGTGGATATGTGTTGTAGTCATCAACATGTACTTAACAGGTATAGTAGCCAGCCTCTAGTTACAGGTGTATTTGCTAAGGGAATTGGAGTCCCTTGAGAGATGGTGTGGATGTGTTTAGTTGCAAGAAAAGTGCTTCACACAGCAAGGTAAGGTATCTAGTGTATGGTTATATTTATATATGCACTGACTATTATGCGTTTATGGTGGTATGATGAAGGGAATTGCATGGCAAAGAGACTGCCATGAGATTCTAAAGAAGGCTCAGGTTGAGCTTTCCTTGAAAGCACTGGGAACCATGGGGATTGAGTCATGGTTTTTGTTGCTAGTCTTGTGCTTTTGGTCTTTTGATTTGTTTATACTTGATTTGTGTTCTTGATTATGTCTAGTGCATGATCATGCCACTTGTTTGCAGTGTCGTAATGTTGTTGGTTTACCATGGTTTTCTTCTTGGTTGCTTCTTGGCCTTGCTTTTTATGTTTTGAGAGTGTTGGGAATTGATTAGGAAGGAGGAAAGTTAATGGAGCTCGGGGAGAGTTGTGTGGTACCCGATAGGTGATGTAAGACTCAGATGAAGCTCTATGCATGAGTAAGCACAACGGAAGGTAAGACTATGACAATTGATTGGACTGGTTGGGTTCATTGTGGTAAATGGACGGTGGTAGTACATACATGAGAAGGTTAACCAGAAAAGGTAAAGTAAATGAACCTGAGGTGTCAAATGTTTTGAACAAGTTGGGAATGGTGGTTCTCAATGTTGTGAATGATGTGCACAAATAAGGAAGTTATCTTAACCTGGACCTTATGTTATCTGGTAATTATGTTATGATTATGATTATGCTGATGTTTATATATGTATACATGTATGTATGTATATCATTGTATGACAGGATGATGATTGTTTTATGCTAATGATTATTTATGTATTTATGTATCTATATATATCTCTGTCTGATAGAGTTATTAGGGATCTTTTGTGTGGAGGAATGATTTCTTATGCTGGTGAATGACATGAAGAGATTCCTGGTTCATGAAGAATCAAGTGGGAAGAGTAGCCTGACACATCTACAAGGTCAGTATCATGTAGTTATGAGTTGATATTATGTGATTATATTATGTCTATGTTATGGACAAGTTATACCAAGGGATGCATCAACAGAATGAAAGACGTGTGGTCCGTGGCATGCTAGGATAAGCATGGATGGTGTTGGGTCTTGAAATTGTCATACATTTCCATTACACTTTCACTATTATGTCCATTATATCACCTCCATTTCACCTTCATTTCACTACCATGTCACTACATTCATCTCACTTTCATTATCATTGGGTCACATTTATGTTTTTCCAAACTTTATTAATTCTTAGCCTTTTTAAATGAATTTGTGGTTAAAAATTAGAAAATAATGTGCATATGCTTATACCTAACAAGTGGGTTGAGATTGTTGACATGTGTAGGTCAAAAGGAGGCTTCTAGAAAACCTTTATGTGACACCCCAAGGCCAAATTCAAATTTGAGTGGAGAGGATCATGGGATCATGAGGATATGTGTTACATTTCCTATTTGTATTGAAGCTCTAAGAAGACACGTGTCTTATCATTTCCTATTTTGATTAGGACTCTAGAGGTATAGGGAGATATTCATGGACTCTCATTAATGAGATGACTTCTCATATTTTTGTATAAATAGGAGACCTCTCTCCTTTATTTGTTAACTCAGAGCTTAGAGCTTGTTAGTCTTAGAAGTTTTGGAAAGCTTTGGAGAGCTTTGTAAACTTTTGTAATTTTGAAGAATTTGAATAAAGCTTTGATGTTCTCAACATGGAAGGAGATGTGAAGTAGATGTCATGGTGCATATTAGAATTTAAGCTAGAGTAGATTTTGTTTTGTAGTTTTGTTTTGATTTCATTCAAGTATGTCATTTTATTGTTTTCAAGTTTAATAGTTTAAATTTTCCATTCATGCAAGTTTAATTCATGCAAGTGTGTTCAACCGATTGATTGTAGATTTATCTAACTTTGTAATCTATGCTTAGAAAAATAGTCCAAGAGAGTATTTTCCAAATTGGTGATTGGAGCATTTGAGCACATAGTAGATTAGTTTTTCCTTTACATTTTTTTTGTATTTGCTTATTAGATTAGTCACTCATTACATAAATGGATGTTTTCAAAGCCTTTCGTTGATGGTTTATCCTCAAACTAAATGGCGAAATGTTGAGTTTATGAATGAGATTTCTTATTGTTCAATGCCTTTTCCTTCTTAGTGTAGTCACTCATGATATAAACAAATATTTCCAGAGCCTTTCGTTGATGGTTTATCCTCAAACTAAATGGTGAAATGTTGTGTTTATGAATGAGATTTCTTGTTGTTCATTAGTTAGATAGCTTAATGCCATTTTCTTATCAATTTAGTAACTCATGTTGTAAGTGAATATTTCCGAAAGCCCTTAGTTCACTAAGTGGTGAAGTATTTCATTTATGAATGAGTCTTTCTCTGCATTTTTATGTTTACTTTTTCTTAGAACAATGAAGTATTGGATCCCTCAAAATGCTATCACAAGGAGGTAGTTCTCCCAAAATTGTATAGCAAAGTGATAAAACACTTCATTTAGCTGTTATCATTTTTGCTTTCATTTCATAGATATTTTGTCGGCTTAGATTAATCTAACTATTCAAAGTTTTGATTTGTTTCCTTTTCTCCTTTCCTCAGAAATTAGATTTTAACATTAAGAGTCATTAGATTTAGTTGTCCATTAACATTTAGAGATTTCATTTAGAAGCATAACTTTTATTTCTTAGATTAATTTCCTTAAGCATGAGAAACAAAACCCCAAAAACCAACATAAACTATAAAATAAAGAAGTAAGAGAAAGGTTAACTAAGCACATATGGTGCACCACACTTCATCAATTTACGATACCTGGATTGATAATTTATGTAGAGCAATTTAGGACACTAAATTGACTAGACATTTTGGCGCCGTTGCTGGGGAAGTGTAATTAGGAGACCTTATTTCTTACATCTAAAAAAAAAATTAATAATTTCTTGAGTATGCTCTCCTCCTACACTTTGTGTGATCAGGAGGATCAGAAAAAGAATTTTTATGTTAAAAAAAAGGGACAAAATAAACTTCATCATTTCATTTGATTCAAAAAAAATAAAAAAAATCCAACTACTTTGATAGGTTCAGTTGTCCAAGATTCACTGATTATGGTTTGTAGTGACTCTCAAAACACTGTGTCATGTTCTAATAAGATTTTGCAAATTAGTTGCGGAATTCAAATTAGTGGCCTCAACCTCAAATTTGAAAGTTGTGGAGATTTTTTGGAGCTGTGAAGAGCAAAATCAATCAGATAGTAGATCATCACCTTCACAGCTTCTGTCAGACATGCACAAAAATCAGTTGTAAGATTTAGCTTTCAGGGGTGGTTTTAGTTTGCCTTCATATTACTCTGTGCAGAAAGACCCTCCACATGTACTTCTTTTCAAGGTGTTTGTTACATTTGACAATGAGACATATGAGAGTCCAGAATTCTATGGTACATTGCGGCAAGCTGAACATACAGCTGTTGCAAGAGTTTGCCCAGAAGGAAGGAATTCCTTTCCCATAGTACATAACGGACTGATCTGGCCCATCACATATATCTATTTTCAAAAGCACTGTTAAGTTTGCTAGGTTGTCATTTGTAGGGAAAGAAGCCAATTCTAAGAAACAAGTAGTCGAATGCAGCAATTCATAAAAATGCATAATAGTAAAAACGTTAATTCACAAAAACGCAGAACAGTAAAAACGTCAAACTTTAACTGCACGATCCGGCCAAATGAAGATGAATTATGAAAAAATAAAACATGGGTTTTTTCGAGGACGGGGTCAATTAGATAATACAGAAATTGTTTTAAGAGATTTGCACCGGTTTGGGAGAATTTCTCGGTTATTTAAAGCCTCTTTTTGCATGCCGCGTGAATAAAAAATGGAATTTGAATTAATGAACAGGCTGTTGATTTAATTCGGCATGCTTGGAGAGGGGAATTCTGATTTGGAAATCAATTGTGTGCTAGCATTCAATCTTACTCTGCCATGCCTTCTGACTTAATGCTTCCTGTCTTTAACTCGCACTTCATCACACACCATTTTAACAGCAAGATGCATGACGTATTCCAATCGAATACGACTCTTCACAACCTGGTTGATATACGTGGCGAAGATGAAGAGGTAGTGAATCTGGAGATGATGACGAGCATGAAGAAAATGACGAGAAGGTTGAAAGTGAAGGTTTTATGCATAGGAGCGAAAGACATGGAAATTAAACTGGACATGGTTTTCAAAAAGAATTCATATACTGTTGCCATAAATCTTGTCCAAAGTCAACAAGCAGATGTAGTAGCCACAACTAAAGTATTGCGCAAATATGCAGATCACTTGTATAGCAAACAAGATTATGATGAAGCCATGGCACACTACATTCGTACTATTGGTCAACTAGAACCTTCATATGTCATTAAAAGGTTTCTTGATGTCCAACGCATTTATAATCTTACTAGTTACTTGGAAAAATTACATGAGAAAGGTTTGGCCTCCAAAGATCATACGACTCTTCTCTTGAATTGTTACACAAAACTCAAGGAGTCTCTGACTTTTTCTCAAAAAAAAAAATTAAAAAAAAATTGAATCAATGAAATAAGTAGATTATTTCAAAGGTATTGATTAATTTTGGACTGATGATGAAAAATGAATGGCTAACTTTCTGTTCAAGATTTTTTGCTACAGAAATTGTTACATTCCGTAGCTGTTCTCATTCCGCAGCTAAACATCAATTTTGCAACTGAAAAACCTCACTGTTCAAATTAGCCTAACTTTCTCATATGAAATCAGATTTCGATGATTCAAGTGTCATTGGAAAGATATTGACAAAATATACACAATGAGAAATCCATCATCAGTGTTTGAAACAGTAAATAATGAAATAAATTGCTGAAAAGATACAACAGTTAACTTGAGGCACTAATTCTGAAGCAGGTATAAATTCTTTTGGTTTTCCTTTGTGAACTTCTTTCATTAATAAGAATTCTTAGTTTTGTGTGTAAATATCATAACTAGAGAGATTGATCATCTCTCTCCTTTGATAATCTTGCATCCCATTGCAGAAGAAGTATTAGTTTTTTTTGCAGGTTCCAGGAGGAAGGACAAATGACTACAAGTGAATAGTGTCTCTCTTAAAAGACCAATTTGTTTCATAAGAGGATGATCAACAACAAAGAGGAAACATGCTAATGCAAAATCAGATCCAAGGACTTGAAAAAATTTCAAATACTATTGTCCCCATTACATCCATACTTCATAATAAACCATTCACCTCATTTCCCTTCATATTTTCCACTTTACATTCACATACACTTTCCATTACTTTTTGTCCAATCCTAACCCATAAATAAAAGCAAGAGGCTCAGTTACATGCTTATTTCCCATTGCCATTACTATTTTCCATTTCCATCTTCCATTTTCATTTTCCCTTTCCTGTCATTTTCATTTCGCAAATAAACCCTGCTTCAATGCAAATTATTGAGTCCATAGTCCTTTGAGTCTAAATTCCTTGCAAAAACACCTTGAGGCTTGCATGCCTTAATGGCAAGTCCTCATGATAATGAACAATGGGAATACATTAATGTCCCTTGTTCATCGGATCTTCTAGGTGACTCAACATCGACAAATTTATTTGTACCTAGCAAGATGTGTTTGGGCATCTGGACTCTCATTGTCATCAATGGCAAGAGTTCTCGTGTTGACTAGTGGCATCTATTAATGGCCACTAAGTCAACAATTTCCTACTATGTTCGACATCAGAACGTCTCTTCACATAGTAGGAATTGTGCCAATGAGTTTTGAAGACATGAAGACTATTATTTTCATCATTTTGGAGCAGATTCAGCAAGTTTTAGTAGAAGCAATAAAAAGTCATCTTGACTCTTTTATCCATGACTCTTTTTGTCCACCCACTTGAAGAAGTTTATGATCAGAATTTTGTAGCCACCACACATACAGCTCATCCATTTCCAAAGGGTAAGTTAAGGTACGTCATTTTCTAACTTTTGACCATGGAATTCCATAAAAAACTAGAATGATAATTGTTGGAAAAACATTTTTCTTCCTCATTTCATAAAATTTATAATACCATCAGATGGGGGGGGGGGGGAATACATTCATATTCATATCTTGCCATGTTCATATCATATTCAGAAGCCCACATACTTCCAAAATATATTAACTATTACATTATTATTATGAGCATACAATGGCTTTTCAAAAGTGCTTAAAGGATAATTAGATACAAACACAATCATGATTGTCACACAAGAACGAGCCATCATGCAATCCAATAAAGAAATACTTTGCAACAATAATCAAAACATCATTATGCAAAGTTGAAAGATCAAAATAGAATGCAACAACAAAATATGGTTGTAACACAAGAACCAACCATGTTGCAATTCAAGTAAAACACTTTGCAGAATTACGAAGTTATCAAATGATATCTTGCAAACTTAAGCCAAAGCTCGAGGATCAAAAGAATTAATGTAATATATATTGCATGAGGACATGCAATAGCTTTAGTTGGGGGGTATGTTGGGTCTTGAAATTGTCATACATTTCCATTACACTTTCACTATTATGTCCATTATATCACCTCCATTTCACCTTCATTTCACTACCATGTCACTACATTCATCTCACTTTCATTATCATTGGGTCACATTTATGTTTTTCCAAACTTTATTAATTCTTAGCCTTTTTAAGTGAATTTGTGGTTAAAAATTAGAAAATAATGTGCATATGCTTATACCTAACAAGTGGGTTGAGATTGTTGACATGTGTAGGTCAAAAGGAAGCTTCTAGAAGACCTTTATATGGCACCCCAAGGCCAAATTCAAATTTGAGTGGAGAGGATCATGGGATCATGAGGATATGTGTCACATTTCCTATTTGTATTGAAACTCTAAGAATACATGTGTCTTATCATTTCCTATTTTGATTAGGACTCTAGAGGTATAGGGAGAGATTCATGGACTCTCATTAATGAGATGACTTCTCATCTTTTTGTATAAATAGGAGACCTCTCTCCTACATTTGTTAGCTTAGAGCTTAGAGCTTGTTAGTCTTAGAAGTTTTGGAAAGCTTTGGAGAGCTTTGTAAACTTTTTTAATTTTGAATAATTTGAATAAAGCTTTGACGTTCTCAACATGAAAGGAGATGTGAAGTAGATGTCATGGAGCATATTAGAATGTGAGGTAGAGTAGATTTTGTTTTGTAGTTTTGCTTTGATTTCATTCAAGTATGTCATTTTATTGTTTTCAAGTTTAATAGTTTAGATTTTCCATTCATGCAAGTTTAATTCATGCAAGTGTGTTCAACTGGTTGATTGTAAATTTATCTAACTGTGTAATCTATGCTTAGCAAAATAGTCCAAGAAAGTATTTTCCAAATTGGTGATTGGAGCATTTGAGCACATAGTAGATTAGTTTTTCCTTTACATGTTTTTGTATTTGCTTATTAGATTAGTCACTCATTACATAAATGGATGTTTCCAAAGCCTTTCGTTGATGGTTTATCCTCTAACTAAATGGCGAAATGTTGAGTTTATCAATGAGATTTCTTGTTGTTCAATGCCATTTCCTTCTTAGTGTAGTCACTCATGATATAAACAAATATTTCCAGAGCCTTTTGTCGATGGTTTATCCTCAAACTAAATGGCGAAATGTTGTGTTTATGAATGAGATTTCTTGCTATTCATTAGTTAGATAGCTTAATGCCATTTTCTTATCAATTTAGTAACTCATGTTGTAAGTGAATATTTTTTAAAGCCCTTAGTTCACTAAATGGTGAAGTATTTCATGTATGAATGAGTCTTTCTCTGCATTTTTATGTTTACTTTTTCTTAGAACAATGAAGTATTGGATCCCTCAAAATGCTATCACAAGGAGGTAGTTCTCCCAAAATTGTATAACAAAGTGATAAAACACTTCATTTAACTGTTATCATTTTTGCTTTCATTTCATAGATATTTTGCCGACTTAGATTAATCTAATTGTTCAAAGTTTTGATTTTTTTTCCTTTTCTCCTTTCTTCAGAAATTAGATTTTAACATTAAGACTCATTAGATTTAGTTGTCCATTAACATTTAGAGATTTCATTTAGAAGCATAACTTTTCTTTCTTAGATTAATTTCCTTAAGCATGAGAAACAAAACCCCCCAAAAACAACATAAACTATAAAACAACGAAGTAAGAGAAAGGTTAACTAAGCACATATGTTGCATCACACTTCATCAGTTTACGATACCCGGATTGATAATTTATGTAGAGCAATTTAGGACACTAAATTGACTAGACAGATGGCAGAGAGATGCTAGAAGAAATATTACTGGTAGGGACAATGTGGTTTGGATGTGTGGTACTATTGTTGTGCATATGTTGTATATGTTGTACATGTTGCATCTGTGATGTTGTGCGCATGCAGTGTTGTGTATATATAGTGTGTGTACATGTTATTTATGGAATGTTATGTACAGGGTGGTACAAATAGTGTTGTGCGAATGTTGCATAGTCAGTGTTGGGTATAGACGGTGCTAAGTACATGATGGATATGCGGTGTTGTGTGCATATGGTTTTGTGTGCATGTTGGATATGCAGTGATGTGTATGGTGCTATGTACATGTTGAATATTCAGTGCTATGTACATATGGCATTATGTACATGTTGTACATATGGTGTTGTATGCATGATTGTACAACTGGTGTTGTGAGCATGTGGTGCCGTGTACATGTGGTACAAGTGGTGTTGTGTGCAGGTGGTGCTTTGTACAGGTGGTACTGTGTAAGTGTTGTACATATGGTACTGTGTACATGTGGTATTGTGTACATGTTGTACAGGTGGTATGATGTACATGTGGCGTTATGTACACGTTGTGTAGGTGGTGCATTGTATAGGTGGTATTGTGTACGTGTTGTACATATGGTACTAGTGTACATGTGGTATTGTGTGCATGTCGTACATGTTGTGTTGTGTACATGTGGTGTTATGTATGCATATTGTGTAGTTGTGGTATCGTGACATGTGTACTTGTTGTGTTGTACTTTGTGTAGTACATGCATTTTCTTGTGTTGTACACTAAGTGTAGCTACATATATTGTGTGGCGTCTTACATCGGGTATAGATGTATGAGTTTTGTTGTATATCGGATGTATGTGTATGCATTTTGGGGTGTCACACATTGTGTACAGATGTATGTCTTGTGATGTACATTATGTATGTATACGTGTTGTGTTGTGTCGTACACTGGATGTAGGAGTATGTATTGTTTTCTGTTGTACAATGGGTGTAGATGCATGTATTGCATGGTGTGGTATCTCGTGTTTGGTGTGAGATGTACATTATGCATGTGTGCACACAGTTGAGAAGAAGACACTGGGTGTTTGTCGGGTGCGGAAACCAATTTGAAGTGCATACGAAATAAGGACAAAGGTGGAAGCCAAGGATTGATTAAAGGATAAGTATCAATATTTTATTCAGTTTTACTATGTATGTGATTTATGATTTTAGTCTATGATGATTACATGTGATCTATGATTTTGGTTTATGATGGTTACATGTGATTTATGATTTTGGTCTATGATGGTTGCATTTCAATCTAACCTGATGTGATATGTTTATACACGATGATTTGATCAAAGATACTAGTTTGACTTGTTGTGACAGGAAATAAATAGGATTGCAAGTATACCTTATTGACGAGCTACCAATGAGGTATGATTTGAGGTTATTTCAATTTATTTGAATCTAATGGAAATTATGTGCTTAGAATAGGAATGCATGAACATGCCCAGTTGGGTGGTTGAAACTAACTACAAGAATTAGTAGCAGTAATGAAAGAAATTGGAAAATGCAACAGTATGTTGGTAAAGCACTTCAGGAGTAGAGCCATTATGGGACACTGAAACCCAATAGGGTCCATTGATTTCCATGAGCATGCTATGACCAGTATGATGGTTTTGAGGTAGGTATGTGCCTTGGTTGTTTGACCTTCCGATGTGAGGAAGCCTTGCCAAGGGATGGATCACCTGAGACAGGGGATGTCGGGGAACTTGGAAGGTGAGTGACTGCACGGAAGGGGGTGACCAGATTTCATGAGGGACTGTGTAGTAGATAAAGGAAGGTCACTAATATGTTTTTTTTGGTAATTAGCATTTCTAGATGGAATCAGATGCACATCGGGAGTGCGCCCTGGAACAATGAGCCGGTAATTGTTCATTGAGAGGACAAGTGGCACAGGACTGTAGCGCTAGACATTGGATGCATATTTGACTTTGCAGTAGATTCTGAACTTCCTGGGAAGGAGGTGAATCCTAGTACTACTTCGAGGGTGGAGGTGTGAGTCTCTGGATCCCATTGTTGATTGATACAGGCATCAAGTTCTCTTATTTGTTGGTTTAGAAGATGTGCATATGTGTATATGTGGTTATTGTAAAAACCATAATGAGATGTGTTATAAAGCTCCAGTATGCAGTATGGTTTTTATATAGATATGTTGTTATGTTTTAGCAGATGGTCATTGTAAATACTGCAAAAAGTTGTGTTATAAAGCTCCATGGGCAATATGTTTTGTTTTCAGCAGACTTGTGGTTATAGGTGTTGTTGAACACCGAGGATGGTGTTCCCCCAAGGGGGATGGTTCTGTAACATCCCTGGTTAAAAACACATGTAAAATATATAAATACCATGGATGATGGGACACGTATTCTAAGCTGAATGGTGGGCAAGGCATCCTAGTGTGGGTGTTCATCGGCTTAATAGCTAAGGGAATTGGCAAAGGAAACAGCTAAGGCTTTGGAAAGGTAAAAAGGAATTAACTGACATTTTGTCTACAAAAATAATGGAAATTAGGAGAAAAGGAAGGTGAAAGGTCACATGTTGGATGTGAGGAGGAAAATAATGGAAAATGAAGAAAATAGAGGCCTCATTAATAAAAAGGCTTATGAGGATCAGTTGGAAATCTCTTGGCTCAAGCTTGGTCAGTGTAACCTTTTTCCAATGTAGTTTTGGAGTTGTCTCATTATTCTCTCTCTCTCTCTCACTCTTGGACACTTAGAGTTTTCTTGGAGAATTTTTTTACGTTGGATCAAGAAAGGCAAAAGAACGCAAGAGGAAGCAAATATCAAATAGGGAAAGGCTGGATCAAGAAACTACAACAAGATTCATTGTAGGTATCGATTTGCATGTGTATTTTCCTTACTAGAATTTGGAATGCGTGGTATTTCATGTGGTTATTTCGTTGTTGTCACATGGTATTTCATGTGGTTATTTCATTGTTGTCGCATGGATTTTTCCAGGTGTAACAATGTTTTCAGCCTAGCCTTGCCATTTCGGATAGACATGGTGTCATGGGGTTCTCATGTTTTGGTTGAGATAGATTGCTGGATGGATTCAAATATGAGTGGGGTGGATCTCCAAATGATAGAGCACATGACCTAGTGGTCCCTGAACCGGACTGTGGATCACGGTAAAGCCACTTGCCTAGTGACCCCTGAGCCAGATTGTGGGTTACGATAAAGCCGGGATTGTGTTGCCTCGGTGGGCCCAAAAATATTTTCTATTGAATGGCAAGATACAAAGTAAATCCAAGAGGTAGTTTTCTCTCAATTGAGCCTAGTAATCCTAGTTTGGGATATGCGGTAAAGCCTGGAGAGTGGGTCTTGGTTTAGGGCCTAGTGATTTGGGTTTGGATTGCGGTAAAACCTGAGAGACTAGGAGACATGAAAATTTCTCACAGTGTAGGTGATAAATCCAGTGGTATCCATGCTAGTTTGGGCTGATGATCGGGTGGAGATCACGATAAATCCTATTATTATGTGTTCATTGTATTGGCCTAGTGATCCAAGATGGATTATGGGAAATATTGGTTTCTATTGATGAGGGTGAGGTGGTTTAGCCTTGGTATGCCTTGGTTCGTTCTTTTGGTTTGAGTCCCACATTCATGCTTGGAATATGGCATGAGGGTGAATGGTTGAATAGAGATTTGGCTTAGCCATTCTACGGTTGGGTGGAATGTGGGAGTCCCATCTCGGGTTTGGAGTTTGCATCATCAATGAAAGGTTATTTCTCCTTGTATTTTTATGAGAATTTTGATGGATTATATGTGGTATATATGGATATATTTTCATTGGTATTTATGTTGCTATTATGCTGGTTATATGTGTGTTTTATGACAACAACTATGTATGGATCTCAACATGTTTTTACTTGTAAATAAATGGATAATGTATCTATGGTCTAATAGATGGTAATGCAACATATGACATGAGGAACAATGATTCTTAGCAATTCTAAAGTAAGTACAAGATCCCTATGTTTAATTATGTTGGTTACACATGTAGATTACATTCTTACGACATGTTTGATGAAATGCCTATCATGGCTATTAGGGGTCTGATTAAGGTCTTGTTTAACTTATTACTTTTGCATCATTACTTCCATGTTATTTTACTACTCCTAAGTTATCATTCCATTCTGGGAAGTGACCTAGGCTCTGGGCCTGAAAAAGTGACTCAAATCTCGAGGATGCTGGCATAGAAATGGAAAAATGAGTCTCTGGATGCTGGTAGGCAAGCCTGTGAGAGCGACTTTGGGTTTCTGGACGCTGTCATGCATATAGAATGAGAGTGACTGAGTCTTAAGTTGGTCAAAACTCTAGTAGGACCCAAGGGAAAGATGTTTGAAGTTTTGGATTGGTTCATGAGGGTCCTGAAGCTGATGTTGAATGTATGTGTGTTATGTTTCCATTGTTTCCACTTCCTTAAGGTGACATAGGAGGTAAAATCCAATCATAGTAGACTCTCATCGCATGTTTACCCCGGTTGGCATGGTTACTTGGGTAGATGTGTGAGGAGGGTGTTACATAAGCACCCTATGCACATTGAAAAATACATCATAGATCTTTCACATGATGGTCTCAAGAGTTGATACTTCAACAAGTATCACTTTGCTCATCTCTGCCATTGCGGACCTGCGGATTGTTCTACCTTTTTCTTGGCCACTTGTAAGTTCTTTGCCATTTGTCCATTCTCAGATAATAGGAGCTTGACATTTGAGCTCAATGCTCCTACATAAGCTAAGGTGGCATTAACCATGGCAACCAGATGCTTTCTGACATCGGACACTATCACCCTTTCCTTCATGAATGCAGGTGACACGTGATCATCTGGGAAATTCGTTCTCCATGCCTGTACAATAATCCTCTGTAACTCGTTAAATGATAGATTGTACACATCCATCATCAGATAATCATCAAGGAGAATAACCTCTCCTTTCTTTCTTGGGATTGGTTTTGACACTGGAGGAGGTGGAGACTGATAGGTGACCTCAGGTGATCTCAGCATGAGGTCAATTTCTTGGTC
This sequence comes from Pinus tabuliformis, assembly GCA_031772625.1. Classification (NCBI taxonomy): domain Eukaryota; kingdom Viridiplantae; phylum Streptophyta; class Pinopsida; order Pinales; family Pinaceae; genus Pinus; species Pinus tabuliformis. Next base: position 703,494,426 of record CM062812.1, read on the forward strand.
CTATGGCTCCTACCCCAAATCCATGTTAGTCACTTCAATCAGTTGCTCAATCGGCTGAGAAAGCTCTCCATCCTGCACCGGCTCACCCTCTTCTTCAGTTGCTGGTTGTTCTGAATCCTTGCCTTGTATGGGCATTGTTTGCTCTATCATTGCACCATGTCTTTCTTCTTCTTCCTGTTTCTTCCTCTCTTCCCTTTCTCTGCTTCTTAGATCCTGCTCTTCCTTCAACTTCTTCTCTGTTTCCTAAAACTTCCTTTCGGCTTCCTCTAGCCTTTTCTTTTCTTTATTCCTTCACTTTTCCCTCTTTGCCTCCATTGCCAAAGTTATTTTCTCAATGATAGGATTTTATTTGAACTTGTAGTTTTGGTCAGCCTCCGGGTTCTCGACAATCTTCCTCTTACCCTTGTCCTGCGCTAATTTTCTACTTATTGTTGTTGTTGTTGCTTCCTATGGTACTTCTTCTTGCAAAGCAACTTTCCATGTTGTGGAATACTGATGGGTTCATTAAGCTTGGAGTAGTTGTAACAGTACCTCCAAGGCCCTCCTCTACCCAATGAAATTTCTTGTGGATCCATGAATAATACACATTCACATAGTGGTTCTTGCAAATATTGTGAAGATCATACAGATTATAGTCTTTGGTGCTGAACTTGAAATTTGTTATCTCCTTAGGTTCAACATCTGCATCCTTCAAGCTCTTAATGTCATACAATCCAATCCGCAAAGGAAGAGTGGGCCATGGTGCCTTCCTCCTTCTATGCATCCCTACTGATAACCCTATGGAGATGTGATATGAGACATCTTGCATGACCAAATTGTCCATGGCATACCTTGGTAGAACATGTGGATGCTTCTCTACGCCAAACATACTGATGAAGGCCACTGGGTGAGGCATACCAATCTGCAATGTTAAGTATTGCCTCCATCGCTTCTTGGGACATGCAAGGTGGATCTTGCTCAAAGATCAACTTGTACACCGGGATGATGAAATGGTCAGTCAACCTCGCCATAACTCCTCGGTAGCTGCAGTCGAAAAGAAACTTGAAATAAATGTTGATGACAGTCTCTTTTGGTGTCCATGTCCAACTCATGCCAGGAAACTGATGTTGGGCACAGATTGCATCAAGTAGATACGTGGACATGTAGAATATCGCTTGCTCATCCTTGGGTGGATTCCGGGTGTTATTCACATGGACTTTCAACTGAAGAGCTAACAGATCTAACAAGTTGAATGGCCTTCCATCTAACAAGTTGAATGGCCTTCCATCATTCACCAACTGGTCCAACACAACCACCCAATTTTCTGGAAAGGTCTCCGTGCTCTCTTGACCATATAATCAACATGCAAAGATGATCAAGAACTGGTAGGCCTTCCTGAGTGACTTTGTCTTGTAAACATGATTGGGTTTGTCTCTGAACTTCAATGACTCTTTCACCCAGTGCTTTACAATATCTTTGGTGTTCACAAAGTTGTGGGTGGCATAGAAAAGTGCATCCATGCGGTTCACCGACTGAGGTAAATGATACATCTGTTGATAGTTCTCCACCCTGAAGTTGGCAATATGTATCCCAATGGCACTACTCAATGTCATAGTCTTTGGATTTGTGTGTGAGACAATCTAGTAGATGACGTACGCACATGGAAATGTAGGGTACCTACATGCAACCTTATGTAAGCCTGACTGATGGACATTGATATAAACCTATCGATCCTCTAGATCTTCCTTGAAATCCTCCGCAAAGATATCCTTGATTTCCTACCATGTTAACTTCATGCCCTTCTCAATGAACAACTGAGTGTCTGCATGAACTGGCAATTTCACTGACACTTACTCAACTACTTCTCCAGTGCTACTCTCGACAATATCCTTTGATGCAGCTCTCTTGGAAGCCATGTTACCTGTAAATGTTAGAGAGTTTCTCAACAACTATTGTACTTGGAAACAGAGAGGACACTCATGGCATGCAAATGTTAGCTTGAAACCAAAAGCACTTCAAGAACAGACCAAGCAACAAACTGGGAAACTGTTGGGAAGGATTGCACAATATTGGCTCATAGAGGTGATTGGATGCCAGGTGGAACTGCACATTGCACATCCCAACAGTTAGTGGGGAGGTCTTGATGACTAGAACTATGTAATGCACAGTTCAACCTGGGCACAGGCCAGGATAGACTGCACATTGCGTTGTCTCACTACCTAAGGCTCGGGGCTAGCTCATGGAACTGCATAGTGGACAGTTGGAGCCAGGTCTAGGAAACCTCTACGTAATTCTAGAAGCCAAGGCCAAGGCCTTGAGCTTTAGAAATTCACAGTGAATGTTTGGGAAGATGAGATCTAGGCCAAGGAAGCCTATATTTGCCCAAGGGAAGTGAGAAATCGAACATATATGAAGGATTGAATGATGTTGGGTGCGATCAAGTGAATGATAATGCATGAAAGTGAAACAAGTGTAGGATCAATCAAACTAAAGGAAAACGAAGCATGTGGACAGAGTCACCACAACGCCGACCATTAGTGCAAAAATTGGGTGATGTATGCAAAACATAGGAAAGGAAATGAAAAAATTAAAATAACACTTTTACAAGATAAAAAAATTTGAAACGACAGCGGTAGTTCAAAATAATGTGTGAAACAACACTCTTACATTCTAAACAAACAAAACCGACAGAAAAAGCAACAAAAGACTAAAAAAAAGACTTACCTAGAAAAGAAACAATGATCACACTGGAGGTTCCTTGATCTCCTCGAGAATTCCAGAGCTCCAAGATAGAATGTGAAAATGAGTTGTGGTAGCATCCATTAAATATATTTGGTCGATTTAGGGTTTTTATGACGAAGGCCAAAAATCAAGGAAAAAGAAACTCTTAACAGTAGTTTCCAAAATAACTCAAGTGTCTCCTCTTGGCTCATAAAAATAGATACGTATTTTATAGGGATTCTTTTTCTCTTTTTGATTTTTTATTTTTTAGGAAAATATACCACGCATTGCATGAAGAGATTACATAGTTCTGGGAAGGACTGTGAAACTCAATAGTTCATGCAATGAGCAACTTATGAGGAGGAAGTTTCTGCACAATTTCTGGGTTGAGTGGCTTTGAGCTGCCTCTCATGCTCTACGTAGTTTCCCAGCTGAAGACATGTTGTCGATAGGATCTGTGCAATTCTATAGCCGAAGGATCACTATTAGCTTGGACTATGCAATTCTCGAGAGCAAGGCTAGTTGCCCTCAAGGATTGCGAAGTTCACTAAGGAAAGCCTGGAACCGAGTTGAAACCAAGTCAAGAGATTGGCTTGTGGGTTAGACAATAAAGCAAGTAAGAAAACACAAGCCATAATGCAAAATATAAAACTCCATCAAAGCACAAGTACCTAGGTTACTGCGAGATGAGTTGTTGTGATTTAGGAGGAAGGCTCCAAAACGAAGCATATGCAAAATTTTAGAGGGTGGTTGTAGCCGCTACAACACAAGGTTAGATATTCTACTTGGGTTACAAATTTGGTCCCTATTAGAAAGAAGTATAGTGAGATAAGGTTATGTGTCTACTTTCATAATATTAAATGAGCATCGGATAAAGACAATTACGTAGTGCCATCCATGGAATAGATCCTCCAAACAATATCTGGGTCTGATATGTTCTTGCTGCTAAATGGATTTTCTGGCTACAATAAGTGCTAGTGGTAGAAATGGGTCATCTCGAAACTACCTTCAGGACAAAATGGGGAACATTTTCCTTTAAGTGTAGTCATTCAGACTTATCAATGTTGGTGTTACATTTCAAAGAGCAATGGACATCACCTTCTAGGACCTGATTGGCTAAAGTGTAGTTGTTTATTTGGACGATGTTACTATATTCTCTAAAAGAAGATCAAACCATGTACGTCATCTAAAACAAATATTTGAGCAGTGTCGCATATATGGATTTCTCTTAATCCCAAGAAAAACATCATCGGTGTGTCAGAAGGCACTCTCTTAGGACACATCATTGCAAAGAGTGGAATTAAAGTCGACCTTGAAAGGGTCAAAGCTATAACTCAGATCTCGTTCCTAGTAAATAAGAAGGATATGTAGTCTTTCGTAGGGAAAATTAATTTCCTGTGCAAGTTCATCTATGATTATGCTCAGATAGTTAAACCATTAAAGGATATGATTAAGAAAGATGCAATTTAAAAATGGGACAAAAGAGAGAAAGCTATTTTTTCTCAAATTAAACAAGTTATTGCTCATGTGCCTGCTTTGTTTAGTATTGATTATGGTAAGGATTTACTGCTTTATACCTTCACCTCATATTCATCTATTGTGGTCGTATTGACGCAGAAAGATACTGAAGGAAATGAACAACCTATTTCTTTCATGAGTGTCAGCTTACAGGGGGTTAGAATTGAATTACCCTGCCATCAATAAACAAGCTTACATTGTATACATGACAGTAAAAAATTTCAGGCCCTATCTCCTTAAAGCTCACACGATCATATACGTGCCTCATCCAGTGGTCAAAACACTCTTTGTGCAGCAGGAGATGGATGAGAAGAGGGAAAATTGGATGGCCTATTTACAAGAATATGATATGTAGTTTAAGCCAGTTCATACTATTAAGGGTCATGGCCTTTTTCAATTAGTAGCATAAACGAGAGATGCTCTAGAGTATAAGACAATTCATACTATTAAGGGTCATGGCCTCTGTTAATTAGTAGTATAAGTGAGAGGTGTTCTAGAGTAATATCTTTTTGGATGGGAGCAGGAAATAGAAATGTATAACATATAACAAGTTCCCTAGAAAAGCACAACAATGCCATGGCACTCATATATACGAAAATTCCTAGAGCACAATACCTTTCCCACGCATTTATCGAACAAACAAAAGAGGGAAATTCACCTTAAAGCTTTCTCTTATCATATTGTTCATGGAGTGATTTTAAAAAATAACCACAATATTGTATTGCTAAGATTCCTTGAGCCTGAAGATATAGGGAATGTATTAAGATATCTACACGATGGACTGGAAGGTGGTCACTATGCGAGTGATACAACTACGCATAAAGTAATGCGGGCTAGTTATTATTATCCCACCCTATTCAATAATTCTCACGCTTATGCTCGCAAGTTCCCAACTTGTCAGAGATGTGCCGATCGAGATTAGAAGTTAGCTGCCCCACTTCTACCAGTAGTAGTTGAGGAACCCTTCCAACAATGGGGACTAGATTTTATTGGAGAAGTCTTCCCACATTTGTCAAGGAAACATCGGTACATTCTAATAGAAACATATTATTTTACTCGGTGGAAAAAAGCATTTCCTTTAGGAAAAGTTAATGACCAGGAAGTCATCTAATTCTCAAAGAAAAACATTATAACTAGGTTTGTCATTCCAACGTCTCTTGTCTTTGATAATGGGACTTATTTTTCTTCATTGAAACTTTATGAATACACATTGGAGAATGGTATTGTGTTAAAGCATGCATCTAACTATTATCTACAGGGAAATGGTTTAGCTGAATCAACAAACAAAAATCTCATTTGCATAATCAAGAATCCATTTTCTCTTAGCAAAGGATCTTGAACAATGCTTTGATAAATGCATTATGTTAGTTTGTAAATTACTGTGGTGTGATTTTTGAAAGGAGTTTGGATTTTCCACAGTGTTCATGTTTAGAAGTCGACGTTTCGAGTCTGCAACTAGACTCATCATCAGGACAAATTTTGTGAGGAGAAAAGAAGGTGATTTTTAGGTATAAATATGAAACCCAGGATGCGAAGTCCAATGGCCGACACTTTTTCTTATTGATGATTTTAATTATTTTAAGCTTTATGATTTTACATTTATACAATTTTTATTTATTATAAGCTTTATGATTTATACATATTTTTAAAATAATAAGAATAATACTAAATAATCTTAAAATGAAGAAGTCATAATAAATAACTTTCATAACAATAATAATAAAATCATATTTTTATAAATTAGGAATAACATCATAAATATAAATAAACATAAACCAGAATTAATGAGAAATAAAAAAAAAATTTATAAGGCATAATAACATAATAAGACAAAATATAAAATTGTAATTTATATAGAATAATTAAAAATAAATTGCAAGTTAGGTATAAAAATATGTATAAATCATAAAGCTTATAATAAATAAAAATTGTATAAATGTAAAATCATAAAGCTTAAAATAATTAAAATCATCAATAAGAAAAAGTGTCGGCCATTGGACTTCGCATCCTGGGTTTCATATTTATACCTAAAAATCACCTTCTTTTCTCCTCACAAAATTTGTCCTGATGATGAGTCTAGTTGCAGACTCGAAACGTCGACTTCTAAACATGAACACTGTGGAAAATCCGAACTCCTTTCAAAAATGCATTATGGGTTGACCATGTAACTCCTAAGCCTTCCCTAGAAACCTCACCGTACTTCTTAGTTTATGTTAAATAAGTGATCTTGCCTTTAAACATGTATCTTCCATCCTTGCAACTCTACGAAGAGTCTCAAGGTATACCTTTCCTTCTATTTCAAAGAAGGATAGATACTTTTATCAAACTTTAGGAAGAAAGGATCAAAGCTAAAGAAATATTTGTCATACACCAAAGTCGTATCAAGCATTGGATCGACAGAAAATATGTAGGGACCAAGATTTTTGATGTGGCTGACTTAATATTGAAGTGGGACAACACTCACAAAGAGAAAGGAAAACACACGAAGTTTCAATATCTATGGATTGGCCCATATACTATCGAAGAGAAACTCAATCATTATGCTTTCAAGATGAAATCCTTAGATGGGAGGATTGACCCTCTTCCCGTAAATGGCTGAGATTTGAAACTCTATTTTCAATAGCAGCTCTAAGTTGTGTTTCCTATGAATTCCTTTTCTTTTCTTTAGCATGTGTTGTCAATCTTATGTGTGTCATGTAAGCTCATGTCATGTCATGTTTTGTGTCCTTGTCATTATAAATAAATAATACCTTGTGTGAAAGAGTGCATGGATATGAAGGGATTTGTGGTGTAATGAAGAGGAGATGTGACAACCATAATGCTTGGATATCAGTTAGTTCTCCTTATTTGTTTTGGGAAGATTCCATAGGTTGAGCTAAGTCCAGACGGAAAATATGTTACATCTAAAAGGAAAACCTTGGAAGAACCTATTAGATCCACATCTATTGTAGTATCTAAACTCCTTAACTTGGTGTTAAATCTACTTGGTGTTTTCATGCTTATCCAATCTAGTAGAGAAAGGATAATGGTAAAATCTATAGCTAGCAAATAGATATAAGAGGCTATATAAATACTTCTCTGAAGGGGCAACCTTCTCTCCTCTCAATAAGTCAGGACCCCTCTTCCGCCATTTGAAAATAATAAGTGTTGAAGCACAATCCTATTAAATAAATAAATAAAGGATGAAAGAATAGAAATGATTCCTGTGCAGGGAGGTGAAGCAAGTGACTTTGTCGGGGTATTGTTTAGGCTCATTGGCAGCAAAGTGACGCTTGTGCTCTTGTAGTAACTCTGACAGGGTACTTTCCAGGCCTCCTATCAGCGGAGAAACACCAGAGATGAAACTCACACTCTGAATATCTTAAAATCGCCGCGCATACTACCCTTTCCTAGATTGAAACAATTGTGATATGGCATATATTTTGTGTGTTTGAACCAAGTAAAGTAAAGTAATATGCCATGTATACAACTAGGTCAAAAGGGGAAGTCAAGGAAATCTAATTGGAGAATAAATACTTCTTAAAGGGTTGATCCTTTAACTGAACTTCTATTCGTAGGAAATGAAGATGAAGTTCATCCAGTGTGTCACAAAGTGTTGTCACTGCTATAACACCCTCTAAGATTTCACTACATTTAAATTTTGGAGCCTACCCAACTATTACATCAAGTGTTTCTTTGGTCCTCAAGTGTCATTTCAATTCATTCTACATGTTTCAAGTGTTCTTGATCAATCTCAAGTGTTGTCACATTGTTTAGAACATCTCTACTGCACTTCCTAGTTGTAACACCTTTGTTTGTTTTAAAACAATACTTTTGGTCACAGTCACACACACTTTATTTATTGTACTTGGGGAGTGTTTACAAATTGGAATTTTGATGTGTATGTGTCATTTTCAAGTCTATATAATTATTATTTGTGATTTGGTATGTGTCGCACTTGATTTCATGTCTAGACTCATTATGTTCTCCCTATGTTCTATCCTCCAAAATTAGACAAATTTGGTTGCACAAGTTAACCCATTAAGGCTAGGAGCGCAAAATCACACTCTTAATCCTTGATCGAGAATCCTTTGTTGTTCAAAAGTGCACCATAAACCCTCCAAGAGTGCATAGTGCACTCCTAAGCATCATTCCCTTTCCTTATTTCGAACTGTGCCCTCCTTGACCCTCTTGAGCGCATCAACACACCTCAAATCCCTGAAGCCTAACCCTTCAGCCTTTAGCCCTACACCCTGCACCCTCTTTAGCCTCTTGAGCACATGAACACACCCCCAAGGTCCCAAAGCCTCTTCCCTTCAGCCTTTGATAGTGCACCCTATGCCCACCTTGTCTCCCTTGGCTGCACAACGTACTTGGGAAGCCATAATGCTCTTCCTTCGTCCTTTGGACATGCACCCTACACCCTCCCTTGAGACATTTCTCTCTTATTGAGTGCATCCTGAAGCCCTAAAGATTTACCTCTCCAGCCCTAGTTTCCTTGTCCTCTTCGAGAGAATTGTTAAGTCATGAACATAAAATCAACATGAAACATGCTAGAATAGGAGATTTTTCAGGCTGATGTTTGCTTGCCATGAGTGATTGCAGTTGCAAGTATTTCAAGAATAACATGGAAGGGACGCTTGAAGAAGATCAAGCAAAGAGGTTAGTTAAAGGAAGCACTCAATAATGAAGAACACATAAATCTTGATGATTGAAGAAGCCTAAGACTCCATGAGATCAAAAATCATTTGGAGGGTGAAGGCTCAATGAAATGGGAGTTGCATGTAAGATTGAAGATGCAAGTGGAAACCTTGTTACCTATTGAAGAAAGTCCATGTCATTAGTCATTATGAGTCTTAGTCATCAATGATAGTGACTAGGACTTTCTTAATCTGTCTCTATCCCCCCACCATCTCTCTCTCTCTCTCTCACCCCCACCCCACCCAATGTATCTCTTCCCCTCTCTCCCATCACTATCTCGCCCTATGCTTCTCTATTTATATCTCTCCCTTATTTCCCTCCACTATATACATCCCTCTCTCTCTCCTTTCATCTCACTCTCTATCTCCACCTCTCTCTCTTCTTCCCCCTCCACTATCTACATGCCTCCTTCTCTCCTTCTCTCTCACTCTCTATCTCCACCTCTCTCTGCTTCCCCATTTATATCTCTCTTATTTCACACTCTCTCCATTCCTCTCTCCTCTCTCAATCTCCCTCCCCTCCTTCACTCTCTCCTCTATCAATCTCCCCTCCCTCATTTTCTCTCTCCTCACTCCCTCTCTCCTTCCCTCTCTTACTCTTTCTCTCGCCCACACTCTCTATCTAACTATATCCATTTTCACATTTGTCTATGTTTCTCTATCTCCCCCCACACTCTCCTCTCCCTTTCTCCCATATTCCATCAGAATATATCTTCCTCTCTTTCTCTATATATCTCTTCTTCCTCCTCTACTGTCTCTATTCCCCCCTCTCCCCTCTCGATCCTCCTCCCCTCCTCTCTCCTCTCTCCATGTTTCCTTCCCTCCCTTGCTCTCTTTCTCCCCCCCCCCCCCCCCCCGCCACTATCTGTCTCGCTATTTCCATTTACGTATTTGGCTGTGTCTCTCTATCTCTTCTCCCCCTCCCCTCTCTCTCTCGTTGTCTCCCTCTTCTTTCCTCTCTATCCCCATTCCATTTATGTCTCTATCTCCCTACCTCTTTCTCTCTCTCTCCCCCTCTCCCCTACTATCCTCTCTCCCTCTCTACCCTACTATCATCTCTCCCTCACTCCCTCCCTTCCTTCTCTCTCTCTCTCTTCTTCCCTCTTTATCTCTCTATTCTTACACTCTCTCTCCCTCTCTTTCTGCTTTCTTGATCTCCCTCTCCTTCTTCCTTGTCCCCTTCCCCTTCTCTCTTTATTCTCCCCTCACTATCAATCTTTCTATTTCCATTTACATATTTTTCTCTTTCTTTATCTCTTCTCCCCCCCCTCTCTCTCTCCATTTACATATTTTTTTATGTCTCTCCATGTCTTCTTCCGCCTTTGTCTCTATCTCCCTCCCTCTCTCCTTCTCCCCCCCCCCCCCTCACTATCTCTCTCCCTCAAACCCATATTACTCCCTCACACACTCTCTCTGATTCTCACTCTCTCCTTTTCTCTCCTTTCTTCCCCCTCTCTCCCCCCTTCTTTTCCCCTCATGACACTTGTCTCCCTCTCTCTCTCCCCTCCATATTTATCTCTATCACCCTCTCTATCTCTCCCTCTCCCTCACTATTCCTATTCATATCCCTCCCCTCCTTTCTCTCTCTCTTGCTTCCTCCTGCTCTCAACCCCCTCTAGCACTATCTCCTTTTCCATCCCTATCGTATTCTCTATCTCTCTACCTCACCACCTATCTCTCCCACACACACTTCTTCCCTATATCTCTTTCCTATTCTCTACTCCCTCCCTAAATCCTTCTATTTCTCTCTCTTCCACCTCCTCTCTCTCAATATTCTTCTTTGTTCCTCCTCCACTCCCTCTATCTCTCCCTCTCTCCTTCTCTCTCACTTTGTATGTCCACTTCTCTCTATCTTCTTCGATCTTTATGTCTCTCTTATTCTGCCCTCTCTCCCTCCCTCTCTCCCCTCTTTTGATCACCCTCTACTCCTTCTCTCTCTCCTCCCTCCATATCTCCTTTCCTCTCTCTTTCTCTCCTCCACCCCACTTCCTATCTCTTTATTTCCATTTAAATCTTTTTCTTTGTATTTGTATCTCTTCTTCCCCCTTTGTCTCTATCTCCCTCCCCCTCTCCTTCTCTCTCTCCCTCTCTCCCACATCACACACACACTCTCTCTCTACCTCTTACTCTCTCTATATTTGTCTCTTTTCTTCTCTCTCTTTCCTCCTATTTTCTCCTCACACCACTTACATCCCTTTCTCTCTCTCCCTCTCCCTTTCCGCCTCTATCTCCCTCCCTCTCTCCTTCTCCATCTCCAATCACTCCTCTCTCTCATCCCCCCCCCTCATTCTTTACTTCACAACAACCCCCCCTCTCTCTCTACTATTCAACTCTATCTCTATCTCCCTCCCTTTATCCTTCTCTATCTCTACCATCCTCACCCCCTCCCCCTGTCTCATTATCTTTGCCCTACAAAATATCCATATCTCTTAATCTTCCTTGCTCCCCCCCCTCCACTCTCTCCCTTTATCTCTCTTTCTCCCCCATCCCACTCTCACTCACTCACACACACTCTCTCTCCTCCCGTTGTCCTGCTTCTCTCTCTCTCTCTCTCGCCCCCCCCCCCCCCCCCCATTCATAACATCCTCCTCAAACATTGCCGCTCTCCCTGTGTCAACCACAAATATCTCCCTCCCTTTCCCATTAAGACCCTCTTTCCTTATCTCTCTCACTTTTTGAATCTCATTCACTCTCTCCCCTCACTCACCAACTCAATCTTCCCCACCTCCCCCCTCCCCTCTCTCTCTTTATATCTCTTGGCCCCTCTATCCCTCCCTCTCTCACCCCCCAGCCCCTCAAATTCATGCCAACCATTTCCATCAACACCTTCTTTCCCACTGGTGGCCCACTCTCTCTCTGTCTATCTGTTTATTTCTCTCTTTATCTTCGTTGGCCCCTATATCCCTCCCTCTCTCAACCCCCACAGCCTCAAATTCACGTCAAGCATTTCCATCAACACCTTTTTCCCACTCGCAGCCCACTCTCTCTCTGTCTATCTCTTTATTTCTTTATTTATCTTTGTTGGCCCCTCTAACCATCCCTCTCTCGCCCTCCCCAACCCCCTATACCCACATCAACTATTTCCCATGTGTTGAAGTCACTAGCTATAAGAACACGTGTGCATTCCTAGCACTGGGAATGCGCACACATTGTTGGTACTAAAAACACAGATGCAATTTTTTTATTTTAAATTTTTCCTAGTGATAATCCTATGTGCACAATGACTTGGTTGCTTTAGATATAGGTTCGTTATCACAAATTTTGTAGTTTGGGAAGCAACATGAAAACATTAGTCTTTAAGAACACACACACGCACATATCTATTTTTTATGTTATTTATCTATAAGCTAGACAACTATGTTGTCCATGAAACTACATACATAGATAGAGTGGACTATGTGGATTTTAAATTTATAATTTTTTAAATTAATATTTTTTACTATTTTTAATACATTTTTCTCTTCATATTTATCAAAATCTTAAAATATAAACCTTGCTTATTTGGCTACAACTTCTGGGGACCTTAACCATTTGGAAAAAAACAATATGGCACACTAGAGGATATTGAGACCTACAATCTAAAAGAAAGAATTGTTTGATAATGGAAAGATCCTTTTAGGTTGCACTAATGGAAGGTTCTACAATTTCAAGGAATAATGACTTTTAAAATATATATATAAAATTAAGATTTTAAATTTTGAAAAAATAATTGTGCATGTTCTGTACAATTTCACAAGCTTTTGTAGCAATATTCCATCCTTTAGATACTCAAAAGTTGCATTAAGAACATGTGTTATATTTTGCAAGAAAAATAACATAAGAATGTTAGAAAAATTTAAAATTAACATAGCTAGACACATTTTCTATAAACAAGAATTATATATTTGGAAAACCAACTCATTCTCCTATATTTTATTGTTTTACATCATCTTCAAATTCATTGTGTAAATATTTCTAATCATCTCTCTAAATTAACACATTGTTGTTTTTCTAAATTTACATTGCCACTAACTCTTCCCCAAACCATCGTTAGTTTGTACACACCCTCGTGACTCTGTGGGTGCATGCGGTAGGTGGTTAGTACACACCCTCGTGACTCTGTGGGTGCATGCGGTAGGTGGTTAGTACACACCCTCGTGACTCTGTGGGTGCATGCAGTAGGTGGTTTGGCCGAATACATGATCGGTACATAAAAGAACTGTACACACCGTCCTAACCCTCTCGGTGCATGCAGGAGTAGGTGTATGGACGATCGGTACGCTCTGGGTGCATGAAGGAGTAGGTGTATGGACGATCGGTACTCTCTGGGTGCATGCAGTAGGTGGCTTGGCCGAATACATAATCGGTACATAAAAGAACTGTACACACCCTCCTAACCCTCTGGGTGCATGCAGGAGTAGGTGTATGGACGATCGGTACTCTGTGGGTGCATGCAGTAGGTGGTTTGGCCGAATACATGATCGGTACATAGAAGAACTGTACACACCCTCCTAACATGGGTGCATGCAGGAGTAGGTGTATGGACGATCGGTACATAAAAGAACAGAGGTCCGAACAGGGACATGCGTATGGGTTGAGTGGATATAATTTTGGTAGCAATCCCTCTCACCCTCAGCGTCTAGAAAACACCAATTTTGAATTCAAGCATTACACGGCAATTGCTATGCTAAAAGATTATTTGAGTCATTGGAATTACGGATAGAAATTGCACGCATATGGGTTGAGTTGATGCAATTATTGTAGCCGTCCGTCACCCTCAGCATTTAGAAAAGCTTATTGGATACTGTTGTTCAAAAAATATATTTTAGTACTGTATAGTGATCTTTTGTTATTTTAGGAGATCTTTATAGAGGCTGAGGAATTGCCATTAAAAATGGTTGGAATTTGGGTAAAAATTTTAAAAAATCTTATAAATAGAGTATTTGAATCATGTTTTTATGGTAAAATGGATTCACCACCATAAAAATTGTCTAAACCACTCAAAATTATGAATTTTAACAGTTTTTACTTAAATTTACAAAAATTTCTGTTGAATTTTTTTAAAATATAACTAAAATTTCCATAACTTCTAAAGAAAAAACATGATTTTTAAACTACTAAGTTATTTTACTGGTGAGAAATCTGAGAGATCATTGGTAATGACGCTTCAATTCAATTATTGTACTTATTTTTGCTTTTATTGAATTCAATTATTGTACTATTTTACTGGTGAGAAATCTGAGAGATCATTGGTAATGACGCTTCAATTCAATTATTGTACTTATTTTTGCTTTTATTGAATTCAATTATTGTACGTATTTTTGCTTTGGCAAAAGTTGATTTGATTCTCATTGTACTTATTTTTGCTTTTATTGAATTCAATTACTGTACGTATTTTTGCTTTTTGCTTTGGCATAAGTTGATTTGATTCTCAATTTCTCATTGCCGGACGAGAGATGGCTTTACCGAAAGTCTTCAATTTTCCACCGCATCATCATATCTTCCACAACCAAACCATGATTGATGGTCCGAGGGGACTTGGGTTAACTAGAAGTTAACTCCGCCACGTTGAATGGAGTTACTGTGGTATACAAAATGTCTTTACGTTGAATGGAGTTATTATGGTATAAAAAATGTTTTTAGATGGAAATAAGTAGGAAATTTATTGGTGCACCACTAACTTATTCCAATTTCTGAATTTCAAAAAAAAAATATTATTTCACTTTGATGAAATAATTTATTTAAAATACATTTTTGATTGGTAAAGTTAATAATAAAAAATGAATTTAGTGATCAGATTTTATGAGAAGGTTATACATTAATTTTTTTTTATCTTTCATATATATATATTACGCTGGGAATATATATGTTTGAGAAGTTTTCAAAAGGACTACTCAAACTTAACAATAAGGCTTGAAGTTATTATAACAAAATTCATCATTTCACTTTTAATAATTGAATTTCAGTGGGGAGAATAACAATTATTTTTCCTAGCCATTTAAGATAAAGTAGAATTGACAATCTCAAAAAGAAAATTAATATTCTTATAATTTTATATTAACTCATGTATATTTGTGAATACTATGTTTACATATCTTAATTTCATTTATGATAACAATATTGATCCAAACATATATTTGTGAATACTAAGCTTACATATCTATCTTAATTTCATATATGATAACAATATTGAACCAAACATTTCATATTTACATCACAAGATAAATTGGAAGTGTAGTGTTGAAAGAAGGATAATGGAGGCTGGAAAGTTTACTATGGCTTTGAGAGCAATTGTAAAGAAGATAAGTCTTGGATATGGGTAAAAAAGTTTCTCTTTTACACTTATTATGACCATGTTTTTCATGTTTGTGAAGTTAGGGGATGTGTTGTTTTTAGAGATAATTGAAAATCATTTTATAATAAACAATTTTAACATTAAAGGCAAATTACCTTATCTTACCCTCATCTTAGAGGTCAATGTTCCTCTTATTAACAATAAGGTTATTTATTAAGAAAAGTCTTTCAATAGAAATCCCATAAGAGAAATTGAAATTTTTGGTCCACCTATTTCGAAACAACAAGTGTGGTTCATCATTAAGACCAAATGAAGAGGCAGACCATGACAAAGTCTTAAATAGAGAGCAATGTAGAGACATAATTTCAACTAACGGCTATATTTGAATAATAATATTCAAATTTCTTTATTCAACCTTCTGTGATCCATAATGAATTAAACAAAGTCTTTTGGTAGAAATCACATGAGAGAATTTTTTTGGCCGACAAGTTTCGAACCAACAAGTGTGGTTCATCATTAGGACCAGATGAAGAGGCAGACCATGACAAAGGCTTAAATAGAGAGCAATGTAGAGACATAATAGAGAGATAGAGTGGACTATGTGGATTTTAAATGTATAATTTTTTAGATTAATATTTTTTACTACTTTTAATACAATTTTCTCTTCATATTTATTAAAATCTTAAAATATAAACCTTGCTTATCTGGCTACAATTTTTGGGGACCTTAACCATTTGGAAAAAAATAATATGGCACACTAGAGGATATAGAGACCTACAATCTAAAAGAAAGAATTGTTTGATAATGGAAAGATCCTTTTAGGTTGCACTAATGGAAGGTTCTACAATTTCAAGGAATAATAACTTTTAAAATATATATATAAAATTAAGATTTTAAATTTTGAAAAAATAATTGTGCATATTCTGTACAACTTCACAAGCTTTTGTAACAATATTCCATCCTTTAGATACTCAAAAGTTGCACTAACCTGTGTTATATTTTACATGAAAAATAACATAAAAATGTTAGAAGACTTCAAAATTAACATAGTTAGACATAATTTCTATAAACAAAAATTATATATTTGGAAAACCAGCTCATTTTCTTACATTTTATCATTTTACATTATCTTCAAATTCATTGTGTAAATATCTCTAATCATCTCTTTAAATTAACACATTATTATTTTTCTAGATTTACATTGCCACTAACTCTTAGCAATACCATTTGTACACACCCTGGTTACTCTGTGTGTGCATGCGGTGGGTGGTTTGTACACACCCTGGTGACTCTGTGGGTGCATGCAGTAGGTGGTTTGTACACACCCTCGTTACTCTGTGGGTACATGCAGTAGGTGTAGTGGCCGAATAGATGATCGGTACATAAAAGAACTGTACACACCCTCGTGACTCTCTGCGTGCATGCAGTAGTAGGTGTATGGACGATCGGTACATAAAAGAACAGAGGTCCGAACAGGGACATGCGTATGGGTTGAGTGGGTGTAATTTTGGTAGCCATCCCTCTCACCCTCAGCGTCTAGAAAACACCATCTTTGAATTCAAGCATTGCACGGCGATTGCTATGGTAAAAGATCATTTGAGTGATTGGAATTAGGGATAGAAATTGCACGCATATGGGTTGAGTTGATGCAATTATTGTAACCGTAGTCACCGTCAGCGTTTAGAAAAGTTTATTGGATACTGCTCTTCAAACAAAATATTCTAGCACTGGTTAGTGATATTTTGTTATTTTAGGAGTTGTTTATGGAGGTGGAGGAATGGTCGTTAAAAGTGGTTAAAAGTCTTGTAGATGCAATGTTTGAATCATCAAATTAGAAATATATCACCACCATCAAAAATGTCTAAAACATCTTAAATTATGAATTTTAACAGTTTTTACTTTGATTTACAAAAAATTCTGTTAATTTTTTTAAAATATGACTGAAATTTCAGTAACTTTCAAAACAAAAAAAAAACATAATTTTTAGATACTGCTTTATTTTACTGGTAAGAGATCATTGGTAATGACGCTTCAGTTCTATTATTGTAAGTATTTTTGCTTTTATTGAATTCAGTGTATATGCCCACTGTTCGATTTTGCTAAGACTGAAATCGAACGATGAACATATACACCCACTGTTCATTAATGACCCAATAACATAGGAAATATGGCTCGCCCTTTGCCAAAAGTTGATTTGATTCTCATTGTACTTATTTTTGCTTTTATTGAATTCAATTATTGTACGTATTTTTGCTTTGGCAAAAGTTGATTTGATTCTCAATTTCTCATTGTCGAACGAGACATGGCTCTTACCGAAAGTCTTCAATTTTCCACCGCATCATCATATCTTCCACAACCAAACCATGATTGATGATCCCAGGGAACTTGGGTTAACTCGAAGTTAACTCCGCCGCGTTGAATGGAGTTACCATGGTATAAAAAATGTCTTTACGTTGAATGGAGTTACTATGGTATAAAAAATGTCTTTAGATGGAAATAGGTGGGAAATTTATTGGTCCACCACTAAATTACTTTAATTTCTGAATTTCAAAAAAATATTATTTCACTTTGATGAAATAATTTTGTAAAATACATTTTTGATTGATAAAGTTAATAATAAAAAATGAATTTTAGTGAGAGTTATGCAATAATTATGTTTTTTTGGAATATATATTTTTTTTCAGAAGTAAAAGCTAAATGTATTATATTAAGATGATATAAAGATCAACATTATACATAAGGCGAGTAGCCGCAGGCAGATATGAAGTATAGATCCAGAAATACAATGGAGGCGATGCCTCATGCAGGAATTTGAGCAAAAGCCAAGATGTGACAAACATGAGAGAATAGAAACATATATAGATAGCCGAACTGCTGAACCAGAGGTGAAAGCAGAGGAAGATCGCGCCTCGAAGAAGGCAGATAGCACAAAAAGCACTGCCGAGCATGTGGCAGAGAATATGCAAATACAAATAGATATATATATATATATATGGAATAGGCTGAAATAAGAAGAGTAGCAGATAAGAAGACACATATATATATATTTTACACCAGGAATATATATGTTTGAGAAGTTTTCAAGAAGACTACGCAAACTCAACAATAAGGCTTGAAGTTATTATAATAAAATTCATCATTTCACTTCTAATAATTGAACTTGGGTGGGGGAGACTAACAATTATTTTTTCTAACCATCTAAAATAAAGTAAAATTGACAATCTCAAAAAGAAAATTAATATTCTTACAATTAATATTCTTATGCTTTTATATTAGCTCATGTATATTTGTGAATACTATGGTTACATATCTTAATTTCATTTATGATAACAATATTGAACCAAACATTTCATATTTACATCACAAGATAAATTGGAATTGTAGTGTTGAAAGAAGGATAATGGAGGTTGGAAAGTTTACTATGGCCTTGAGAGCAATTGTAAAGAAGATAAGTCTTGGATATGGGTAAAAAAGTTTCTCTTTTACACTTATTATTACCATGTTTTTCATGTTTGTGAAGTTAGGGGATGCATTGTTTTTAGAGATAATTGGAGGAAAAGCAAACAAATAGAAAATCATTTTATAATAAACAATTCTAAAATTAAAGGCAAATTACCTTATCTTACCGTCATTTTAGAGGTCAATGTTCCTCTTATTAAGAGTAAGGTTATTTATTAAGAAAAGTCTTTCAGTAGAAATCCCATAAGAGAAATTTTTGGTTGACGTAACAAGAAGTGTGGTTCATCATCAAGATGGAGACCATGGCAAAGTCTTAAATAGAGAGCAATGTAGAGACATAATTTCAAGTAATGGCTATATTTGAATAATAATATTCAAATTATAATATTAATTTATTAATATATTAAAAACAAATATGAAAAACAATATTTAAATTAATTTATTAAAACCAAATATTACTAGTTTTTGAAAAATAATATTTAAATTATGATATTAATTTATTAAAAACAAATATTAATAAGTAATCGCTATATTAAACAACTAGTTTTTGAAAAATCATATTTAAATTAAGAAGAAAAAGAAGTAGTCAAACTCTAAATAAGGAGGGAAGTCAAAAATTATAAAAAGGAGTCAGGACCCTAATCAAGCCAAGATCATTTAATAAATATAATATTTAATGTAAATAAAAATTAAAAATAATTAATGGAAAAATAAATAAAATAAAACAAAAATATACACAAGACAAAAGAAATATATATATATATATATATATATATATATATATATATATATATATATATATAAGTAACTAAAAATAGATAAATAAATATATAAGTTGTCTAACATGAACAAAGAGGGCAAGAAAGAGAGGCATCCTATCACAACATCAAACATAATTAAAACTCATAAGGCTCAAGAAAGGGTGGTATAGAAATCATACTTCTTCACTCCATTATTGGGATATAGTGGAAGATGGTGTTGTTCAAATTACCATTATGACTGTTGGACACACAATCCTTGGGATTTTGGGTCAATTACAAATATTATAAATAATGGAAAATGAAGAGTCATAGGAGGATAGGAAGAGTCATTCAACCTTGGAATATGAAACCAAAGGTTGCATCAATTGTTTTATATACGCATTGCACCTTAATGAGAATTCATTCAATTCTAGAATTTATCCTCATTCTTAAATGGTACCAAACCTTCAATGTTATTTTGAACTACATGAATCTCTCTCACATATGAGCCCTATTACTCTGCCATACTTCTATATGAAGCAGTTTATCCCCTCTATAAAATTTGACATTACCCTTGCTCAGTCCTCTTCGGCCCATTGAAATTCCCTTTGGGATGAATCCTTGACTCTCTCTCTCTTTGCTTGATGCTTATTAGTTTCCACATCATCAGAAAAAATGCTTGAATTTCAAAAACTATCCCATGGCATGTAGTGTGTTCTCTCTCTAATACTTAGTCCCGAATCAATCTCTATAAGCATGCAACTCTCTCTCAGATATCATGCTCATGCCACATCAATCCTATGCCCTCTTACTCTTTACTCACATGGTCGATAGGGTTCTTTTGGCATCCATTTATTTTTCTCTATTGTATACACTTGGAATATTATTCATGTCGACCAAGATGGACCTTTGGGTTTAACTCACACAATATCATGGATACAGAGCCACTAGAAATCTAAGCCTATACACTTTCCACTAGCATTGATATATCAAACCAACCAACTAGTCTTCTTACCATATGCATTATGCATCCCCTTTGAAATAACTTATCTAAGATCTTGGTTAGTGATACACATGGAAATAGAAGTTGAGTGCAAGAGTACCTCCATAACCTTCAATTGGTGCCTCCACATGATTTCAATTTGTATTTTCTTGAACTCTGCTATATTTTCTCCATCAAGTCAATACGCAGGACATAGAAGTTGTGCCTTTGTAATTTTGAGAACCTTTATGCAGATCCCACTAATGAAAGTTTGCTTCATTGACTCGCTGTGATTTCTTATTCCAGTAACACTTTTTTGTTTTGTTTTATGCAGTGGACACATAAATGCATTGTCTCAATTCCATAGTTGGCATCATGTTGATCGACAAGGATAACTATCCCGAATAATTCAAGAATATCAACATCACATTGATCTATAATGATCTGTGAGATGGAATTTGTGAAGGAGATCCCATTGAAGAAGTTGAAGATGAGTCTCTGTTATAGGTGCAACAAAAGTCAAAAGAACCTATCAAGCTAAAATCTACCAAAGAAAGTTTTCCATTTGGAAGAATAAAGACAAGAAAGAGTATTCCCTTATTACTACTACTGTAAGTGAAGAGGTGATTTATCACATCATCTTAATCAATGGTGATTATGGTGCTTCGAATTAGATCAAATATTTGTACGACCCTCACTCAAAACTTGAATTCATATAACTACTACTAAAACTCTTCCACCTCAAGTTAAAGGATGAATATCAGATGGCTTTAGTATAAGAAATCAAAGCCATCATGCATGACATATATTCTACTAGAGTAAAGATATATCTTCTGCTCATAACCTTCATCAAGGCTCTCTACCATATATATTCTTAGTATCTTGAGTCCTTGCCAGCTAGTGGTCAAATGAAGTCCATTACATTCAACTCTCTAGTGGAAAAGTTGCAAAATGAGAAAGAATTTAGAAAGAAGAAGAAGAAGACAACACATCCCACTAAAGAGAGAATGTGTCTTGCTCAGAAAGGGAAGAATCAATCACATTATTCTTCTAGATGAGGAAGCATTAAAAGAACATGGAAGAAGGAACTTCATATGCAAGGGGGGTAGACACGACCAAAGTGAGAGGTTAGATCTTCATTGTGTCCATTGTGGTAGAAACAAACATGATTCAATGGCATGTAGAGTGCCATGAGATAGGATTAAAAAATAACAAGGAAAGAAAGAAGATAAAGGAAAAACTTCAGACTTGACAAAAGGTAACACACCTAAATCTACTCATTACATTGTTGCTCAATACAATATTGGAGTATATGAGGATTTATTTAATATTGCATGTGCTTCTTGGGGAGATGCTTGGCTACTTCTCACAATTGCAACACACCACATGACCTTTCAAATAGAAGTATTTAAAATATTCAACAAAAATAGTGAGACTCAAGTTGCCTATATTCTTGGATTTCCTTTTCTGTGATGTACTCTATCTTCCTGAGAGGTTGCAGAACTTTTTTATTTATTGCGTATTCAATATCAAGGCCATTCCATTCACATCTTCAATGAAAAATTTGAAATATAGAGGGCTTCTAACAACATGTTTATGGGGATAGGATTGGAAGATGAAATACCACTCTAGTTGAAGGGGACATTTTCACCTGCAAAAAATTATGCATACCTTACTCTTGTAGCTATTGCAACAACCCCTCCAAAAATTCCGGGAACTCTGAAATTTTTGGAGCCCCTATACTGGGCAGAGCCACCGGCCCCGCCAGGTTCTGTTCAAGAGCTCAGCAATCTCAAAGAACCTAAGGAAGAGTCTAAATTTTTTCTAAGTAAAGCCAAGTCGCTACTTCCTGCCCTAATCAATTGGCTGCGAAGTGGAAACGTGACTAAGCTTAAGCCTCACGACTATCATGACTTATGTGACTCACGCGTCACAAAGGTCGCGTAGTCGCATTTCCCTCTGCGTACTTCCTTGCGACCTTGCGACCAACTAAGTTGCATAGGTCGTGAGGTTGCGCCATCCTCATGCAAACATCGATGCGACTATGTGACCTTTGTGACTTCGCGACCCTCCAGGTTGCAAGGTCGCACAGGTTTCACCTTCGTCTCCCATCCATGGATGCGACCATGCGACCCTTGAGACTTACCCAGTCGCGTAGGTCGCAAAGTCGCATGATAGTCTCGTGCGACCTCACACGTGCGACCAAAACTATATATAAGAAGTCGCCCCAGCCTCATTTTGTAACTATTAGCCTCCTGCTGCAGCAGGTATTCATCTTTCATGATCGACCTTTTTACATGCCAAATATGTCATACTTTGCATGCTGCAATGTTCCATATTTACTACAGAGGCCAATGAAGTGTCCATGAGAGTCTGCTATTCTAAGTGCCACTGTTGTGTTCCATTTTTGATGAGCTGATCCATTTATGATGAGTTTTCAGTTAAGGGAGGTCCAAACAGCTTAATCTTGGTCTCCCTAGGTTTCAATTTCCTATTGTAGAATATAGAGAATCATTATCTGTCCAAACAGCTTAATCTTGGCAGATTTGTAGATAGGTAGAGAAACAAGGGTGCTCAACAGCTTAATCTGAGCCCCTGGATGCAATAAGTGTAGATGTAGATAGGAGGACAACTGAAAGAAAAGAATGAAAAGTTGGGTATGCTAGTTCAAGTGCACCCAAACCAAAAAGAAGAGAAAATGCTAGGTAAGTAGGCAGGGTAGGTAGTTTTGAGGTTGCAGAATGTTGATTTGTGATCAATTTTGTGTTTCAAAGGGATATTTTACTTCAGATCACATGTATCAAGCAATTTTCCCTTGGAGCAGCTCAAGCGAGGCATGACTAACTCCCCATTCTTCCTTGTCCCCAAATCATTCACTAACTTCCCCAAAGAGGTCAAGATCTGCTTGATACCTCTTAGTTTCATCATGTTTCATAAACATTTGCCTAAGTAGAGATCTGCTTTACTTAGGAGTGCTGATATCTCTTCTACAAGTTCTATTTCCCCTTTGTAGCCTAAGATTTCCATACTTAGTGCTTTCTTCACACTTTCATGTTAACTACTAACTCTATTATGTAAATCCCTATCTGTTTCCCCTCCCCCTACTAAAACTATGTTAATAGCTCCCCTAAATACATATCCCCTCCCCCTGGTTGAAAAATAACCATAAGTACACTTGGGAATTGCTAAGTTTATCTGAAACTCAGCAAGAACCCTCATTGCCACCCTCAAACCATCTTCTCATGCATTTTGGACTCCTTCCGATTCATAAAACCCTTCATCACCCCATAAAACCTCCCAAATTCTTTTGAACTCCTTTCCAAAGCATAGATTCCCTTCATTTGTATAAAAACCATCCCTTTTGCCTTGTTTTCACCTTCTCAAGGCATAAACCCCTTGTTTGGCCTTAAAACCCTTCTCAAACTGCATAAAATTCCTCTTAAGTGCCTTTGGACTCCTTCCAAGGCATGAAATCCATCCTTCCAGGCTTTCGGACCCCTTCCGATGCCTTAAAAACCTTTTAAAACACCCAAAAATCATTCTAAGGCCATAAAGACCCTTTGCCGAATCATAAAAGCCCTCCTTTCCATGAAGAAACCCCCCTCCGACTTCACAAAACTTACCTTTAGCGCAAAAGCCTTGCTCCGATTCAAAAGTTTCCTTTGGGACCCCCTCCGATGCGATATCGCAGTCGGGAGGGGGCAGCGATCAATGTTGGCCCATATATATGTTCCCCCGATGGTTTATCGCCGATCGCGACTTCGCATCGGCGTATCGCAAAGTTTTGTGCCATGTATATAAGCCCCCGACCTCTCCACCGATGCGATATCGCTATCGGGAGCCCTCCGCATCGCAATTTCATGTTTCACCGCATATATCGCATTTTACCGCATAAACCTAAGTTTTCATAAAACTTAAGTTTAACGTAAAAACCCCGCATTTCATCTATCGCAAGCCTTATCGCAAATATTTCCGATGGTAAAGCGCCGATGTAATCATGGCCGTCCATCGTTCCGCCCAGATCAATGGTCCAGATCGTTTCGGCGATCGCCCATTTCGGCGATCGCACATATGTGTATACCCATGTCCCCGCCGATTGCCGAAATGCCGAAGAAATCATAGCCGCCCATTCGGGCCCGCTCATCCAACGGTTCATGTCTTATCGCATCATTCCATATATATGGCTCCGACCAGCGGAGCCGAAAAGCTACAAAGCGCGGCGCATATATATTTCGGGTCCGTAAAGGCCCCTTGTACAGCGAAGTGGAAAGGCTCCGATATGCCGAAGCCGAAAAACAATAAAATGCAGTGTTAAGGATTTCGGGTCCGTTGCATATCGCTCATCACAAGTTTTTATGTGTTGGACTGCCAATCTGCCGACCGCCGAAATAGCGCCAGCCATTGGATCGGCCCGCACCGGATCCAACGGCCCAGATTTAATCCAATGAACAGTGATCGCTCCCGCCAGGATTTTTGTGATTTTTGCGTGTAAATGGGTTTTTTGTCTGTTTTAAAGAAAATGGCCATTTTTACAGGGTTTCTTCCAGCGCCCGCTCCCGATAAGGGAATTCATGCATTTCAAGCCATTTTGTCATCACCAAAAGGGCACAGAAGGCGAAAATCGCAGCAAAGGATGCCCGGAATGAGAAACTGAGGCAGTTTTCGATGCGCGATTAGCGCTAATCGCGCATCGCTAAGAAAAATTGCCCAAAATGGAAGGCCTCCTATTGCTTGGCTACCAGCAGGCCCAAAAATGCAGATTAAAGGCCAGCCTCAGTCCAGCACAGTTATCAGGTTGCATTCCTCCAGCATTATTTAAACAGGATTTCTGCATAAAGGTTCATATTCAATTAGCCAGCGCCGATAGCATCCCAAAGGCCACGGAAGCATTTGCAGCAGTTATTTTGCCTCGAATAGGCAGAAAAGGGGCGATGGGACAGTTTAAAGAGTATCAGCGGTGAGAAAAGGCACACATTCAATGCCAAAGCATATCAAGAAAGCGGCAAAGAGTATCAGAGGAAAGAGAAAGCCCAAATGCATGTCAAAGAGTATCAGTTAAGTGTTTTTAGTGGAAATCTTTATTTCCCAAAGCAGGTGAACATTGAATGGCCTCCAACAAAGTCAAAGAAAGCGGTGAAAGCCCATCAAGGCTCTCAGATCAGTGATTAAAGCATTTAAAGCCACCGAACAGCAATGGATCAGAGACCAATGCGCAGTTATGGCTAAATGAACAGCACAGAGCCACCAGGACAGATTTCAGCTCATTTTTGAGGCGGTTGCCCCCAGCGCACTTAGATAGATCATTATGCATTTATTTCAGGATAACTTAGATTAAAAAGCACTTATTTCCCTCAGATCTGTTTAAGATCTGCTGTTGTAGATATTTTGTAGACATTTCCTCTATATAAACCACCCTGTTCATTGTTTAAAGGGTTGGTTAGTTAATGCACTCCAAGAGAGACTCGCTCTGTAGATCTGATATGTTTTCCTTAATCAAAGACTGCTGAAAGCTTGGAGAATGGACTGTGTGCTATGTATTAATGTTTGAAGAGTGAATTATGGAATTCTTGTGCTGCAACATGACTCAATAAGTGCCTCTTACCTCTGTTTTCATTGATATATGCTCATATTATACATGTATCACCATCTAAATAGCAGAAAGAAAGATTAGCTTAGAACTTGCTTGGCTGTACTCTATGCTCAATGTCTGCTGTTTCTTTATGTTTTCATCTAAATTAGTAATGAATATGAATTCCCTTTGGCTCATATTTCCTCTAATTCACCCATGTGTGACAGTTATCTAGGGATTCTTGACTGCTCCTAGATAGAGTTCTTTCACCTTCCTTCTGTTAAGCTGAATGAGAGATTCTTTGTTGCCTCTCATTCCTTAGCCCTCATTCCATCCTTTTAGCTTGAATCATTGTTTCATGTGCAGCTAGCTTGCTCCATATTCCTCTTGTCACCAAGAAAATGCACCAGCAGTCCTACTCCTTGACTCCATGCCCAATGGTTTGAAACTTTCACACTATGCATGCCTCTCTACTTGAAAGCATCATCTTTCCCACCAAAACTTAAACAAAACCCCTTGAACTCAATAACTAGCCCAAAATCATCATCAACAAAGCTAAATCAGAAAGAGAGAGCCCTCTCTGATTGCAGGTGGGCTAGAACCTACAATCCAAAGATTGGTTTGTGGTTACCTCGGCCGTATCCCTTTAAGGAGCTTTAGGGACAACCTGAGTGTTAACGTAATGGCGAATCCACTGGGGAAAATCCTCAGATAATTTCACAAATCAAGTTGGAATGCTCCACTGGGAAAGAACCAGACCTTTAAAAGTTTCTTTCTAACCCATATATTCTTAGAAAATTCCCCAAAAAACAAGCTAGAAGATGGCTCCAGAAAAGAATTCACGGTATACAAGGTCAAATCTAGACCCAAATTCCCCAGTTGCTTTTGAAAATCCGAATTTAATCCCAAGAAACCTCAGGAAACTAGAGCGAATAGAGGATTTTGCTGATTCTAGTCCTGAAACAGTTCAGCCAAGCTGTGTTCCAACTCTTGTCAAAGTTTTATTTCGTTCAACCCCTACTTCCCCTAGTTCATCATCCACCTCTCAAAGCACTCCTTCCACACCTCCATTCACTGCACATACTCCTCCTATCACCACTGTTATCACTGTTGTTCCAGTCGTTCCATTTATCCCTGTTGTTCCACTTATACCTGTTAATATGGCTAATAGATATGCACCTCTGCAATTACCAGCAAATCCAGGGGCTATGCCTCAGGATTATCAAACCAAGATAACTTATTTCGATGGCACAAGTGCCTGCACAACCCTTCAACATACAAAGAAAATGCAGGATTACTTTGAAAGCTATGAGATTGACGATGATGGTGTGAGAATGAAGATTTTTGTCCAAAGTTTGACAGGTGATGTCAGGACTTGGTTTAGAGCACTCCCAGCCAATTCCATAGCAGACCCAGAAGCCTTATACCAGTCATTTATCAACAGATGGGAGAAAAAGAAAGACCCCTTGCACATACTAGCTGAATACGATACAATTAAAAGAGGCCCTCAAGAGACTGTTTTGGACTATTGTGCAAGATTCAATAATGTCTATAATGCAATACCACAGAACTTAAGGCCTCCACCTGACCTTGCCTTGTATAAATTCCCTGATGGATTCGACCCAGATATGGCCTACCAGTTAAAAGAAAGAGCCCCTAACAGCCTTGCCGAAATGCAAAATGTGGCTGTCACTATGGAGGCAAATTTAATTGCCAAAAGAAACAGAGCTAGAACTGAGAGAAGAACCACTTTCAAGGAAGAACCCTCAGCCTTAGACCAAAAGCTGGATGCTATTATCAGTGGCATGCACAGGCTAGGAGACAGAGTAGAGAGTGTTGAGAGGAAATCATCATGGGAAGGACAACAACCCAATACCATAAGGAACCCAAATTTCAGGAAAAATCCAAATCCAAATGCTGGAAGGGCAAGCCCAGACCGTGATATAAGGCCTCCTTTCCAAGAAAACTATACAGAAGCATCTACATCTAGTGAGCCCATAGAAGACACTCACATGAACTTGATGGATTTGAAGGGTGAGCAACCAATTTTTCTGACCCAAGAAGACCAAGATGATCATGACTTTAATCAATTTCAGACTCACTCTGGCGAGTCTTTTGATTTTAAACAAGGTTATGATTAAGCTGTTTATGAGGTCCGCAAACAGTATAAGTTGAGGACAAGAACCATAGATGTGCCCGAAAAGGTTAAACCAAATGATACCAAGCAGCCCAAGAAGATTAAGGACAAGGCTGCCCTCATAGAAACTGCTGATAAAACAGTCCCAAATCCAAAAGGAGTGACCATAGAGGATGTCACAGATGTTCAGCCCTCTAAAAATCAGCCTCTTCTACCTTCTCCCTCAAAAGAAAATGTAAACAACACTCCTGAAAGCCTTCCCAAAACAGAAAAATCTCAAGAAATCACTGGTAATCAAGAGAAGATCACTGAAGATACAATTGAAAAGGGAAAATCTGCCAGTCACAATACTAAAACACAGTCAGAAAAACCATTTGATTTAGAAGCAGAAATAGGTAAACTGAAGATATCCATCCCTTTATCTGAACTTGCAAAGCATGATATCTATAGGCAACAAATCCAAAGATCGCTTCAAATGCCAGAGACCAAGGATGATGTCAATGTTTTAGATGATACACCTGAGCTGCTTTTTGGTCCTGAAGTTGATGGCAAGTCAGCACATGGAGTTGTTCTACCCTTTTATGTCAGTTTACACATACATGATAAAGTCTTGCATAATGCCATGTTTGATTCAGGTGCTTCACACAACCTAATGCCCAAAGCTGTAATGGAGAAGCTAAACCTTGAGGTTACTAGACCATACAAAGACTTATTCTCATTTGATTCTAGTCAGGTCAAGTGTTTAGGCTTAATCAAAGACTTATGTGTGTCTTTAGTCCAATATCCCAACAAAACAATCCTAATGGACGTGGTGGTTGTTGACATCCCACCAAAGTATGGCATGCTCCTATCAAGATCTTGGGGAGAAAAACTCCAAGGATCTCTCCAATTAGACCTATCTTATGCCACCATTTCAGTCTTTGGGCAACCAAAGAGACTGTATAGAGAAACATTGATGAAGTATGTGGTAAGTAGTGAGGAAAAACCCCAAAAATTCCCTATCTATTCAATCCATTCTGATATGGATTCTTTTATTTTGTTTAATGATGAAACAAGTCCTCCAACTGATGATAAGCCTTTGGCTTTAGAACAAGAAACATGCATAAATGAGGAATCGGTTGCCCATACCCAAGAAACTGTCAAAACAATCAATGCAACCAGCATACAAGAGGAACTCAATGAAACAGAAAACTCACATCTGCCCAATCCTAAAATGACTGAAACTCTTAATACTAACCACAAGCAAGAAATCACATGGTATTTAGAGTTTGATGGTTCTGTTAATAAGCTAGGAGCAGGGGCAGGAATATGGATTCACAACACACATAACAACCATGTAGAGGGTCATGCTTATAGAGTCAACTTCAAGTGCACCAACAACATGGCAGTGTATGAGGCTCTCCTTTTAGGCCTTAAACTGCTCAGAGCTCTAGGAGCTGCAAAAGTGTCCATTCTAGGTGACTCTGATTTAATCATACAACAAATAAAAGGTAACTTTGTTACCAATGACAATAGGCTGAGAGCCTATAGGTCTGTTGCCACTAATATACTCAATGCATTCACTAAATCCAAGCTTGCCAAGATTTCAAGAAATCACAACATTCATGCACACAACCTAGCCACTTTTGCTAGTACATGCAAGCTTCCCTTTGAGCCAAATCACCATTTCACTGCTGAGATAAAACATAGGCCTGCTGTCCCTAACAATATCAAAGATTGGCAAGTGTTTGAGGATGATGATCAAATCAACAATTTTCTCACCTCAAAGCACGAGTTTTCAGGCCTAAACATTGATGAAGATGCCATGGATGACCCACAATAGCAAATGAGCCAAAATGAGAAAACCATAACAGCTGAAGCAGCAAACCAAATCCTACACCAACTATTTTTGACAACAAAAACATAGAAGAGCTGAAACAAATGCATTTGGAGGAAATAGCCAAAACAGAGGCCGAAATCATTGATTTAAAGAACAACCTTTTGCCTACTGGCCTGACTCCATTAGAAGATATGTTTGATGCAAATGATGTTCCCAAAAAGCCAAAAATGCAGCCCTTAAACGCTGCCATAGAAGAATACAACATTGGGACAGCAGAGAAGCCCAAAATGATTAAACTGTCCAAGTCTTTGCCTCCTGATCAAAAGCCAAAATATGTTGACTTGTTTAAAGAATTTCAAGATGTGTTTGCTTGGAGTTATGAGGACTTGAAGTCCTATGACACCTCTGTTATTCAACATACCATTCCCTTAAAGCCAAATCAAAAGCCCTTCAAACAGAAACTAAGGAGAATCAATCCTGTGCTTCTCCCTTTGATTGAGAAAGAAGTGAAAAGAATGTTTGAGGCTGGAGGCAGAGACAGTTTGCAAGGTGGTTCGACATGGAATCTTCCAGAAACTTCTCCTATGACACTTGCCCCTCTGAATTCGCCCAGGGATGAGTAAGAGATCATCAATCTCCAAGTGGAATCAAGAACTATCAGAGAGAGGAAACTAATCAAATCTCAGAAGCTGACTCACCTCCCTACAATCATCTATATATGGATCCCTCATCCCAGAGATTCGGAGGCTGGAATTTTGTATCTTGTAAGGAAGTGCTGCTAGTTTCTTGGTGCAACATCATAGTGTTGGGTGATCTAAGATTTTCATGAGGTGAAGAAGGGCTTTCTTGCTGAGAGGATGACGCTGGGTCAGAACAATTGATTGTAATCCTCTTTGCTATTCTTGATATTAATAAAGTTATTCAAGTTTTCCTCCACATTCTTGTATGATTGATGATATATGCATTTGTGTGGTCAATATATATCTGGTCCTATATTGTTTATGATTGTAGATCTATGTTCTTGGATAGTGTTATGTTGCTTTGATTCCACAGGTGCTCTTTGAAGCTGGGTAGATGAGGAAGTGAGTGGAAAAGATCTGTCAGAAGGGAGAGGAATCAAGCAAGGAACCAAGCGCAAGACTGAGGTTGGTCTCCTTTGTTCCCCTCTTATCTACTTTTCATAAAGGAAAATGAAAGTAGTTTTAGTTTGTTTGTTTCTAAGATAGCTACCAGTCTTATTGGGACTAGCAGCTCCGAGTGGACACTATATTTCCCGATAACAAAATGGCGACTCCGCTGGGGAGTGAATAGTTTGTTTGCTTTTCTATACTTGCTTGTTTTATAAACTTACAGATGGAGCCTGAAGTCAAGCCAGCTAGCCTTCAAACTGCATTTGCTATGCAAGTGCAAAGTAGATCAATGCTGCTTCAGTCTATCTCCAGGTTT
This sequence comes from Pinus tabuliformis, assembly GCA_031772625.1. Classification (NCBI taxonomy): domain Eukaryota; kingdom Viridiplantae; phylum Streptophyta; class Pinopsida; order Pinales; family Pinaceae; genus Pinus; species Pinus tabuliformis. The sequence continues at coordinate 703,525,749 of CM062812.1, forward strand.
TGTTTATAAACTGAACGATCAATTTACAAACATCCTAATTGCCCTTGTGGTGGCTCTAGTAACCTCATTAGATCAAACACTGTGATTTATATTTACTAATTATCACTTGCTCGGCCTAAATCCCTGAACTATGCTGCAAACTGTGATCAAGAACTGGATCAAAAGTCTCGCACTGTACCATCGCACCCTCTCTTCAAGGATATCAGTATGCATCACACTTCCCGTGTGCAGTAGGTGGGATGCATACTGGAATCCTTGTGTAACAGGTGCGATGGTCAGAGAAGGTTAATTTTGCCTTCAGACTTTGGTTTTTCTTCACTCTTTTCAGCTCTATTCAGGAGTTTTGATGTCTGTAGTCAGTACACCTCTGTGGAAACCCCCTTCCTTTCCATTATTCCGCCTCCATTGTGCAAAGAATTGTAAATGTTTTTTATGTATTTTTCTCCATTTTCAGTTCTCTTTTACAAAGAAGTAGCCTAATTGAACTGTCGTTTCTTGATTTGGAAGTGTTGCAAGTGTCGTTTTCAGTCATAGAAGAGAATCCGATTGTTCTTGATAGTCGATTACACTGTTACTCTTGTATTTGATTTGAATTAGTAGTTTTTCAAGTGTCGAAAGCAAGTTTTCAATTCCAAATCGCAAAGTGTCGTCATTGTCTTCATTTTGTCTTGAAAAGAAACTTGTTAGTAATGTCACTTTGAAAACTAATTCAAATTTGTGCTTAGCTTTCTTTTGATCATTCACACATTAAGAAGGTTGAAAAAAAATACATGCATGTGCATTTTCATTTAGACTGCTTGTTGGTTTGATTTAGGACAATGCATATAGTGTGTGCTCTTTGCTCTATGTTGAAGGAATATCATCTATCTTTCTTTAGTAGCTAGGATTTTCACTGCAAAAAGAAGATTAAACGATTGTTTATCATCTTAGATTTCATTTTAGGAATTGTATATCTACATCACGCGGTGAACTTGAAAGGAAAATTTCTTAAGCTAGATCAACTGTAAAATAAATTTAATGAATCTAAAAACGCTTTGGAACCTAACGCACAACATTTAGAAGTCTAGGCTAGAGACGTATTCCGACGTCGTAAAGCTTGGTAACTGTTGTTTTCATTGCTGGTTGGGTGATTCCTCCACTTTGAGACAACAAGTGCCAGTACGGACTTGTGCTCCCATGTACCGTCGAGTATATATTGGGAGACCACAATAGGCTATATCCTTTATCCATAGGAAGCCGTGTCTGCCGCCCTATCGATCGCAATGCATTGAACACAACATTCGGGAAGATTGACTGCTATACCATAAAAAGTATTCTGCAGTTTTGCGATTGGTTTGGTAATCCCTCTGTCTAGATTTCCAGAGTAGTCTCTTTCGTTCCTTTTCAGACTCCTTAAAGGAAAAGGTCCATCTGAGCACTTGTCACTTCAAGCTCATTAAAAATCGAAGGCGACTAGAGTCATCTTTTGTTTTTTCTCGACTCTTAAAAATTGAAAAAACAAGTTGTGTCAAAGCATCTAAAATTTATTTTAATTGGAATAAACATCACCTTTCCTACGTTGGTCTTAGGTTGAGAAAAATGGAGTCCACCAACCAAGGATTTCCCCTTGGAGGAAATCCTAGTCCTTTCTCCTCTTGGGGAGATGTTGGTGCACCCCATATGGCCACATTGTCGCTTCCAGGATTGACAATCGGCCTGCCCGTATGGCTCTTCTCGACCTCTGTCGTTCAGAACACCGTGATTCCTGAGCAATCAAGTCAGCAACTAGATGATACCAAAGCTACCCCCCAACCTTCTACTTTGTCCGATTCTCCCTCTCCTCCTTCCTCTTCGCTTGATGAAGCTGGTAAAGCCAAAAATCAAGTAATTAAGAAGGAGAAGAAGGGGAAGGAGAAGAAAGAGAAGAAGAAGAAGGATCCAAAGGCGAAAAGGGGCAACCAACTAGTGAAAATCCACACACTACACTGTCGAAGCCTAAATCTCCATGTGTCATTTGCAAAGGAGACCACTATCATCGAGATTGTCCTTGCATCCCTCGGATCTTAAGGGACTGGTCTCCTCGTTTGCACAATCTGATGTCAACAACCTCTGATGATCATGTTGAAAGTACACCGTCAACTAGTGAAAGCGAAGTATCTGGACAGAAAAGGAAAAGTAAATTCCCTTGTAAACTGCGTGAAGGTGATCATGTCGTCCATCGTTTTCCCTTCCTAGATGAGGCTAAAAGAGTTTTGGACGACCGTCCGGTTTCACCGTTACGGCTTCCTCCTGGATATAAGAAACTCTTGCCAAGTCCATCACTAGTTGAAAATTCGACTGACACGCCATTGTGGTCGGTCGAAGCATCTATCATTGAAGATAAACCGTCTAAATCCACACCAGAAGAAAGTCAAAAGGTCGAGGCGGCAGTTGACCCGGTCTTGCCTTCAGAAGGTCCATCTTCAGATGATACAGTCACCGGAGAGAACAAGAATGACACCGTTCAAATTCTCTTCGTAAACACAGACTCCGATGAACATGGGGGCAGTCTACCCGTTCCTTTACCGTAGGAAGGAAGTTCGTTAGAGTCATATCCGGCCGTCTATTCGGTCCCACCTCCAAGCAACCTAGTTGTTTCCTTCGATTGGAATCTACTAGGCAGACCCCGTTTACCAGCTAGTGTACCATTTCAAATCATTGCACAAATATACAGAATGGTTATGGCCGGTACCATCATAGATGAAGGGGCTTCTGTGAGTATCCTTTCCTCGACTGCTTGGAAAGCGCTTGGTTCTTCATCGCTTCTGCCTGAGATGAGAAATCTAACAGGCTTTGACAAAGGAACCAGTTGACCGTTAGGGATCCTTCCCAATGTGCCGATAACATTGAGAAGGAAAACCGTTCACATGACCGTAATGGTAGTCCAAGGACCTCTAGATTATAATCTACTCCTTGGACGCGTCTATATTTATTGCATGGGAGCCATTGTCTCCTCACTCTTTAGAGTAATGTGTTTTCCGCATGAAGGAAGAGTGGTCAAGCTCGTAGACCAGCTTTCAAATACCATCCCTGAATGGTCTTTTCACGCAAGGAATGTATCATCAATCCCCAGTCCATCCACCTGATGAGTGCGAGTGATTCTGGAGGACATGACTGAAACCCAGGGGGCATGCACTCTGGTCTGTTTCGGCAGGAAAACCTTGGGAATAGGGTAGGTTTCCGCGAAGGATATATGACTGGTTTATGGGATTAGACTGGAATAAGATTCCTCCGTCAAAGTTATGTAAGTGGAGGCGACTGCGCCACTCACCTTTGTCTATTTCAGTAGACATCGCCGAGAAAGTGTTTTGTCTGCAATGCGGATGGAACAATCTTTGGTAACCCGGAAATTTTTCGCTATACCTGGGGGCATGCAAACCTTTTGGCATGCAAGCGAAGAGCGGCCATTTATTTTTTTAAGTTTGTAGTTCCTCCAACCCTTTAAACTCGTAGGATTGGTCGTTTCCTAACTTGCATAAAGAAAGGATCCGGGGCAAAGCTTTGTAAGGTGCAAGCTCCATAAAAAATGGCATCTTAGATGAGACCTCCTTATTATATGACTGGATCAAGCAGTTTTTATGTGGAAAAAGCTCGTTAAAAATTAAACATAAGCAATGAGAAAATGTTTCCCCCAGAGTTTAAGCTCATTCACTAAAAAATGAACCAATTCCTGATAAATAACCATCGTGAATGCATTATCATCAGACTTTGAGCCTTGGTCGTGTTCTCATCATCACCTCCACTCTGTTTTGACCGATCATTCACCTCCACTTGATTGTTTACCCTTTTTGAGGAATAGCTGCGAAGAGTGATCCTGTTAGCCATCCTTGTGACACTGCCGTGATTGGAAAATTCCAAACCTTACTTGGAATCAGCTGCTACCCGAAATTATCACTCGTTCCTCAAAAAACGAGTCTCCTTTAAGCTCTTTTCATCTGACTCGTAAAATATGAAAAGATTGCCGAGCAATTGGCCTCTCCAGCTCGTTAAAGTGACCAGAAGTGCTATCCCTCCTTTAGATTTTAATCTTTTTGGACCTGAGGGATTATTACACAAAAATATCGAGCGCTTGTTTTGTTCGACTCTTTAAAATTACCGAAAATTCATCCCTTTTGTATTATTTTATACTTTTTCGAACTTAAGGGATTATATGATGAAAAAGGATTATTGGAGTTTTCTTTACGTCCCTTTCAGACTCTCTAAATTTGAAAAGGACCGAGTTATCTTTGTCGTTAAACTTGTTAAAACCGAATAGCGACAAACTTGTCCATACAGACAAGAACGAGTTTCACTGTCGCTAGGCTCGTTAAAATATAGCGAAGGGTTTGCCCAAAGGGAAAATTATAGAACAAGCATATGTTATCCTCCTCAAGCTTGACAAAAATAAAGAGGTACTGGTTAGCAATGACTGGGGAAAATTGGGAAGAAAACTTGAAGAAAATTTGTTGGTAGCAAGGTCGCTCTTGAACATGACACTTTCACTCCATTACAAAGTCGAGTTGGGTTATTTCGTTCACCGGTCATATCACCATTGGTCCATCACACCATCCATATTTGGGGTTAATGCTACCAATCCATGTCAGTGTCGCCGGTATGTTCAAGAGAAGTCGCTCAGAGAATTCACCTGTGTCTCATCCGCTACAATACATTCACGCTCCATTCTTTCATGACCGCCACCCTGAACCTTATATCATCAGATCGTTTTCACCTCCATTAAAATCATTTGCTCCGTTCTGTGTCGTGGATGTGGAATCCATTAAGGCCCTCCTACGAAGGATCGCTTCTTGTCGACATCAGCTCATTATCTAGGAAGTCGATCTAGGAACAACCCTTTCAATACTTTGAAGCTTGCATGCCTCAATGGCAAGTTTCTCACTTCCGACGACAGGTTTACATCAATGGCCTTCGACCAAAATATTTTGCGTGGTGTTTGATGCCAAGTCCCTTTTTCACACCACGTGAATTGTATTGTCGTAACTTGAGGGTCATCATCATTATCGATGATTCCTCTCGCGCCTGTTAACAGCTTACATCACTGGCTGGTAATCAGGCGATGTCTTTCCATGTTCGACTCCAGAACATCTTTCACATGGATCAACTTATACTTTGAGTGAAGATCGAACGAGATTGAAGACCCCGGATCTAGTTTCATCCATCCGGGCTGTGATATATATTTAGGAAAATAAAGACATCAAATGTACATCATTGCTGCACAGATAATCATCCAAACTAAGGGATGATGGCTCTACCAGAATCATCAGTCTGCACACAGACGATCGTCTGTCCTATGTACATGAAAATGAATTTATAAAGCTGAGCATGGGAATGCCCACCTCAGCTAGATCATGAAAATATTATGAAGATAATGTATTGTATTGTGTCTTATTACAGGTCGCCTTCTAGCTTGAAAAAACTTCGGATCCTCATGATAAAGCATTTCACTCGACATCAAAAGATTAACGACCTCATGCTTTAGGGGGCAACTGTTATAGACATTTTTGAGCACTGCAACCCCAATCATATATGTCCGTAAAAAAAGGGATCCTAAGTCCCTAAAAGTGTTGCTTCACACTCTAAAGGAACAAGGTCAGCTGATTACATCATCTCCCAGAAGTTCTCCACAAAAAACTGCTCAGAACTGGTTAAAACTGGACCATACAGACTGCCCAGTGCAGAAGGTGCGATGCATCCCACCTGCCCAGAGTAAAGGGTACGATGCATACTGGATAGCCCTTCTGCAGGGTGCGATGAGCGAGAGTGGACAAATGGCAGAGAAAGTTTGCAAGGTGGTTTGACATGGAATCTTCCAGAAACTTCTCCTATGACACTTGCCTCTCTGAATTTGCCCAGGGATGAGTAAGATATCATCAATCTCCAAGTGGAATCAAGAACTATCAGAGAGAGGACACTAATCAAATCTCAGAAGTTGACTCACCTCCCTGCAATCATATATATATGGATCCCTCATCCCAGTGATCCAGAGGCTGGAATTTTGTATCTTGTAAGGAAGTGTTGCTGGTTTCTTGGTGCAACATCATAGTGTTGGGTGATCTAAGCTTTTCATGAGGTGAAGAAGGGCTTTCTTGCTGAGAGGATGACGCTGGGTCAGAACAATTGGTTGTAATCCTCTTTGCTATTCTTGATATTAATAAAGCTCTTCAAGTTTTCCTCCACATTCTTGTATGATTGATGATATATGCATTTGTGTGGTCAATATATATCTGGTCCTATATTGTTTATGATTGTAGATCTCTATTCTTGGATAGTGTTATGCTGCTTTGATTCCACAGGTGCTCTTTGAAGTTGGGTAGACGAGGAAGTGAGTGGCAAAAATCTGTCAGAAGGGAGAGGAATCAAGCAAGGAACCAAGCACAAGACCGAGTTTGGTCTCCTTTGTTCCCCTCTTATCTACTTTTCATAAAGGAAAACAAAAGTAGTTTTAGTTTGTTTGTTTCTAAGATAGCTACCAGTCTTAGTGGGACTAGCAGCTCCGAGTGGACACTAGATTTCCCGATAACACATCCCCATTGAGCTTCACTTATAATCTCTCGTTGGCTCACCAACGACCATGATTATATCTCCATCAACAACTAAGATCATCTAAAACTCAATCCATGTGAGTTTCTAGAGCTTTCTCACATTTCCTTAATAAATTCCTATTAATTAACTAATTTTCCTAAGTTAGACTTAGGAAAAATTTAAATGATGGTTAATTAATTTAATTAAGGTGTTTTTCAAGCTTATATTGTGAAACCTTTTCTAGGTTTTGAAGATCTAGTGTTCTTAGTCTCACTGACACAAATAGAGACTAGAACACTTGTTCGATGCTACAAAAACTAACACTCCCTCTTGGCGAGGAAGGTGTTTTGTCTTCTCCCGTAAAAATTCCCTCATGTTGTTGATGTCTAACATCTATAACAATCTGTTACATTCCATCAAGCCACTACACATACTTTGATTAATCTGATAACCTTGTAGTTGAATCACCCTACATCTGCACTATTGTTGACATCTGAATGGTGCTTCCCTGCATTGTTGCCAAATTTTCTCTGCACTGCAACTAATCTCATGATGTTGTTCTTACTAAAATTGATCTCATGATGTTTTTGTTACTGAAATTGATCTCATGATGTTGTTTTTACTGCAACTGAGAACCATATCCCAACAACTGGCTCTGCAACTGTCTACTGAGTCTCTAACTTTGACTAGCTTTGCTTTGTCTACTGAGTAACTTTATGCACCCAACTGTTCTACGCTCATGAGTAACTAAATGCTACTAATTCTGTAAGTGTCCTTCAGAATCTGACTGTGCCTACAAAATGATATGATCCAACTGTTACTAAAATGTTGTGGGCTCCTATAAAAAGGTGTTTTCGCTGCTACAACACCCTCCAAAATTTCACTACATTCAAATTTTGAAGCCTACCGAATTGTCACATCAAGTGTATCTTTGGTCGTTAAGTGTCATTTCAAGTCATTCTACATGTTTCAAGTGTTCTTGATCATTCTAAAGTGTCGTCACATTTTTTAGAACATCTTTAGTGCACTTCATGGTTGTAACACTTCACAGTCGCACACACTTTATTTATTGTACTTGGGGAGTGTTTGAAAACTGTCGTTTTGATGTGTATTTATTATTTTTCAAGTATGTATAAGTATTATTGGTGAGTTGGTATCTTCCTCAATTGATTTCATGTCTAGACTCATTGTGTTCGCCCCATGTACTATCCACCAGACTTAGACAAATTTGATTGCACAAGTTAACCCATTAAGGATAGGAGTGCAAAAGAGCACTCTTAAGCCTTGATAAGGAATCCTTCATTGTTTATAAGTTCACCTTGTTCCCTCCAAGAATGCATAGCACACTCCTAAGCCTCATTCCCCTTCATTGTTATGAATTGCGCTTTCCCTGACCCTCTTGAGTGCATGAACGCACCCCGAAGCCCTGAAGCCTAAAACTTCAACCTTCAGCGATGCGTCCTCCACCTCTTTGGCCTCTTGAGCACATTAGCGCACCACGAAGACCCAAAGCCTCTTCTCTTTATCCTTTGACAATGCACCTTGTTCCCTCCTTGTATCCCTTTAGTGCACAACACACTTCGGAAGCTCGAATGCTCTTCCATCATCCTTTGGACTTATGTCTTACGTCCTCCCTTGAGCTCTTTCTCTCTTGTTGAGATCATGATTTCCATACCTTCAGCCTTTCAAAATGTTCCCTATAACCCAAAATTTTCCTTGTCCTCTCCAAGCACACTTTAAGTCATGAACAAAAAATCAACATGAAACATGCTAGAATAGGATATTTTTTAGGATGATGTTTGCTTGCCATGAGTGATTGCAGTTGTATGTATTTCAAGAACAACATGGCAAGGATTCTTGAAGACGACTGGCCAAAGAGGGTAGTTAATGGAAGCAATCAATAACGAATAACACATTGAAATCTTGATGATCGAACCAACCTAAAGACTTCATGGGATCAAAGACCCTTTGGAGGGTGAAGACATCAACAACATGGGAGTTGCATGCAAGATCGAAGACACAAGTGGTAACCTTATCACCTTGAGTATTAGAGTTTGGAATCAATTCCACAGTAGCCACTTCTGTGTCGACTTTTTGAGTCTACAACAATACTCATCATCAGAACAAATTCCCGATGAAGACAAGGAGGGTCGAAGTCCATGTCATCATTCACTATGACTGTTAGTCATTAATGATAGTGACTTGTCACATGATGATGTGGAAACTATGATGTAATCATGTAAGTATTGTAAAGAAAAATAGTTAGAAGTCCAAGAGTCATAGATGGAAAAAATATCCACGTATAGAAGTCCAAAAGACATGTAATTCCAAGAGTCATATGTAATTCCAAAAGTCATTTGGAAGTTCAAGGGTTATAGAAGTCCAAGTTCATTAGAAGTTGGAAAGTCAAGAGTCATGAGGATTTGAAAAGTCATGCCTCAAGTTATAAAAGGGGCCTCATTACTCAAACAAAGGACTTTTAACCTTGGCTTCTCCCACAAGGCATTAGAGAGATAGAGATATTACTTTTGGGGAGCAAGTAGTGGCTCTAACGCTCCATTATTGGAGCTAGTGATGTTCATTGTACTCATGTGTCTTGGAACTTTTGCTTAATACTTGAATCCATTTGGCCAACACATTTTCATGCATAGATCATGGATGCTTTAATACTATTCTTCTAATTTTTGTGGTTTATGTTGGCTTTCACATGTATTGAAGTAATTGAACTATTTCGGTGACTTTGGTGCTAAACTTGTTGGAAATGTGTTGTGATGATTTAACGATTGTAGCATCTATGTGAACTATTTCTCTTGATGTCTAATGATTCTTTCTTATTTATGTGCATGTGTCTCCACTAGATTAGTACTATTACTTCTCTTTTAGATGCTCACTTTCTCTCCTCTATAGTTGAAGAACGTTGATACATTTACAATTGAACATTCACAAGGCACACTCTCTTGCTCATTCAAAATCACATGTGTACTTCTCTCTCATGCTAGTTTCTTAAGCCAAGTAAAATCCATAAGTAAATGACAGTCAGGTCATATTTCGAGATGGGAATCCTACATCGAATTAGGTGAGGTTTAATTGGGACCTCATATCAAGGAGATTTCCTATATGTTGGTGGTTTCCAACACTGTCAACATTCTAGCACTAGAAGGAGGGTAGCTAGTTTTTTATGGCTGATAACTCTTCACATCCCAATCATTTAGTTTCTGGACAAGGCAGTAATATCCCGAGCACTATCCCAACTATAATTCTTGAGGTAAGAGGGTCTTCTCATCCTGTTCCGAAGTTGGATTTTGAAGTTACCTACGAACAACCCTGGGAAATTTGACCTATTACCCATAAGTTTGTGAAATCTATCGATTTACTCCCCATTACTCATAATATTCCCCATCATCCAAGAAGAAAGAAAAAACTCATACTAGTGTATTGTTTGCATCAGTGGAATATTTGGTCTTTACCACTCTTGAGAAATTAGCAGAGTCTTCATAAGACACAACTCAACAAGTTCTGCTTCCACCGATTCATGAAGAATACAAGGAAGATATTGTTATTTTTTATGGAGAACAACTCATAGTCAATTTGGAGTTTAACGACAGTTTAAATGGTGAAGGAGAAGGCTCATTAGACTCAAAAAAGGAGGAGAAAAGAGACGAGTACATGGTCGATCAAGACTTGGATTGAATGGCCAAGGGCAACTTGCTCTTTTGGATAACCTTCACATGATACCTAGAAATCCAGATAAGTTGTTATCTAAGTTTGATCATGACAAAAGGACAAAGGGAAAAGATCATATCGATGATTTCTACATGCATATACAAATGCTTGAGGTACGGTATGATGATGTTGCTTGTATGCTTTTTCCTTTCACATTAGAAGGTAGAGAAACAACATGGTACCATAGTCTACCTGTTAATCCAATCCATTTTTGGAGGGAGATTAAGAAATTGTTTGGATAAATTTGTTGATGACAAGATTCCCTCCATGTTGTTAAAAGAGCTCAGAAATATCAAGATGGGGAAGAAGGCGAAAGTCAAATATTTCAATTAAAGGTTCAACCACATATTGAAAATGTTCCCCCCCAAACACGCAACCTCACGATTCTATCACTATATATTACTATACAACTTCCTTGCCAAGAAATATTTCCTCTTTTGTTAAAAGAGTTGTAAAGGAGACATTGGATTTAAAATTTGCAGACGCAATCACCATAGAGAAATACTTGCGTGCCATTGGAGCTATTACAGATGACGATGAATCTAAAGACTCTAAGGAAACTGGCAAGAAGTCTTAGCCTTCTTCAAGTAAGGCTAAAGAAAAGGATTTTGTTGATATTGAAAGCTTGACTAGATATTTAAAGGCACTCACTAATGAAGTCTCAGAATTAAAGAGAAAGTCAAGTGAGACATCTACCAGTAGCAAGCCCCCCAAGTCTTTCCCTTTCAAAAGGAATAATAACAACAACATTCAACTAGTTAAGTTTGTCTAGAGTTCTAATGTTGTGTTGAATATTGAAAGTATAAGCATGGATTACTACTATTGCTTCCATCATGAATGGCATTTAGAGAAAACGTGCCCATAGTGGAACCACAACTTGATTGCTTTGGCAACACATATTGTTGATACTTTACTAGTAGATGAGTAGTCTGAGCAGACAAAAGAAATAAATGAACCTGTAACGACTGAGGATAGTACAAGTATTGGACATGCAATTAACAATTTTGATTTTATTCTCAGTACTGACAAGAAGAGTGATGAAACACCACCTCAAAGTGAAGCCTATCTTGAAAATAAAATTGGTCATTATAATTTGAGGAGAAAAGGGTTTGTTCCTAAGCCGGAAGTGGCGAGACAAGAGTTAAAGAAGAAATTGTTAAGAAGGCTCGCACACCAAATAATATTGCTTAAAATGCAAAAAATAAGTTTGGAAATGCTGCTACTTCTAAGGATACTTCCACTAGCAAAAAAAACAAACTTATCACTCGGGAAGTTTATAATAAATCTACACCTCTAGAAACTTCAATGATGTCTACTAAGAATGAAATTATTGATTATAATATAGTCAAAGACTTGAAGAGAGCTTGTGCCAATATTTCCATCTTTGAGCTCTCAAAGATAGCAGACCAACATGAACAACTTGTCCAAGCCTTCTCAAAGAATTCATCATGTGACAAAGCTTCTACTTCTCAAAAGAGTCTAGTAAGTCTTCTTGAACTATCTATATGTAATTAATGTTGTAAATTTAGATGCTAACAATCTTTGCCACCCATTTTTTCTAACTTTCTAAATCTTTAATTACAATGTCCATAAGTGTTTGGTCGATTCGGGTGTATTTGTGAATGTAATGCCATTATCTATGGCTAAGAAAATTAATGCTAAATGGGATAAAACTGATGCAAAAATCATTTAGCTGGACAAATCCCTTGTCCAAACTATTGGTGAACTTAAGAATGTTATTATCCAGTTATCATCTGATCACCAGGTACACCAATTTATAAACATTGTAATTGTGGACATCCCTGAAGCCTATGGCATACTCCTGAGTCGAGACTGGTCTAGTAAATTACAAGGGTATTTTTCTACAGATTGGTCACACTTATGGCTTCCATATAATGGTAGAAAAAACCATATTTGAGTGGAATGTGAACCATATATGAAATATATTGTGACACCACCTGAGGGTCATAATGGGTCTGTTTCCTTTGTAGATCTTATCTTTGGAAATTATTTTTTGGAAATAGGTCATGGGTGTTATCAAGCACAACCATCACATGTCCCACCTGATACACAGTTGGAGCTCCTTCCTTGTAATCCAAATGGTGATAATGAATCATGTAACATAGATGTACATAATAGTAATAATAATATAAGAACCATTTTAGTAGCTGATAATATTTGGACTTTGTACTTTGATGGTTCAAAAACATAGGATGGCTTTGGAGTTGGTTGCATACTCATAGACCCACATAATAAGAAGTACATCCTATCATGTCATTTGGAGTTTAAGTGCACAAATAATACTACCGAATATGAAGCACTCATGCTTGGACTAAAGAAAGCCATCAACCTAAAGGTAGAGTTGCTCAAGGTAATTGGTGACTCAGAAGTGGTTACTCGACAGGTACATAACATTATCCACTGTGTTTCACCAAATCTTAAAAACTACCAACATGAGGTATGGCAATTGATTACTTATTTTAAAGCTTTTAATATAATTTATGTTCCTAGACTTAGAAATACAACAATAGATACATTAGCTAATGCAACCACTAGAATTTCACCTTTGAAACGTGGCTTTTATACAGAGATTATATATAAACCATTTGTACCAGATAACGTCACTAATTTTCATGTGTTCAATGATGACCAACAAATACTGCATTTATGGCTAATGAAGATATGTTTAAAAATGTTTCCATTGAGGATGATGAGCACAACAAGGATTTGCAGGAAGCATCTCATTAAATGAAAGGAAATACTATGCTTAAAGGTGTAGTGTCCCTAGAAAAATTATATGACCTAAAAAGCTGGTTCAGAGGACCGTTTAACACTAAGACTTAGAACTCAAACTTGTCATTCAAAAAAGTCAATTTGGGAACTTAAGATGATTCAAAATATGTAAACCTCGGTACATGTTTTCCTCCACAAGAATGACAAGAATTTATCCGCTTGTTCAAATAGTACCGAGATGTGTTTGCATGGACATATGATGATTTGAAGACATATGATACTTGTATTATCCAACATGTCATTCCCATTAAAGAAGGGGTGAAACCTTTCAATAGAAGCTAAGGAAATTTCATCCAACACTGGAATGCCTAATCCTAATGGAGGTGAGGAAGCTAGATGCTCAGATCATTTTCAAGGTTAGATATTCTACTTGGGTTTCAAATTTAGTCCCTATTAGAAACAATTCTGGTGAGAAAAGGTTATGTGTCAACTTTCAAAATCTCAATCAGGCATCAGATAAAGACAATTACCCAGTGCCATTCATGGAACAGATCCTCTAAACAATATCTGGGTCTGAGATTTGTTCACTTCTAGATGGCTTTTCTGGTTACAATGAAGTGCTAGTGGTAGAAACAGACCATCTCAAAACCAACTCCAGGACCAAATGCGGAACATTTACCTTTAAGTGCATGCCATTCAGGCTTATCAATGATGATGCTACATTTCAAAGAGTAATGGGCATCACCTTTCATGGCCTTATTGGCCAAAGTGTAGCTGTTTATCTGGATGATATTATTATATTATTTAAAAGAAGATCAAACCATGTTCTTCATCTGAAACAAATATTTGAGCGGTGTTGCATATATGGGATTTCTCTAAGTCCCAAGAAAACCATATTCGGTGTGTTGGAAGACACTCTCTTCAAACACACCATTGCAAAGAGTGGAATTAAATTCAACCCCTAAAGGGTCAAAGCTATAACTCAGATATCATTCCCAGTAAATAAGAAGGCTATTCAGTCTTAGGGAAAATTAATTTCCTACGCAAGTTCACCTTTGACTATGCTCAGATAGTTAAACCATTACAGGAGATGATTAAGAAAGATGCAATTTACAAATGGGACAAAAGAGAGAAAGATGATTTTGATCAAATTAAACAAGTTATTGTTGATGTTCCTGCTTTGTTTACTCATGATTATGGAAAATATTTCCTACTTTATACCTTCACCTCATATTCATCTATTGCGACCCTATTGACACAGAAAGATAGTCAAGGAAATGAACGACATATTTTTTTCATGAGTGTTGGTTTACAAGGGTTAGAATTGATATACCTTGCCATCGATAAACAAGCTTATGCTATATACAAGGCAGTCAAATACTTCAGGCCTTATCTCCTTAAATCTCACACAATCATATATGTGCCTCATCCAGAGGTCAGAACACTATTCGTGCAATAGGAGATGGGTGAGAAGGGGGAAAATTGGATGGCTTGTTTACAAGAATACAATTTGGATTTTAAGCTAGTTCATACTATTAAGGGTCATGACCTCTATCAATTAGCACCAAAAGAGAGAGATGCTCCAGAGAAATATCTTTCGAGATGGGTGTTGAACCTCAGAATTACCCTCTCCTTGACAACTTTTCTCACTTCTTTCCCTTTCTTTTCCATAATATTACAGATCCCCATCAATGATAAATGATAGATTTTGTCTTAAGGAGGGCATTAAATGATTGACATGTTATACTTTTATGTTTTTTCTATTTGAATAAGTTTTTGAAAATTAGCTACAGAACGCAACTTGTTTTGTAGCTAACTGAGTATTTTGTGGCTACTTCCATGGTCTGGCAGGTTCCAAGTGTCAAACGAAGAAACTGGCAACATGGGCATCTCTGGAATCGTCTCCACATGGATTCTATCCTATTCACACAGTCCAGATCGATAAGGAAGCAAGCTCAAGACCATAGTCAATGGTGTAGTCAAACATAAGAAACCCGGAAGCAATAAGACTCTTTGTCTACTCTTTCGTGGTTAAATCCAACAGTTCTGTTGTAGCATTAACTTGGATCATCCACCTATGTTAACGTTTTGTGCAAACATCTCGCTCGAATTCAAGTCACCTGTAGCTGATCAAACATTTACACAGTCCTGTTGTGATACGTGTAGGCCACCTGTAGCTAATTCTACTCAAAGACAGTTATGAATATTTTCTTTTAAATACTAGTTGTACAGAACCGAAAGGGGTTCGAAGATTTTGATGTATTAAGTTCATACTTTCAGCTCTGTATTTTTGCACTTTTTTCTTGTTTATAATATAAAGTCGTGTGTTGACCAATGATCATTTGAAAGAGCATTTTCAATTAGTTAACATATCAACCCAGTCAGTTGCAGAGGGCCCCTGCACTGAAGGAGGTCTTCTTTCTATTTGTTTTCTGTTCATATTTAATTTCACCATTTTCTTTTAGTAGTATTTCTAACTTAGGTTGATTTCTTGTAGTTTTATTTCTTTTAGTTTTGATCAGTAGCATAATGTTAGAACTCAATTGTGCAGTCTTGTTTCTCTAACCCATTTCATGAAAGGAAACGATTTTGTTTCTAAACAGAGTAAGGTTGAAAGTAATGAGAACACATTATTGACTAGTTTACTCACTGTTTCTGTTATTTATTTTCTAGTTCAGATTGTCAATACACCGTGTTAATGAATGTTTTTGATCACCATTTCAAGCTGATACCCATCCTAAACTAAATGGTTAGACATTCACTCTACATAATGGTTGAAATCAATCAGTTACCTTCTGCATGTTTTTATTTAGTTCTCTAGATCATAAAGTACAAAAAGTTGCTTGTATTCCATCTCAAGAAGGTTAACTTTCAAAATTGAAGGTTAGAGTAACTTGAAGTACTTCAGTTAATTTCATTCTCTGTATTTATTTCAACATGCCTTACAACTTCACCTTTTAATTTTAAGAATTAGATTCATGATTTAGGATTAATGACAAGATAGGACAAATGCTTTGTTTTTCCTTTTTTTAACTTAGATTTTGACTAGTTTTAAGCTCTTAGCTCACCTTTAGGAAGTTTAGATTTAGTTTCTCATAGTTCAGATTGTACATCATTAGGAATAAAAGAACAGAAACCCCCAAAACAATATAAAAATATAAAACAACGAAGTAGGAAGGGTTAACTAAGCACATATAGTGCACTACACTTCATCAGCTTACAAACCTTGATTGATAATTCATGCACGCAATTTATGAAACTAAATTGACTAAACATTTTGGCGCCGTTGCCGAGGAAGTGTAATTAGGTAACCTTATCTCTTACATTAAAAAAAATGATATACATAGAGAGAGAGAGACTCTAGGGGTAGATTTATAGCTAGAGGTAGGAGTTCAATTCCTACAACACCACCTACTCCACTAAGAACAAGAAGAGATACACATCCATCTCAAGCTCATACTCCTAGCCATAGAGATCCTGAAGTTCTAAGGTTAGAAATCCAATCAAAAGGATCTCCTATTTCATCTACTGAGGTAGTCCTAGAGGAAAAAATCTTGGGTCTCCAACAGAAGGAGTAGCCTTTTTCACCTCCACAGGGGAGCACATTTTAGTTGAAGAATTAGGAATACCTAGTGAGGAAGAAGAAGTAGAACCTCTCTCCCACATACCATTAATAGAGGAACCAGAGGAAGAGAAAGTAACCTTGCAGGTTGAACCTTATACTGACTTTGAAGAAACTATAATGGCAGAAGAAGGAGAGGATGGAGAATTCACACTGTTTGGAGGAGGGGGTAGAGGAAGAGGTAGAGGAAATAATGGAGGAGGTAGAGGAAATAATGGAGGAGGCAGAGGAAATAGGGAAATAGATAATTCTTTTGGATTCCCTATAGTGGATGAAGAAACAAATGCCACAATGAAAAATATCTCACCTTCTGTCCTCCCAAATTTCCATGGGTTAAAAAGTGAGGATCTTGAAACATTTTTATTTGAGTTTGAAGTCTTGTGCAGAACCTATGATTACTTAGAAGACTCTCAAAAACATAAGTTGTTTCCTTCAACATTGAAAGGAGCTACTTTGAAGTGGTTCATGGGGTTGGTCACTTAGTCCATTAGAACATGGAGTGCCATGAAGAAAGTGTTTTTGGATAGGTATTTGGATTATTGCATGCCTACCAATCACAAGGATGAAGTGTTCAAAATGATGCAAAGAGAGGATGAAAATTTAGAGGATTTAATTGAGAGATTCAACTATAACTTGAAAAGAGAAAAGATGGATAATTTAGATGAAGATACCTTAAAATCTCTTCTATTAAAATCCATTAGAGATGAGTGGATAGATATCCTTAACATGATGGGGAAGGGAGATATCTCTCAACTCCCATTAAGTGACATAGGAGAATTATGTGTTCATCTCTCAAGAGGGAAATCCAAAACTGGGAAAGGTCCAAGAGATCCTTCTCTTGTTAGAGTAAATAAATCTGCAACTGGATCAGTGAGTAGGGCAGAAATTGGGAATATGCTTGATGAATTCAAAACATATATCTAGGGAGCCTTAATGAGAAAATATACACCCTTAAATTGCAAAACAAGCAGAAAAACGAGGCTGATGCTTTAGCTATTTGCTGTCCCAAATGCAGAAAAAAACACGCTTTAAGAGAATGCCCTTTGGATGCAAAAATCATAGAGACTTGTGTGTTTTGTTTAGAAAACCATGAGACCAAGGGTTGTCCTTCAATTCTAGGTCTTAAGGTTGTTTTTCAAGAAGAAATAATTCCAAATTCAGAAGAATCTCTTTCCTGTGTCTCTAGAAGACCTTGGTAGGGGCAACAGAATTAGGGATTTAACAATCAAATGTATCTTTAGCCCCCACCAAATTGGAATTCTTGGAAGCAACTTTGGCCTCAACCTCAATCTCAATCTCAATCTCAACCTTGGGCTCAAGGAATACAAAATCCTTATGGAAGATTTTCTCAATATTATCAATATTCTCCATCATATCATAATTATCCTCCCCCACAAATTCCACAA
This sequence comes from Pinus tabuliformis, assembly GCA_031772625.1. Lineage (NCBI taxonomy): Eukaryota > Viridiplantae > Streptophyta > Pinopsida > Pinales > Pinaceae > Pinus > Pinus tabuliformis. The sequence continues at coordinate 703,543,770 of CM062812.1, forward strand.
CAAAATCAGCAGCCACATTCAAAATCAGAACCCTCAACTTTCACTACCATTTCCACAACAAAATCCACAACAAAACCAAAATCCTCAACTCTTACTACTGTTTTAGCAGTGACAAAATCAGCTACCTGCTCAACCATTACCAAACCCCAACAATAAAATCCTCAGAATACTTACATGGTGGAAGGACAACAATTTCCAACTTATATGATCACTCCTCTAGATCTCAATGATGCTCAACTAAGTTCTGGTGGGATATTAGAAAAGGAAAGGCCTTCTGTAGTTATTTAGGAACAAGACAATTCTGAGGAACATTCTCTACAACCCAATAAATTTTTTGAAGGAACATCTCTCCAAAACCAAAATACTGAAAAAGAAAAACAAAATGAACCAGTGAACTCAACTCCTATCATTGAGCAACCGATATCTACTTCTGCACCTCCTTTTCCTGAAAGATTACAAGTTGATAGAGGAATAGAAAAGCATATTATGTTGCCTAATTATGATTTTCTAGATGAATTAAAAAATGTCTATATCAAAATCCCTTTGTTACAAGCCATTAAGGAGATTCCAATCCTAGCTAAAACAATAAAGGAGTTGAGCATAAAGAAACCAGGAAAAAAAGCAAAGCAAACAAAAGGAATTCACTTGGTAGGAAAAATAGCAAATATAATGATGGGAAAAATTTCCATACAAAAATATGTAGATCCAGGAAGTCCAATTGTGAAAACACATATCAATGGAGTTGAAATTCCAAATACATTGATTGATTTAGGAGCAGCTATAAACATCATGAGAAAACAAACCATGGAACAACTCAAGCTTCCTAATCTTCTTTACACACCTACATTACTGCAATTAGCAGATAGATCTGTAATCAAACCAGATGGTGTGTTAGAAGATATTTCAGTATCCTTAGATTCTTGAGAATACCCTATTGATTTTATGATTTTAACCCCTAAGAACAACCTAGGAGGACATCCACTTATATTATTAGAAGACCTTGGCTGGCCACAGTTGATGCTTTCATTAACTGTAGACCTGGTGACATGTATATTTTTGATGGGAATTCAAAAAAGAAATTCACTTTATATCCTCCAACAAGAAAAATCACAGAAATAGATGACAAAGAATGGATTGATGATGAAAATTACATTCAACCTCTCTTTACTATTTCAGACATTAGTGAAGATAGTCAAATCTTGAATACAATGGAAAATTTTGAATCATCTCCAGAATATGAACATGATCAATTCCAAGAAAAATCCAATATTGAATATTTGTCATCTAGGCAGATGTCTCTTTATTCTATGGAAGAATTTGGTAGCTCTACAATTGAAATCTTTCCAGGGAGAACATTGAACATAAACAATAACTTGGATAAATTACAACAAGAAAAGCTAATTAAAATATTACAACAACATTTTGTTGCATATGCATGGAATATACTGACATGAAAGGAATTAATCCTAAGATTTTTTATTTTTTTTTTTCCGAAGAAAAAGCGAACTTTTTATTAAGAGAATAAAAAGTTACATTGCATATGCTGAGCATTTCCGTAAGTAACTGCTTGCTAGACCAAGCATACAAACACAAAAAAGACTCCTTTCTGTATTTTGAACAGAGAAAATCAGAGTAGATTTGCAGTATAAAACAGCTGTGGCAAAATAGCTATGACCCGAGATGGACTCGTCTAAAAGAGACAGATCAAAAAGCAGTAATACAAACATTACATTTCAGCCTTTGGGCCTCCTCAACAGAGAGGAAAACAGCCCACAAAAAAATATATAGAACCGAGTTTTTGTATAAAGAGTCTGTGTGACATAGTCTAAGCAAAAAAGTATAAGAAATAATAAACAGAAACCAAAAGAATCAGCTGAAGAGTTAATTATAAGGCGGCACATCTGATGAAACTATCTGACCATGACAGTCTTCTACTATTTTCCACCCTCCCAGAACTTGCTGCAAACCTTCCTTAGAAAGCTTGTCCGCGTCATCATTGCTGTCCCCATTACTTCTTCAGAAGGTTGCGGTGGCCTTTCAGATGGCTGTTCCTTTGCGGAGTCTTTCTCCAGATCGATTTCCTTTTCCAACGGGGTGACCTGATTGTCCAGATGGTCTTGTTCCGTCGGCAGCACTTCCATTTGGGCTTTTATCTCCTTATCAGCATCATTCATCTCCGAAGAGAGGTTCTGACCTTGAAAGTGTTGGAAAGGGCTGTAAACGTTCTCCCACTGTGCCGGCTCCTTTTGATATCTCCGCCTTCGCCTTCCAAGGGGGCACTCCTTTGCCAGATGCCCGTAATCGTGACACCTATGGCACCTGAAGGGCAGGTATTCGTAATCCAATAACTGCTCAAAAACCATATCCTTGTATTGCAGGTTAATTCTCTTTGCAAGACCTTTGCCGGGGTTTAAACTAACAAGAATTCGAGCCATGGCTTGGTCCCGAGTTTGTAGGAAGGTCATGTCAGCTTCCAGAAAGGTTCCCAGTCTATCCCCTATGGCTTTGAACACCGCTTCCGTCCATAGAAAATAGGGCAGGCCCGGAGCCCTGACCCAGACAGGGTAGACATCAGTTTTCTCTCGTCTTGCATCGAACAGCGGTGTCCATTTCTTCAATAGGATTGGGATGTTCCCAATCACCCAATTTCTAGCAATAACCCAATCGGCCGCATCTTTGCTCTCAAATCTGAATAGAAACCATCCTTTTGCCAGGGTTGAGGCTTTGAAAACTCTTTTTTCTCCTACCATCCAGTTCTTTTCTCCCCATTCTTGCAGAAAGCTAGAAGAGAATTTCTTCCCTCTAGCTCTTCCCACCACTGTGCAGTCCGCCACCTCCAGAGATTCTTCAATACTCACCTCCATTCCTAATACCAAGTTACCTTCCAGCTCCTGTTCACCAATAGGTCTATTTTTCTTGCGCTTTTCGCCTCTTTTCCTCCCACCAAAGTCCTCCTCCCGAGCCTCTCTATCTGCTTCGACCCTTTGTGAACTAGGGTTTGAAGGAATTGGTGCATGAGAGAGAAGAGGATCCTCGGTCTCTCGGAAAGAAATTTCAGTAGGGGGAAGGGTTACCTGAAAACCCGGGATCTCTGCATGTGTTCCCTCTTGAGACTCTGAGAAAGCTGCTATCGCTTTATCCGGCCGTCCAGCATACCCTTTTGGGGCACCCAGTTCTTTCCCGATAGAAGCCCTTGTTATAGCCGATACTCTACCGGTCTTTTTCTCACCCGACCGCTCTGCACTTGTGATGAAGTTGACAATGTCTTCTAGGCCCCCGGATAGCACTGGCTCTTCGAAGGGCATATTTCCCTTGCTACCATGGCTCGAATGGCGGATGCTTACATGTAGAGGTCCTTCGCCAGGGCTGGATGGTTGCTGTGCGCCGAGAAACCCTTGCTGTAGAAACTCGTTCTCGTCAAATCCTTTGGTCAGTTGAATGAACGATTGATGAATCCTATGCGATTCTGGCGAGAGGGCACCAGTTCTGCATGACCCAGACTCTCCAAAGTACCTTTCGATGTTTTTAGCTGTCGGGTCTTTGCCCCAAACAGACAAAATGTCTTCCATTACCGGGTCCAAATCCACGAGCTCCTTGGAATTTACCATAGTTACAAAAGCGGATTACAGGGAAAAAACGGAAATGGGTTGTCGCCAGCGCTAAGGTCAAAAGGGTTTTAACCCTTGTTCCCAGCTGTCCGCCCGATCCAATGTGGTATTACCTACAGCTGCCCGTTCCGCCTTGACTGTCTACTGCAAAAGCCTGTGCAAATAGTTCCCTTCCTCCGGTCGTCGCGCCCAACGGTGGCCCATACCCTGATCAGTCAGGCCCCGGCTCTAACCAGACCCGCGATCGAAACCTCCGCCTTCCCTTCATCGCTCCTCCGGTCGATAAGAGAATGAACCACGTCCGGCTCAGAGATCCTACCTACATCAAGCTGATCACTAATTTCTGGCAATGCCATCCGATCACAAATAACAAAGACTTCACTGAGGGATTTGTTCACAATCTAAAGGAATTAAAGGGCATTTCCAGAGAATGGGCGCACAAGAAAAGGGAGCAAGATGACAATACTTTAATACAAGTGGAACAAGCCATCTCATCCCTCGAAGCAAACTCAGAAGGCATCTGATCCTCTCAAGAACAAAAAGATTACATCTCTTTCCCCATCAAGCAGAGATCCCAAATACTAAAAGACAGAGAGGAGAGTTGGAGACTCAGGAGCAGAGTGATATGGCTACATGAAGGAGATGAAAATAAAAAATCGAATTAGTCCTAAGACTTGTATACATCACATCTACATTTAGGAATATTGTAAACCTATCAGACAACCTCAAAGAAGGATGAATCCAAATCTTAGGGAAATTGTGAAAGAAGAGCTGCAAAAACTGCTGAATGTAAATGTTATGAAACCAGCTCAAGAAAAGATAGAAAAGATAGATCAACGCCTTATAATTCAGCCTCTTCGAGGGGGCAACCTCCTTTACATTACATAAATGAACAATTCTTGGATGATACAAATGACAAAACCTCCTTTCTATATATAGGAGTCTAAGGAGTCACAATATAATCCAGCCGACCTAACAATAATAATATAAAGCCACAAAAATAATAATAGAGGGATTCTATGGGGCACAGAAATAACAATATGTGGGTAATAGGGGCAAAACAATATAAATAAGGGGTATAACTACAATAGTAATGGGGTAATCACTAGTATTATAGGGACCCAACATGCCCCTCTCCTTCAAAAAAGTGTTGTCCTCAACGCTTGAGCAGTTCTGGATACTTCTGCATAAAATTCTCATCCTCCCATGTGGAATCTTCAGCGGATAAGTTCTTCCACTTGATAAGATACTCTGAAATTGATCGATTTCGTAGCTGTCGAGTTCTTGTTTCTGTGACTGCTTCCGGTTCCAATATAATTTTTCCTTCCTCGTCAAGTTCTGGCAATATTGTTTGAACTGGGAGCTTGTCGCCTATAACCTTCTTTAAACATGAAACATGGAAAACTGGGTGCAATCGAGAAGCTGCAGGAAGCTCCAATTTGTATGCCATAGTACCAATCTTTTCCAACACCTTGTACGGACCATAATACTTTGGTGATAATTTATTATCCTTCTTAGCTTGCTTTAGGGACATTTGCTTATATGGTTGTAGCCGTAGGAATACCCAATCACCTACATCAAAACTTCTTTCACTGCGATGTTGATCTGCCTGTTGTTTCATTCTATTTTGTGCCAACACGAGGTTATCCTTTAAGAGTTGGAGGACTTGTTGTTGATGTTCGATGTGATGTTCCACTGCCTGAACCTTAGAATTTTCTCTTAAATATGATGTGATTGATGGTGGTTGATACCCATAAAGTGCCATAAATGGGGTCATTTTTGTTGCTGTATGGAAGGAAGTGTTATACCACCATTCAGCCAGAGGCAACCATTTGACCCATTGTGTCTGTTTATCAGATACAAAGCAACGAAGATATCCTTCCAAACATTTGTTTACTATCTCAGTTTGCCCATCAGATTGAGGATGATAAGATGAGCTATGAGCTAACTGAGTACCAAGACAAGAAAATAATTCTGTCCAAAAATTTCCAGTGAAAATGGGATCTCTGTCACTTACAATAATCTTTGGGTTTCCATGTAGCTTTTGAACTGTTTCCATAAATGCAGTAGAAACTGTACTGGCTTTAAATGGATGTGATAATGCACAAAAGTGTGCATACTTGGTAAGTCTGTCAACTACCACCATGATGACACTCTTTCCCTCAGACTTGGGTAAACCTGTGATAAAATCCATTGAAACCTCCTCCCAACGTTGGCTTGGAATGGATAAAGGTTGTAATAGACCCGGTGTCTTAATTGTTTCAACTTTATTTTGTTGGCAAACCAAACATTCCGCCACAAACTTTTGAATATCTGATTTAAGGCCATCCCAAAAAAATTCCTTCTTAACCCTGTGGTAAGTTTTTAAAAATCCTGAGTGCCCTCCTAAGGGAGAAGTGTGCAATTCCATAAGAATCTTTTGTTTTAGCTGGGAATTCTTACAGAGGTATAAGCGATCTTTGTACCATAACGAATCATTTTGCCAGCTAAATGTATCAGAAGTACTGGAATCTTGTTGTAGCTTTCGAATAAGTGCCCACACTTCTTCGTCATTCTTCCATTCCTCCTTTGCTTCGTTTATCCAATCTGGTTGGATAATAGAAATGGCACACAACAATGCTTCCACATCCTCATCCTTTCTTGAGAGTGCATCTGCCACCACATTTTGCTTCCCTTTTTTGTAGATGATTTCAAAGTCATAACCCAACATCTTTGTGACCCACTTTTGTTGCTCTTCAGAGGATAATCTTTGTTCTAAAAAGTATTTAAGGCTATCATGATCCGTTTTTACCTTGAAGTGTCTTCCCATTAGGTAGGGTCGCCATTTCTTAAGTGCATGGAGTATTGCCAACATTTCCTTCTCATAAATAGCTTTGCTTAAAAACTTTCCCTTGATTGGACGACTTTCAAAAGCAATGGGTCTTTCATCTTGCATTAGAACAACACCAATTCCATTTCCTGAAGCATCACATTCCACAATAAAGGTTTTTGTGAAGTCCGGTGTAGCTAAGACCGGTGCTTGGCACATTGCCTCTTTAAGATGTTTAAAGGCCTTTGTTGCTTCCGAAGTCCATGAAAATGAATCTTTCTTCAATAATGTTGTTAGAGGTGCTGCTATTCTCCCATAATTCTTAACAAACTTGCGATAATACCCTGTCAACCCAAGAAATCCTCGCAGATGCTTTATGGATGTGGGGATTTTCCATTCCTTAATGGCTTTAATTTTGCTAGGGTCTACCTTAACTCCTTCATGAGATACAATATGACCCAAATATTCCACCTCCTGGACTCCAAAGAAACATTTGGATCTTTTTGCATATAATTGTTTCTCCTCCAATAGTTGTAGCACCTTGTCAACATGTTCAACATGATCCTTCCAAGACTTGCTGTAGATTAGTATATCATCAAAAAATACTAACACAAATTTTCTAAGGAATGGTTTGAAAATTGAATTCATCAAACCTTGAAATGTTGAAGGTGCATTGGTAAGGCCAAAAGGCATGACCAAAAATTCATAATGACCCTCATGAGTTCTAAATGCCATTTTCGGAATGTCTTCAATCTTCATTCTGATTTGATGATATCCCGAACGAAGATCCAACTTGGTGAAGTAAATTGATCCATGCAATTCATCCAGTAATTCATCAATGACAGGAATGGGGAACTTATCTTTAATAGTGAGCTTGTTGAGCTCCCTATAATCTGGACACATGCGCCATGATCCATCCTTCTTGTGCACCAATACTACTGGAGCTGAGAAAGAACTTTGACTCGGTTGAATTATACCAGCCTCTAGCATTTCTGCAACCATACGTTCAATTTCACTTTTTTGGACATATGGATATCTGTACGGCCTGATGTTTGGAGGAACACTTCCTGGAATCAGATGAATAGCATGATCATGATCACGCATAGGTGGGAGACCTTTGGGAGTCTCAAATACCTTGGAATGATTGTCCAGGACTTTTTGGAGATCTGGAGAAATAGATGATTCCAATGTGGAAACATCTAGCGAACATAATTGTGCAATTACACCTCTTTGCTCCTTTTTTAGAAGCTTTGTCATGCCATTAGAGCTGATTATCTTTCCTGGTTTCCCTGCAATACCCCTTAATTCAACTTCCTTTCCTTCCACAGAAAATTTCATGAAAAGTTCTTGAAAATTAAAAGCTATTGTACCCAAGGATTGTAGCCATTGGACTCCTAGTACAACATCAACACCTCCCATTGGAATGGAAAGCATTGGGCTAGTCAATACATATTCTCCCATGGATAGCTTGATATTATGGCACTTTCCAGAACAATTTATTGTTCCTCCATTTGCAATCATCACTTGACACTCTGGTGCTGGATATAGGAAGCAATTCAATTCTTTTGCTACCCTACAATGAATAAAATTGTGGGTGCTTCCTGAATCAATCAACACTATTACCTTTTTCTTCTTGATTTGTCCTTCTATCTTGATGGTTTGAGGAGTGGTAATTCCCGCCAATGCATTACAAGATATGGTCGGATTTATTTGTTCTTCATCTAGGCTTTGTTCCTGGAATATATCCTCTTCTTTTGACCTTTCTTGCTCCTTTTCTTCTTCCTCTTCACAATCTATGTAGAATAATTTCTTCTCAGCACACTTATGACCTTTTGTGTATTTGCTATCACAATTGTAACAAAGCCCTTTTGCTCTTTTTTCTTCCAATTGTTGTGGTGTCAACCTTGTAGGTTGTGGAAGACTATGGGCAACAACACTTCCGTCTTTATAGTTGTGAATGGTATGCTTCCTAGTTGCCATAATTTTGCTTTCCATTTTTCTTGCTAACCTGAATGCCTTCTCTAATGAATCAGGTTCCCAAAGGCGCACATCATGTTGGATATTATCCTTTAAAGACCCTATGAACACATCAATCCTATGCTCCTCTGGAATATCTTTTACCCTTATGTTCAATTTTTGGAACTCCTCAATGTGCTCCATTATTGAACCCTTTTGTTTGAGACTTATCAATTGGCTAAAAAAAGTGTTGCTTTTTGTATCCTCATAATGTGCTATCAATTCTTCCGTAAAAATTGCCCAAGTGATAAATTGTTTACGAGAACAAAGCCATTGATACCATACAAACTGATTTGGTTCCAAATATAAAGTTGCCATACGTACCTTTTGTGTGTTTTGCACATTATTGAGATCGAAGAATTGCTCCATCTGTAATATCCATGTGGCGGGATCCTTGCCATCAAACTTCCTCATATCGATTTTTGGAACATGGTGAGTCTTCGATCCAACATTAGAGTCTATGGAATCATGATTAACATTTCTTTTGTTCTCATCATGAGTTTCCTTTAGTACTCTTTCACCCTTAGTGACCATTTCTTGTAGCAACTTATCCATCTTATCATCCATGCCATCAATTTTAGCGTCCATGCCATTCACCTTAGCTTCCATGCCATCCATCTTAGCTTCTACACCTTTCTTTAAACCGTCCATCTTAGCTTCTACATCTTTCCTTAAACCATCCATTTTAGATTCTGTTGCTTTTTGTGCAAGTGACATTTGTTGCACTTGTTCTTGTAATTTTGATATATCATGTAGCATTTCTTCCTCTTCTTCATGAGTCATGCTAGAGCTTTCAGGTTCTTACTAGGTGTTTGCATTTTCTTTCCTCGGGGCATCAGTTACCGATAATAATTTTCTACTATGCCCTTTGAATTCCTTCAAAATAAATTTTCAAACCAAGCTTAAGCAAAAATTAAAGAAAATCTACACACCTTTTTTCACTTTGTAGGAGCTCGATATTGCCTCTGATGTATCTCTGTACTTTCTAATCATCTAGTTCTAAATTTGTGACCTGTAGTAGCCCTCTGTGTCCTCTTTCCAATGCCACAAGTCTGACCCAAATTGGATTCTCCAAGGAAGAGTTATGTGAAATCTCCCACAGTGACTTGATTATAGACTAGTTCAGTAGAGCGAACTTGTACGACGTGCCACGTGTCACTGTTTCAACCTTTGACTCTAAAAAATATATAAAAGAAAACTAATGTCCGTCCTCTTTCTGTAACTTCTTACGAAATTTCAATCCGATGCTCAGAAAGAAAGTTATGACGATTTTCCTCAGGTCATCTGTTTTGAGTGTAATTCAGGAGTTTGCAAAAAGACCAACTTCCTCAGATCATATCTCCGAAAATATCACGCGAAAGACTCGGAAATTTGGACCCAAGGTTCAGCACGATTTCTTCTCAAATGGGTTTTTTTTTCAACTTCTGAAACGTCAAAGAAAAAAAGTGATAGCGAAAATTCCACGATGACCTGTTTGGAGCAGCGAAACCCTAGAATCCAAAGCTCTGATACCAAATGTTATGAAACCAGCTCAAGAAAAGATAGAAAAGATAGATCAACGCCTTAGAATTCAGCCTCTTCGAGGGGGAAACCTCCTTTACATTACATAAATGAACAATTCTTGGATGATACAAATGACAAAACCTCCTTTCTATATATAGGAGTCTAAGGAGTCACAATATAATCCAGCCGACCTAACAATAATAATATAAAGCCACAAAAATAATAATAGAGGGATTCTATGGGGCACAGAAATAACAATATGTGGGTAATAGGGGCACAACAATATAAATAAGGGGTATAACTACAATAGTAATGGGGTAATCACTAGTATTATAGGGACCCAACAGTAAACTTCATTTACCCAATTTCAGACAGCCAATGGGTTTCCCCTTTAGTGATTGTGCCTAAAAAGAATGGTAAATGGAGGGTGTGCATTGATTATCGAGAATTGAATAAAGCTACCCTTAAAGATCATTTTCCTTTACCCTTTATAGATCAAGTGTTAGATACATTAGCAGGTAAGAAGTATTTCTCATTCTTGGATGGTTTTAGTGGTTATAATTAGATTCAGGTGGCACCTGAAGATCAAGATAAAACCACATTTACTTGTCCATGGGGAACCTATGCCTACTGAGTACTTCCTTTTGGATTATGTAATGCACCTGCAACATTCCAAAGAGCAGTACTAGGAATTTTTTTTGATCTAATACATGATTGTGTAGAGGTATATATGGATGACTTTATAGTCTATGGGAATACATTTGAAGAAGCTTTGGAAAATTTGGAAAAAGTTCTTAAAAGATGTAAGGAAGCAAACCTTTCACTAAGCCATGAAAAATGTTTTATGATGTTTACAGAAGGGATTGTTTTAGGACATCACATTTCAAGAGATGGAATTAAATTTGATAAATCTAAGTTGAAGTCATCTCTAAATTATCAATTCAAAATTACCAAAAGGATTTTAGAAGTTTTCTAGGATTTACAGGATACTATAGACGATTTATAGAAAATTTCACTAAAATAGCATCCCCACTCTTCAAATTACTCACCAAGGATTGTGAATTCAATTGGAATCCTGATTGCTAGCTAGCATTTGAGACTTTAAAAACAAAATTTTTTGAAGCACCCATCTTGAGAGATCCAAATTGGAAACTACCTTTTCACATTTCAACAGATGCTTCAGATATAGCTTTGGGAGCTATATTAGGAAAAACAGATTTGATTCCCTATGCCATCTACTATACAAGTAAGAATTTGACTCCCATTGAGTTAAATTATACTGTAACTGAAAAGGAATTTTTATCTATTGTTCATGCCATCAACAAGTTCAGACATTATATAACGAGCTATGAAACCTTTGTTCATATAGATCACTCTACAATTAGATACTTAATTAATAAACCTATTACTAATGGCAAAGTTACAAGATGGCTATTACTCTTGCAAGAATTCAATATTACTGTGCTAGATAGACCTGGAAAAAAAAACACAGTTGCTGATTTCTTGTCCAGAATTCAAAATATCAAAGATGACACTCCGGTTGAAGATAAGTTTCCTGATGAATATCTTTTTGCAGTGACTACTCAGACCCCTTGGTTTGTAGATATTTCTAATTACTTACTCACACGGAAATTGCCTTCACAGTCGTTTCCTAGAGAGAAAAGAAAAATCATTCAAGTGCAAGATACTCATGGATCACTAATGAATTGTATAAAAAAGGTCTAGATCTCATGATCAGAAGATGTGTTAGGGAAGATGAAATTCCTAATATTCTTAAGGCATGTCATGATGAACCATGTAGTGGACACTTTGCTGACAAGAGGACAACCTATAAAATCCTTTCTTTAGGATATTATTGGCCATACATCTTCAAAGATGCCAAAGAATATGTCAGGAGGTGTGACAACTGCCAAAGGGTAGGAAAACCTACTTCTTCAAATGAAATGCCACTACAAATTCAGGTACACATTAAACCTTTTGAAAAATGGGCCTTGGATTTTGTTGGACCAATTAATCCCCCATCTAAGAAAAATAAGTATAGATTGGTATGCACTGATTATGTCACTAAATGGGTAGAAGCTAAAGGATTACCTTTTGTTAATGAAAAATATATAGTTAATTTTCTTTTTGAGGACATCTTCACTCACTTTGGTGTTCCAAGAGAAATTGTGGCAGATTAGGAATCTCAATTTACATCTAAAATGGTGAAGAGTCTTGTGGAAGATTACAAGATCAAACATAGGAAATCTACCGCCTATCATCCACAAGCAAATGGTCAAGTTGAATCTACAAATAAGGTGATTGAAGGAATTCTCACTAAGACTGTGCATCTACATAGAAGAGATTGGGCAGAAAGGCTTCTTGAAGCCTTATGGGCTTATAGAACTACATGGAGAAACACAATGGGACACACACCCTATGAACTTGTTTATGGGAAACAAGTCCTGTTCCCTATAGAGTTTCAAATCAAAACCTTCAAGATGGATATCCAATTGGGACTGGATTTATTAGAGGCACAAAAACATAGATTGGAGCAATTCAATGAGCTTGATGAAATCAGGCAAGATGCAGTTAAAGGAACCAATATAGTCCAATAGCAGAGGGCTAAATGGCATGATAAATATATCAAGGAGAAGAAGTTTTAAGCAGGATATTGGGCACTTTTGTTCGATTCAAAATTCAAAGATTTTCAAGGGAAATTTCAGACTCAATGGCTTGGGCCATATGAGATTGAAGAAGTCTTTAATAATGGAGCAGTAAGAATAATGATGATAGATGGAAGAAAAATACCTCTTCTTGTGAATGGTCATCGGTTGAAGATATATAAGAAACCAATTTCAAGAGAGGAGTTCAATAAGATTTTCTAGAATAACTCTAAAATGAAGCTAGTGAAGAAGAATCCTTCTTATCCACTAACTTAGCCTTTATTTTTCGTAAAAATGAATGAAAAAAATAGTAAAAAGAATAAAAAAATGATAATAAATTGTATAAGGTTGAAAACCAATCATTTATTGGCATACTTATACAGAAAATATAGGGTGAAAATCAGAGATTTCTGACATCCTATATTTTCCATTTCCTTTCTATAATAAGTAGGGACAAAAAGCTACATTCATTTGTAGTTTAGAGTCTGCAAGTTCATGGTCTCATTCCATCTCATTCTGTTTTCATTTTATTTTACAGTTCCATTTCATCTCACTGTCATATTTCATTTACATTTTATTTTTACAGTTTTACTCCATTTCACCCTATTTCCCATTTTATCTTACATCTCATTCCATCTCACTGTCATAACCCATTTCCATTTCATTCTTACACTCATATTCCATAAACCATACTTTACTTTTCCTTCTTTTCACATTCTGCAGCTGATTCTATTCTGCGACTAATCTGATTTTGCAGCTACAACTTACTTATCAGCTCTGGCACAATTATACAACTCACAAATAAATCATGAATGTAGGAAATTGAAGAATCATGTTTTGGAGACCAAACATGCTAAAAGGTACCTATGGATCAGCACCAAAGGATTTATCAAGCAAAAGGTTAAGTTTTAAAGGTAAAATGCAAAATTTATTTCAAACAGCAAGTCAAAAACATAAATAATGTATAATATGAATAATCATATGTCTCCTTAATGAGTCATCATTTGATTTGACTGCCACTTCATCATAACACATCTCTGCCACATCTTCCATACTCGGTATGAAACGGTCCATAATAACTTCATCATACCACATTTCCACTACACTCTCCATACTCTGTACCTAAATGGTCCCTAATAGCTCCATCTATTAACGGTCAAAACTACGATGTGACCAACGTATCCACGTCTCTCCAAACCCTCACTGTCTACCTATTCCATGCAAACCTGAAGTTATTTTTCACCATACCCGCAGTCAGTCCATTTCATAGACCAGGAGAGTAATTCTGAAGGTTAAGAAATTTTGCGAAACATAAGCCATGGGACTCATTGTTAGGACAGAGCCAGTAGGAGAAAAATATATGGAGGGATACCCATAACTCAAGGAGATGCTGTAGAAGGATGGATGGCTCAATTTCATTGAAAAATTTGATGGATTCCACAAAGAGATCACAAAATCTTTTGCTAGATCATTTGATGGTACATAAGTAGAAATTGGAGAAATTAAGTTTGCAGTAACAAAATCCTACATAGAAGAGGCTACAAAACTGCCAAGACATGGTGAGAGATGGTTCAAAAACAAGGAATTCCACGGTGGATCATGGAAAGTAATCCTCATGAACCCAGGTATGGATGTCTCTATGTTTAGAAAAGGAATTCCTATTTCAGCACTTAAAAGTAAATGGAGAAGCATGCTTTCGATATTACAGAAATTCATTACCTATGAGGGGTGTTATAGACATTTTTGGGAACTGCAACCCCAATCATACATGTCCATAAACCAAGGGCTCCTAAGTCCCTAAAAGTGTTGCTTCACACCCTAAAGGAACAAGGTCAGCTGATTACATCATCTCCTAGAAGTTCTCCACAGAAAACTGCTCAGAACTGGTCAAAGTTGGACCATACAGACTGCCCAGTGCAGAGGGTGCGATGCATCTCACCTGCTCAGTGAAAAGGGTGCGATGCATACTGGAAAGCCCTTCTGTAGGGTGCGATGGGAGAGAGTAGACAAATGGCAGAGACAGTTTGCAAGGTGGATCGTCATGGAATCTTCCAGAAACTTCTCCTGTGACACTTGCCTCTCTGAATTTGCCCAGGGATGAGTAAGAGATCATCAATATCCAAGTGGAATCAAGGACTATTAGAGAGAGGACACTAATCAAAATCCCAGAAGCTGACTCACCCCCTTGCAATCATCTATATATGGATCTCTCATCCCAAAGATCCAGAGGTTGGAATTTTGTATATTGTAAGGAAGTGCTGTTGATTTCTTGGTGGAATATCATAGTGTTGGGTGATCTAAGATTTTCATGAGGTGAATAAGGGCTTTCATGCTGAGAGGATGACGCTGGGTCAGAACAATTGGTTGTAATCCTCTTTGCTATTCTTGATATTAATAAAGCTATTCAAGTTTTCCTCCACATTCTTATATGTTTGATGATATATGCATTTGTGTGGTCAATATATATCTGGTCCTATATTGTTTATGATTGTAGATCTATGTTCTTCGATAGTATTGTGCTACTTTGATCCCACAGGTGCTCTTTGAAGCTGGGTAGACAAAGGAAAAGTGGCAAGGATCTGTTAGAAGGGAGAGGAACCAAGCAAGGAACCAAGCACAAGACTGAGGTTGGTTTCCTTTGTTCCCCTCTTATCTACTTCTCATAAAGGAAAGTGAAAGTAGTTTTAGTTTGTTTGTTTCTAAGATAGCTACCAGTCTTAGTGGGACTAGCAGCTCTGAGTGGACACTAGATTTCCCGATAACAAAATGGCGACTCCACTGGGGAGTGAATAGGTTGTTTGCTTGTCTATATTTGTTTGTTTTATAAACTTACAGACGGAGCCTGAAGTTAAGCCAGCTAGCCTTCGAACTGCATTCGCTATGCAAGTGAAAAGTAGATCAATGCTGCTTCAGTCTATCTCCAGGTTTTGTTTATAAACTGAACAATCGATTTGCGAACATTCTAATTGCCCTAGTGGTGGCTCTAGTAACCTCATTAGATCAGCCCCTGTGATTTCTATTTACTGACTATCATTAGCTCGGCCTAAATCCCTGAACTAAGGTGCAAACTGTGACCTGGAACCAAGTTGAAGTCTCGTCCTTGGACCATCGTACTTTCTCCTCTTGGGAATCTGGATGCATCGCACCTCCTGTGTGCAGTAGGTGCGCTGCATCGCACTTTCCCTGTGTTGTAGGTGCGTTGATCAGACAAGACCTTTTTTGCTCTCAAATTTTGGTTTTTGTGTTCACTCTCTTCAGCTTTATTCAGGAGTTTTGCTGTTTGTGATCAGTATACCATTGTAGAAACTCCCTTCCTTTGCATGATTCTGCCTCCATTGTGCAAAGACCTGTGAATGTTTTTATGTATTGTGCGCCATTTTCAGTTCTCTTTTACAAAGAAGTAACGTAATCGAACTGCCGTTTCTTGATTTGGAAGTGTCGCAAGTGTCGTTTTCAGTCATAGAAAAGAATCCTATTGTTCTTGATAGTTGATTATACTGTTACTATTGTATTTGATTTGAATTAGTGATTTTTCAAGTGTCGAAAGAAGTTTTCAATTCAAAATCGCAAAGTGTCGTCGTTATCTTCCTTTCGTATTTTGAAGAAAAATTGTTAGTATTGTCGCTTTGAAAAGATAATTCAGATTTTTACTTAGCATTCTTCTTGTCATTCACACATTAAGAAAGCTGAAAACAAATACATGCATGTGCATTTGCATTTAGACTTATTGTTGGTTTGATTCAGGACAGTGCATCTAATGTGTGCTCTCTGCTCTATGTTGAAAGAATATCATCTCTCTTTCTTTAGTAGCTAGGATTTTCATTGCAAAAAGAAGATTAAATGATTGTTTATCATCTTACATTGCATTTTAGGAATTGTATATCTACATCGCGTGGTGAACTTGAAAGGAAAATTTCTTAAGAAAGATCAACTGTAAAATAAATTCAATGAACCTAAAAATTCTTTGGAACCTAACGCACAACATCTAGAAGTCTAGGCTAGAGACGTATTCCAGCATCGTAAAGCCTGGTAACTATCACTTTCATTGTTGGTTGGGTGATTCCACCTCTTTGAGACGACAAGTTCCAGTACGGACTTGTGCTCCCACTTACCGTCGAGTATATATTGGGAGACCACAATAGGCTATATCCTTTATCCATAGGAAGTCGTGTTTGTCACCCTATTGATCGTAATGCACTGAACACAACATTCGGGAAGATTGACTACCGTATCGTAAAAAGTATTCTGTAGTTTTGCGATTGGTTTGGTAATCCCTCTGTCTAGATTTCCAGAGTTGTCTCTTTCGTTCCTTTTCAGACTCCTTAAAGGAAAAGGTCCATCTGAGCACTTGTCACTTCAGGCTCATTAAAAATCGAAGGTGACTAGAGTCATCTTTTGTTTTTTCTTGACTCTTAAAAATTGAAAAAACAAGTTGTGTCAAAGCGTCTATTTTTTTTTTTAATCGGAATAATATCACCATTCCCGCGTTGGTCTTAGGTTGAGGAAAATGGAGTCCACCAACCAAGGATTTCCCCTTGGAGGAAATCCTAGTCCTTTCTCCTCTTGGGGAGATGTTGGTGCACCTCATATGGCCACATTGTCACTTCCAGGATTGATGATTGGCTTGCCAATATGGCTCTTCTCGACCTCCGTCGTTCAGAACACTGTGATTCCTGAACAATCAAGTCAGCAACTGGATGATACTAAAGTTACCCCCCAACCTTCTACTTCGTCCGATTCTCCCTCTCCTCCTTCCTCTTCGCTTGATAAAGCTGGTAAAGCCAAAAGTCAAGTAACTAAGAAGGAGAAGAAGGGGAAGGAGAAGAAAGAGAAGAAGAAGAAGGAGCCAAAGGCGAAAAGGGGTAATCGGGCATCGTCTAGTGAAAATCCGCACACTGCACCATCCAAACCTAAATCTCCATGTGTCATTTGCAAAGGAGACCACTATCATCGATATTGTCCTTGCATCCCTCGGATCTTAAGGGACTGGTCTCCTCGTTTGCACAATCCGGTGTCATCAACCTCTGAAGATCATGTTGAAAGTACACCATCAACTAGTGAAAGCGAAGCATTCAGACAGAAAAGGAAATGTAAATTTCCTTGTAAACTGTGTGAAGGTGATCATGTCTTCCACCGTTGTCCCTTCCTAGATGAAGCTAAAAGAGTCTTGGATGACTGTCCTGCTTCACCGCTACGACTTCCTCCTGGATATAAGACACTCTTGCCAAGTCCGTCACTAGTTGAAAATCCGACCGACACGCCATTGTGGTCGGTCGAAGCATCTGTCATTGAAGATAAACCTGTTGAATCCATACCAGACGAAAGTCAAAAGGTTGAGGCGGCAGTCGACCCGGTTTTGTCTTTGGAAGGTCCATCTTCAGATGATACAATCACCGAAGAGAATGAGAACGATGCCGTTCAAATTCTTTTCGTAAACACAGACTCCGATGAACATGGGGGCAGTCTACCCATTCCTTTACCACAGGAAGGAAGTTCATCAGAGTCATATTCGGCCGTCTATTCTGTCCCACCTCCAAGCAACCTAGTCGTTTCCTTCGATTGGAATCTACTAGGCAGACCCTGTTTACCGGCTAGTGTACCACTCCAAATCATTGTACAAGCTTACAAAATGGTCATGGTTGGTACCATCATAGATGAAGGGGCTTCTGTGAGTATCCTTTCCTCAACTGCTTGGGAAGCGCTTGGTTCGCCATCGCTTCTGCCTGAGATGAGAAATCTGACGGGCTTCGACAAAGGAACTAGTCGACCGTTAGGGATCCTTCCCAATGTACCCATAACGTTGAGAAGGAAAACTGTTTATATGAAAGTAATGGTAGTCCAAAGACCTCTAGATTATAATATACTCCTTGGGCGCGACTATATTTATAGCATGGGAGCCATTGTCTCCTCACTGTTTAGAGTAATGTGTTTTCCGCATGAAGGCCGAGTGGTCCAGCTCGTAGACCAGATTTTGTTCCCCGGCTCACACATAGCTAATAGTCAAATGCCATCCCTAAATGGTCTTTTCACGCAAGGAATGGCTCATCAATCTCCGGTCCGTCCACCTGAAGAGCGCGAGTGATTCGGGGGGACATGACTGAAACCCAGGGGGTATGCACCCTGGTCTGTTTCGGTAGGAAAACCTTGGGTATAGGCTAGGTTTCCACGGAGGATATATGACTAGTCTGACACACTTGTCTGTTTAGGAAAATGGGATTATACTGGAATAAGATTCCTTCATCAAAGTTATGTGAGTGGAGGCGACTGTGCCACTCACCTTTGTCTATTTTGGTAGACATCGCCAAGGAAGTGTTTTGTCTACAACACGGATGGAGCAATCTTATGGTAACCTAGAAACTCTACTTCGCTATTCCTAGGGGCATGCAAACCTTTTTGCCTAAAAGTAAAGAGCGACCATTTATTTTCTTAGTTTGTAGTTTCTCAACCCTTTAAACTCGTAGGATTGGTCGATCCTAGCTTGCATAATGAAAGGATCCGGAGCAAAGTTTCGAATGGTGCAAGCTCTCTAAAAATTGAACCTATCGATGAGATATCCTTATTATACGACTGGCATGAGCAGTTTTTATGTGGAGTTCAAGCTTGTTAAAAATTAAACCTAAGCAATGAGCAAATGTTTCCCCAAGAGTTTAAGCTCATTAAAAAATGAACCGATTTCCGGTAAATAACCATTGTGAATGCATAATCATCCGCTTTTTAGCCCTGGTCGTGTTCTTACCATCACCTCCACTCTATTTTAGCCGATCATTCACCTCCATTTGATTGTTTACCCCTTTTGAGGAACAGCTGCGAAGATTGATCTTGTTAGCTATCCTTGTGACACTGCCGTGATTGGAAAATTCCAAACCCTACCTGGAATTAGCTGCTACCTGAAATTATCACTCGTTCCTCAAAAGACGAGTCTCCTTTAAGCTCTTTTCACCCGACTCGTAAAATATGAAAAGATGGCCGAGCAATTGGCCTCTCTAGCTCGTTAAAGCTACCAGGAGTGCTATCCCTCCTCTAGTTTTTAATCTTTTTGGACCTCAGGGATTATTGCACAAAACGTTCAAGCGCTTGTTTTGTTTAGCTCGTTAAAATTACCAAAAATCCATCCATTTTGTATTATTTTATACTTTTTCGGACTTAAGGGATTATATGACAAAAAAGGATTATTAGAGTTTCCTTTACGTCCCTTTGAGACTCTCTAAAATTGAAAAGGACCGAGTTATCTTTGTCGTTAAACTCGTTAAAACCGAATAGCGACAAACTTGTCCATACAGACAAGAACGAGTTTCACTGTCGCTAGGCTCGTTAAAACATAGCGACAGGTTTGCCCGAAGGAAAAATTATAGAACAAGCATATGTTATCCTCCTCAAGCTTGATAAAAATAAAGAGGTACTGGTCAGCAATGACTGGGGAAAAATTGGGAAGAAAACTTGAAGAAACTTTATTGGTAGCAAGTCACTCTTAAACATGACACTTTCGCTCCACATCCAAGTTGGGTTGGGTTATTCCGTTCACCGGTCATATCACCATTGGTCCATCGCGCCATCCATATTTGGGGTTAACGCTACCAATCCATGTCAGTGTCACCGACATGTTCAAGAGAAGTCGCTCAGAGAATTCACCTGTGTCTCATCTGCTGCAATACATTCACGCTCCATTCTTTCATGACCGCCACCCTGAACCCTGTATCATCAGATCGTTTTCATCTCCGAAATCATTTACTATGTTCCATGTCATAGATGTGGGATTCATTAAGGTCCTCCTACGACGGGTCGCTTCTTGTCGACATCAGCTCATTATCCAAGAAGTCAACCTAGGAACAACCCTTTCAGTACTTTGAAGCTTGCATGCCTCAATGGCAAGTTTCTCACTTCCGGCGACAGGTTTACATCAATGGCCTTTGACCAAAAGATTTTGCGTGGTGTTCGACGCTAAGTCCCTTTTCACACCACGCGAATTGTACTGTAGTACCTTGAGGGTCATCATCATTATCGGTGATTCCTCTCGCGCTTGTTAACATCTTACATCATTGTCTGGTAATCAGGCGATGTCTTTCCATGTTCGACTCCAGAACATCTTTCACATGGATCGACTTGTGCTCCGAGTGAAGATTGGACGAGTTTTAAGACCCCGGATCTAGTTTCATCCATCCGGGCTGTGATATAATCAGGAAAATAAAGACATCAAATGTACATCATTGCTACACAGATGATCATTCGAATCAAAGGATGATGGCTCTATCAGAATCATCAATCTGCCACACAGACGGTTGTCTGTCTTATGTACATGAAAATGAATTTATAAAGATGAGCATGGGAATGCCCGCCTCAGCTAGATCATGAAAAATATTATGAAGACAATGTATTGTATTGTATCTTATTACAGGTCGCCTTCCAGCTCGAAAACACTTCGGATACTCATGATAAAGCATTTCACTCGACATCAAAAGATTAACAACCTCATGCTTTAGGGGGCAACTGTTATAGAAATTTTTGGTAACTACAACCCCAATCATACATGTCCATAAACCAAGGGCTCCTAAGTCCCTAAAAGTGTTGCTTCACACCCTAAAGGAACAAGGTCAGCTGATTACATTATCTTCCAGAAGTTCTCCACAAAAAACTGCTCAGAACTGGTCAAAGCTAGACCATACAAACTGCCCAGTGCAGAGGGTGCGATGCATCTCACCTGCTTAGTGAAAAGGGTGCGATGCATATTGGAAAGCCCTTCTGTAGGGTGCGATGGGCGAGAGTAGACAAATGGTAGAGACAGTTTGCAAGGTGGATCGTCATGGAATCTTCCAGAAACTTCTCCTGTGATACTTGCCTCTCTGAATTTGCTCAGGGATGAGTAAGAGATCATCAATATCCAAGTGGAATCAAGGACTATCAGAGAGGATACTAATCAAAATCCCAGAAGCTGACTCACCCCCCTGCAATCATCTATATATGGATCCCTCATCCCAGAGATCCAGAGGCTGGAATTTTGTATCTTGTAAGGAAGTGTTGTTGGTTTCTTGGTGGAATATCATAGTGTTGGGTGATCTAAGCTTTTCATGAGGTGAAGAAGGGCTTTCACGCCGAGAGGATGATGTTGGGTCAGAACAATTGGTTGTAATCCTCTTTGCTATTCTTGATATTAATAAAGCTATTCAAGTTTTCCTCCACATTCTTGCATGTTTGATGATATATGCATTTGTGTGGTCAATATATATCTGGTCCTATATTGTTTATGATAGTAGATCTATATTCTTCGATAGTATTGTGCTGCTTTGATCCCATAGGTGCTCTTTAAGCTGGGTAGACAAAGGAAAAGCGGCAAGGATCTGTCAGAAGGGAGAGGAACCAAGCAAGGAACCAAGCGCAAGACTGAGGTTGGTGTCCTTTGTTCCCCTCTTATCTACTTCTCATAAAGGAAAGCAAAAGTGGTTTTAGTTTGTTTGTTTCTAAGATAGCTACCAATCTTAGTGGGACTAGCAGCTCTGAGTGGACACTAGATTTCCCGATAACAAGGGGAGATTCAAGTGCATGTATGTCTATCATATACGTTTATTGATGAACTTTCTAGAAAATAGAGACATCAATCTCCCTTTATTCCTGCTAAACAGTTTAAGAAGGGTGGCTTCAAATGTATAGAAGAAAATAGAATTCATAGACACAACCATGTACCATCATGGGTTGGTAAAAGTACTGGTTGAGTTTCATTTGAAAAGAATAGGAGATACTTGGGAAAATTTCCTGATAAGAAACTATTTCCAAGAGGAACCAGATTCACCTGAATAGGGTAATGTCAGAAGGAGTAGGATAAAGAAGACCAATATAACCATTTAAAGAAAACCTGAGTCCTCAACACAAAAAAAGGATGAAGAGCTAGTCTCTGAAAATTTGACAGAGATCAAGGAGCAAATCAAGCAAAAAGGGAAGATGAAAAAGAAATCTAGTGGAATTACTGGAAATAAACCTGAATCTTCATTACAAAAAGATGATGAACAATTAATCTCTGAAAATTGACAGAGATTAGGAAACAAATCAAGAGAAGAGAAAAGATAGGGAAGGAGAAAAATGGTACAAAGGAGGAGAACATAATTCCTCTACAACTTAGAAGGAGCTCTAGACTTTGAGGTATTGTAAAGAATATATCATCAAAGGGAACGAAGTTCATAAATCTAGAAGAAGAAACCCCAGTACCATCTCCTGATAATGTTCGAAGGCAACCGCAACAGAGGATCTCTAGGCATAGACCTAGTGCAACAACAAATATATGATTATATAGAATCACTGGAGAAGAAAAGTGCCTCAATGGATCCAGAATCCTCAGCCAATCCAGAACCTTCTATCAATCCACAAGAACCTCTAACTGACTCTCTCAAACATGAAATCTATGAGTTAGAGATATTGAATAGACATATCAAGAAAGAAAATGAAACCCTGAGGGAACAAAGTAAATTGGATAAGGCTATTCATGATAATACAATACTGCACCTAGGGCTATGGTATAAGAAGAATAAGAAGTTGAAGAGAAAGAATAGAAGCTTGAACATAACACTCATCAACCTTAAATACAGGCTTCTTATGAAGAAACCCAGAATGGCAGTCACTTCAAAGATGAGAAAAAGAATAAAATTAGATGTACTAGCAGATGTGTCTGAGCAAATGCAATAGGAAAGAAGCATTCACATTTTTGGAAAATTGCATGGGGACATGCAATGATTTTGCAGTGGGGGTATGTTGAAGCTTAGAATTACCCTCTCCTTGACAACTTTTCTCACTTCTTTCCCTTGCTTTTCCATAAGATTACAGATCCCCATCAATGATAAATGATAGATTTTGTCTTAAGGAGGGCATTAAATGACTAACATGTTATATTTTTATGTTTTTTCTATTTGAATAAGTTTTGGCAAATTAGCTACAGAACGTAGCCTGTTCTGTAGCTAACTGAGTATTTCATAGCTACTTCCATGGTCTGGCAGGTTCCAGGTGTCAAACGAAGAAACCGACCACATGGGCATCTCTAGAATCGTCTCCACATGGATTCTATCCTAGTCACTCAACCCAGATCGATAAGGAAGCAAGCTCAAGAACTTTGTCAAAGTTGGAGTCAAACATACAAAACCTGGAAGCAATAGGACTCTTTGTCTACTCTTTCGTGGTTAATTAATAAATCCAACAGTTATGTTGCAGCATTAACTCAGATCAGCCACCTGTGTTAACGGTTCTGTGCAAACATCTTGCTCGAATTCAAGTCACCTGTAGTTGATCAAACATTTACACAGTCCTGTTGTGATACGTGTAGGCCACCTATAGCTAATTTTCCTCAAAGACAGTTATGAATATTTTCTTTTAAATACTGGTTGTACAGAACCGAGAGGGGTTCGAAGATTTTGATGTATTAAGTTCAGACTTTCAACTTTGTATTTTTGGACTTTGTTCCTATTTATAATATAAAGCCGTGTGTTGACCAATGATCGTTTGAAAGAGAATTTTCAATTAGTTAGCAGCTCAACCCAGTCAGTTGTAGAGGGGCCCTGCACTGAAGGAGGTTTTCTTTCCATTTTTTTCTGTTCATATTTAATTTCACCATTTGCTTTTAGCAGTATTTCTGACTTAGGTTGATTTCCTGTAGTTTGATTTATTTTAGTTTTGATTAGTAGCATAATGTTATAACTCAATTGTGCAGTCTTGTTTCTCCAACACATTTCATGAAAGGAAACGACTTTGTTTCTAAACAGAGTAAGGTTGAAAGTAAAGAGAATAAATTGTTGACTAGTTTACTCACTGTTTCTGTTATTTATTTTCTAGTTCAGATTGTCAATACACTACGTTAATGAATGTTTTTCATCACCATTTCAGGCTAATACCCATCCTAAACTAAATGGTTAGACATTCACTCCACACAATGGTTGAAATCAATCAATTACCTTCTGCATGTTTTTATTTAGTTCTCTAGATCATAAAGTATAGAAAGTTGCTTGTATTCCATCTCAAGAAGGTTATCTTTCAAAATTGAAGGTTAGAGTAACTAGAAGTACTTCAGTTAATTTCATTCTTTATATTTATTTCAACATGCCTTACAACTTCACCTTTTAATTTTAAGAATTAGATTCATGACTTAGGATTAATGACAAGATAGGACATATGCTCTGTTTTTCCTTTTTTTAACTTAGACTTTGACTAGTTTTAAGCTCCTAGTTCACCTTTAGGAAGTTTAGATTCAGTTACTCATAGTTCATATTGTACATCATTAGGAATCAAAGAACATAAACCCCCAAAACAATACAAAAATACAAAACAACCAAGTAGGAAGGGTTAACTAAGCACATATAGTGCACTACAGTTCATCAGCTTACAAACCTTGGTTGATAATTCATGTAAGAAATTTAGGAAACTAAATTTACTAAACAATGGGAACATGAAAAAGAAATCTATAACATTGAACAAGTTCCCCAGACAAGAACAACAATGTCGTGGTACTCAGATATACAAAAATTCCTAGAGCACAATACCTTGCCCACACATTTGTCAAATAAACAAAAGAGGGAAATTCACCTTAAAGTTATATCTTATCATCTTGTTCATGGAGTGCTTTTAAGCAAGCAACACAATGGTGTCTTGCTAATATTTCTTGAGCCTCAATATATGGAGAAGGTATTAATAAATCTGCATGATGGATTGACAGGTGGTCACTATGAAGGTGATAGAACTGTGCATAAAGTAAAAAGGGTTGGTTATTATTGACCCACCCTATTCAAGGATGCTCATGCTTATGCTCACAAGTGCCCAACTTGTTAGATATGTGTCCATCGAGATCAGAAGTTAGCCACCCCCTATTTCCAGTAGTATTTGAGGAACCCTTCCAACAATGGGACTAGATGTTATTGGAGAAATCTTCCCACATTCGTCAAGGCAACACCGATACATTCTAACAACAACAGATTATTTTACTCGGTGGATAGAAGTAGTTCCTTTAAGTCAAGTTAAAGACCAGGAATTCATCCAATTCTTTAAGAAAAACATTATAACCAAGTTTGGTATTCCACTGTCTCTTGTATTTGATAATGGTACTTATTTTTATTCGTTGAAACTTTATGAATTCAAATTAGAGAATGGTATTGTATTAAAGCATGCATCTATCTATTATCCACAGGTAAATGGTTTAGTTGATTCAATAAACAAAATTATCATTCGCATAATCAAGAAAACCATTTTATCTGAGGAAAGGAACTAGCACAATGATTTGATAAATTAATTATGGGTTAACCGTGTAAATCCTAATCCTTCCCTCAAAACCTCACCATACTTCCTAGCTTATGGTAAAGAAACTATCTTGCCTCCAAACTTGTATCTCCCAACCTTGAAACTATCCCAAGAGTCCCAAGGTAGACCTTGCATTTTGGTTCAAAGAAGGATGGATACTTTTCTCAAACTTGAGGAAGAAAGGCTGAAAGCTATAGAAATATTTTCGATACACCAAAGCGGTAATAAGCGTTGGTTCAACAAAAAATCTGCAGGGACTAATAGTTTTGATGTAGGTGACTTAGTATTGAAGTGGGGAAAATCCCATGAAGAGAAAGGAAAACACACAAAGTTCTAATCTTCGCGGGTTGGCTCATATACCATCAAATAGAAACTTGGTCATAACGGTTTCAAGATGAAATCCTTAGATGGGAGGACTGACTTTGTTCCCATAAATGGTCAAGAAACTCTATTTTCAGTAGAAACTCTTATGCATTTCCTGTACAATATTTTTCTTTTCTTTAGCGTCTATTGTCAGTCGTATGTGTGTCGTGTCAACTTGTCTCCTGTCTTGTTTTATGTCCTGGTCATTCTATATAAATAATACCTTGTGTGAAAGAGTGCATGGATCTAAAGGGATTTGTGGTGTAATGAATAGGAGATGTGGCAACCACAAATCTTGGCTATTGGTTAGTTCTCCTTCTTTGTTTTGGGAATATGCCATAGGTTGAGCTAAGTTTATATGGAAAATACGATACAACCAAAAGTAAAACCTTGAGGGAACCTATTAGATTTGAATCTATTATAATATCCAAACTCCTTAACTTGGTTTTAAATCTACTTGGTGTTTTCACGCTTATCCAATCTAGTAGAGAAAGGATAATGGGAAAATAAATAGTGATCAAACCAATATTAGAGGTTATATAAATACTTCTCTGAAGGGGAAACCTCCTAGGCTCTCAATAGTTTAGAATCCCTCTTCCACCTACTGAAAATAATAAGTGTCAATGCATAATCCTATTAAATAAATAAAGAGTGAAATAAGAGAAAGGCTTCTTGTGCAACAAGGTGAAGAAAGTGACTTCGTCGGGGTATTGTTTAGGATTGTTGGCAGCAAGGAAACAATTGTGCTCTTGTAATGACTCTTCCAGGGTCTGTCCATACTTGTTGGAAGTAGAGAAGTGCCAGATATGAAACTCACACTGTGAATATCTTAAACTCCACTGGCATATTTCCCTTTTGTAGATTAAAACATTTGCGATATGGCATATCTTTTGTGTGTTTGAATCAAGTAAAGGAAAGTAAGATGTCAAGTATACAACTAGGTCGAAAGGGGAAGTCAAGGAAATCAAATTTCCGAATCAATAGTTCCTGAAGGGCTGACCCTTTAACTGAAAATCTATTCCTAGGTAGAGAAGCTAAAGTTTGTTCAATGTGTTGCCAAGTGTCGTCACTACTACAACACCCTCCAAGACTTCACTACATTAAAATTTTTTGGAGCCTACACAACTATCACATCAAGTGTTGCTTTGGTTGTCAAGTGTTTTTTCAAGTCATTGTATATGTTTCAAGTGTGCTTTATCAATCTCAAGTGTTATCACATTATTTAGAACATCTCTAGTGCAATTCATGGTTGTAACACCTTTGTTTGTTTTAAAACAAAACTTTTGGCCGCAGTCGCACACACTTTGTTTATTGTACATGGGGAGCATTTGCAAACTTGAATTTTGATGTGTATTGATCATAATTCAAGTCTATATAAGTCTTATTTGTGAGTTGGTAGGTTTCACACATGATTTCATGTTTAGACTCATTCTGTTTTCTCCTTGTACTATCCTCCAGACTTAGACAAATTTAGTTGCACAAGTTAACCCATTAATGATAGAAGCAGAAAATCACACTCTTAAGCCCTAATCAAGAATCCTTCATTGTTCATATGTGTACCTTGTTCCCTCCAAGCGTGCACAGTGAACTCCTAATCCTCATTCCCCTTCCTTGTTTTGAACTGTGTTGTCCTTGACCCTCTTGAGTGCACCCTGAAGCCTTGAATCCTAACCCTTTAGCCTTTAGCCCTACACCTTGTGCCCTCTTTGGCCTCTTGAGTGCATCAGTGCACCTCTAAGACCCGAACCCTCTTCCCTTTAGCCTTCAACAGTGCGCCATGTTCATCCCTCGTCTCCCTTGAGCGCATAATGCACTTGGGAAGCCATAATTATCTTACCCCATTGTTCGGATCTGTGCCCTTTGCCCTCCCTTGAGCTTTTTCTTTCATGTTGAGTACATGAGCACATCTCGAAACCCCAAATATTCACCTCTTCATCCCTTCATCCTTTTGAAGTGTGCCCTTGTGCCCAAAAGTTTCCTTGTCCTCTTTGAACACATTTTTAAGTCATGAATATAAAATCAACATGAAACCTGCTAGAATATGAGAGTTGTTAGGTTGAGGTTTGCTTTCCTTGTGTGAGTGAAATTGTAGGTATTGCAAGAATAACATGGCAAGGATGCTTGAAGAAGATCAGAAAAGAGGGTAGTTAAAGGAAGCACTCAAGAATGAAGAACACATTGAAAATCTTGATGATCGAAGCAACCTAAAGACTCCATGAGATCAAAGACCCTTTGGAGGGTGAAGACATTAACAACATGGGAGTTGCATGTAAGATCAAAGACACAAGTGGCAACCTTGTCACCTATCGAAGAAACTCCATGTCATTTGTCACTTTGAGTCCTAGTCATCAATGATAATGACTTGTCATATGATGATGTGGAAATTATGATGTAATCATGTAATTATTATAAAGACAAATAAGTAGAATTCCAAGAGTCATGTATGGAAAAAAGAGCCATGTATAGAAGTCCAAAAGATATGTAATTCCAAGAGTCATATGTAATTCCAAAAGTCATTTGGAAGTTCAAGGGTTATAGAAGTCCAAAGGTCATTAGAAGTTGGAAATTCAAGAGTCATGAGGATATGAAAAGTCATTCCTCAAGTTATAAAAGGAGCCTCATTACTCAAGCAAAGGATTTTAACCTTAGATTCTCCCACAAGGCATTAGAGAGATAGAGATAGTACTTTTGGGGAGCAAGTAGTGGCTCTAATGCTCCACTATTGGAGCTAGTGATGTTCATTGTACTCATGTATCTTGGAACTTTTGCTTAATACTTGAAGCCATTTGGCCAAAACATTTTCATGCATAGATCATGGGTGTTTTAAGACTATTCTTCTAATGTTTGCATTTTATGTTGGCTTTCACATGTACTAAAGTAATTGAACTATTTCAGTGACTTTGGTGCTAAACTTGTTGGAAATGTGTCATGATGATTTAACGATCGTAGCATTCATGTCAACTATTTCGGTTGATGTCTAAAGATTCTTTCTTGTTTATGTGCATTTGTATCCACTAGATTAATACTATTACTTCTCTTTTAGAGGCTCACTTTCTCTCCCATACAAATAAATAACCTTGATATATCTACAACTGAACATTCAAAAGGCACACTCTCTTTCTCATTCGAAAGCACATGTGTGCTTCTCTCTCATGTTAATTTCTTCAGCCAAGTCAAATTCCTAAGTAAACAGTAGCCATACCGTATTTTTGGATGGAACTCTTACACCAAACAGGTCTATCTGGGACCTCATATCGGGGAGATCCCCTATATGTTGTTCATTTCTAGCACTGCCAAAACAAGGGTACTAATCCTCATCATGAATATGCAACAACTGGATTAGGTCGTTCCACCACATATGGATCTTGGTTGACATGCAACACTGAAGCATCATGCTCCTCCTCCATCTGGAGGTATGATTGCTACCAATGTAAACTTTTCCAACCTGGAGGTTAGCTCGTCGATCTATAACGAAGCTGTTGCCTGCTACTGCCCCTTCTTGTCCTTTTCTCTCTTTGGACAATGGGTACTGTAGTGACCAAACTCACCACAATTTAAGCATTTGATCTTCGACAGATCTTTCTTCTTATTTTCTCCTGCGTTTGAGCCTTGTCCCTAACTGGGACCTTTCATGAAACCTTTTATGGGTTTTGATAATCTTGTGTTCTTAGCCTCGATGACACAAATCTAGACTATAACACCTATCTTATGCTACAAAAACTAATAATATTCACTATTACTTGGGAATTGAGATGATTCAAAATTCAAAGTAAATTTCCATATCCCAAAAAATGTACATTGGAGAATTTTTGAACAAACTTGGCATGATTGAATGCAACAATATCTCTACACCAATAGAACAAAAATTGAAGCTCACATCAAAATAAAGGGAATTGGGTGATGCAACCAAGTATATATAGCTTATGGATAACATCATCTACCTTATCACCACCATACTAGATCTCTCATTTTTTCTTGGCATCCTTTCTTGATTCATGCAAAAGCCTTATGAAGGACATTGGTCTACTTCAAAAATGATATGAGGTACTTAAAGGGAACTAAATATTTTGGACTTAAGTAATCTAATATGGATGAATCCAACCTAGTTAGATATTTTGATTCAAACTTTGATGGGACAAACAAAATGGAGCTTCAACTTTAGGCTACTTCATGAGTATTGAATCAACAATTATCTCCTAGAGGTCACACAAATAGTCAGTTCAAGTAGATTCCACAACAAAAGTAGAATATGTGGAAGTTGTAAAAGAAACAAAACAAATTGTGTGGCTTGGGGAAAAATGAATATTTCTAGGAGAAACAAGTGAATACAAATCCTATTCTAGTTGGCAATACTTCTACAATCAAGTTGGCTAAGAATCCTAGATTCAATGATTGGACCAAGCAGACCAACACAAAATATAATTTAATTCAATATCATGTAGAGGCCAGACCATTCATTTCATACATTATTCCACCATTGAGAAAATTGCAAACATCTTCACCAAAGCCCTTGGGAAAGAAAAGTTTGAAAATTTCATAATGATACTTAGACTCACAAACACCCCTTTGGCTTCGGGAGTGGGGGTGACGAGAGGGGGAAATATTGGAATCATAATCCTTCCAGATGTTGTTTTAATTATAAATATTGTAAATAATAGAAAATGAAGAGTCATAGGTGGATATCAATATTTACTCGACCTTGGAATATGAAACCAAAGGTTACATCAATTATTTTATACACCTATTGCATGTTAATGAGAATTCATTCAATTGTGGAGTTTATAATCAATATGAACATAATTATATCAAAAGAGGAATTATGGTATTATAATGAGATTAAGAATTAAAAAAAATACTACAAAGGAACCATTAACTCTATGTCATATCAAATCAAAATTAACTCTCCACTATTGCTAGCTTCAAGGAAAAATTATGTCAAAAATAAGAAGGAACTCTCACCAAATTCATAGTGAAATGGGGAGATGGGAAAGAATCAAATGTTGTGCAAGGAAAGAATATGTAAGGTTTATGATTGTAAAAATGTAGAAGATGAAAATAATTTTCTCATGGAGTGCACAACTTGCACATATATTAGATCTCATTTTCCAAAAGAAAAAATCATACCACTAATATTAATAATATGTGAATTGAAGAAAATAAACATGAGATTAATAATGGTATTTCTAAGTTATTTAATGGTAGAAAGTGTTATCTCAGTTTAGATTCGAAGTGTAAGTTTCAGAAATTTTAAAATTTTGTTTAAAATATTCAGGTGTGTTGACAGTTGGATTGTCAGCGCATATTATATATATATATATATATATATATATATATATATATATATATATATATATATATATATATATATATATATATATAAAGTTTTAATACATTGACAAATCAATAGCGTTGATCAATTAGTTGACTCATACTTTGGTGAATTTGGCCCGAGCTTCACGAAAATGTTACTATTTCAAGCATAACAACAAAAACTTAGCAGTCAAACGGAAAGGGCGCCAAAGGATGTTTTGTTTTCACTTGACAAAACTCTATTTTTTAGACAATTTTTTCCTGTAAAAGGTAGTAACTTTGGGCATGGTTTTCCAACAAATGGGAATGATTCAAATAGGTAGCACAATTTTTAAATTTTATATTCTTTGAAATGAAAGTTAAGTTCTTTGATTCAATAGGTGGCAAATTAACTTGCATTTCAAAGAATACAAAATTTAAATATGATTTCATGGATATCTAGGGAAATTAGGAGTTTACTATCTAGATTTGTCTAGTAAAGTATTGTGTACTATATTCCCCTACATCTATCAAGCAACAAGAAAAAAATAATTATATTTTAAAATGGAAATTAATACCCCTTAGTACATATAGATTACATGGGTTGACTTCAAGACTGTAACTCTATCACATAACAATATCCCCTTATAGGAGCACTTCGACTTAGAGAGAAAGTCCACCATTCTTTAAGAATTCAAATGTAGATATCATTTACAAAAATATCTGATTTTTGCAAAGTAACTTACTTTTTATAATTGTAACTCTACACATAAACCATAATAATAGATAGTTGAAATATCTACAAATTATATCCTTAGGGGCTATGATTATGTTAAATGGGAAAAGGAAAGGGGCCCTTCAAGAAAGTGATATTCATTTGATAAGTCTTAACCTATGTTTCCATCTCTTTTTCCATCATGTGTTTTAAATAAATGCATCCACCTTCATTGAAGAATGCATTCAATGAGTCAAGTTTAACTTAACATCCCCCTTTTAAACTTGACTTGGTGTTTTCCATGACCAAATATGGTCAAACCATCCAAGAGAGACTTCACCACTCACCTCCAAGCCCTATCCTCCTCAAAGTTTATAATCAAGGTATCCAGGAATCTAACATGCACCACTTGCCACCTAAGTCCACCTCCATTTTTTTATCAATAATTTGGTAGGGGTATGCATATGTAACTATGTATTATAGTTGTATGTCCATTTAGATGCATTAGATTATCAACTCCATTGTAATAATATTTTTTTTTGTTATTTCCTTCAATATTCCATGGGAATGCACTCACCATGTCCATTACTTCTTTTACCTATAATGATCTCCTTTCCTGTTAGGGACCATATTCAACCTCATAAAGACATATCGAAACTCTCTCTACATTTTTTTAGTGGTGGTATTACTCTTTTGCACTCAAACTTTCCAAGTAACTGAATTTTGTAGTTCAAACATTCAGTGCATTCACCTAGGAGTGGACTAGGTGATTTAAAGAAAAGAATGAGTAATAAAAATATTCAAATATGATCTCGCTAACAAATAATTCCATGTTATACATCAATCCGCATATCATGAGAAAGACACATTTGAAGTAAATACATAGACATAGAGTAAAAGGAAATGGTCCAACTATTTCAAAGAGCTATAAAATGATTTCATCCATTCAATATAATAAAGAGTCATAGGAGAACATTCAAAAGATCTCAACGCTTAATCAAAAGGATTCCAAAAAATGTCATGAACTCTTGAAGGTGGCTCTTTTCAAGATCAGTTAAAATATTATTACAGAATTGAAAATTAAATTTGGATTAAAATAGGCGTCTAAAACACTCTACAAAAATCTCAATACTTAAATGTAACTTGAATACATTCATCCCTCAAGGACTAGGATGGGGCTCTCGTGGACTAAAAAATAATGTATAATAACTTGGAAGAAAATAAAGAAATGTAGTTAGGGACTCAATTTACAACTTATAATTGATAAATTTGGGTAATCTAAGACAGGGAATAAAGAATGGATAATTAGTTCAAATAAAATATAGAACTCTTATAAAATTGCAGAAGGATGACTAGTGAAATGAATCCTCTCTCTCTCAGCAAATTCATGTATTAGATGTACATATGGATTCATATATTTCTTAATATAACTACTAAAGTAGTTACTCAAGATTAAAATATTCATTTAATGATATTTTAAACCATTATTCAATATGCTCCTTCATAAGTAGATTGGTTATGTATTGCTTTAATCTTAATGTAAATATTTATTCTTCAACCTTTTTCAAATGTGGGTGTAACTTTTCAAAGTTTTAGCTGATAGTCCCTATTATCATTGACAAATGAAACTAACCATTTCTTTATTTCCTCCCCTAATAAATTCTTTAGGTTGTTGAACTCATTACTCCATGATTTCTTGATGACTTTTAAATCTTCTTGTAACAAATCCTTGGGAATTAACATGAAGCCTCTAATTGTTTGCAGGTCTTGAATATCTTAGAGAACTTTAAGAATAATTTAAAAAATCATGCATAATTCTATTAATGTGTATATTATGCATGGTTAATGATTTCTCTTGAAAAACACTGGCTCCTTTATATCTAATTCTTCCACTATTCTCTGACTTTCTACAAGATGTAATGCTACCCAATTAGGGACTGTAGCACTATCTACTTCCACATTGGTGGGTTCTTTTGTTTGATGTGATCCTTTCCTACTAGAGCTCAATAACATGACATTTCTCCAAACTAATATGAGGGGGTGGCTCTTCACCATCATCCCCACTAGAGTGTCATTCATTGCTCTCTCCTTGAGTTGCAATTGTCTCTTATTTTTTTGGTGCCAAGTTTGAACTCCAATTAGTTAAATAAGTTAATGAGGACTAAACATTTGCATGGTTTTTCCTTCTCTATCTATTTTTTTCTCTTTTCTTATGAATTAGTACTAATTTGTGTAACTAGATCATCATTCTATACAACTTTTTATTTTGTATTTCTCTTTCAAATTCTCAACAACATTTTCTCTTATTTGATTCGCAATATTGGTAAATAGGTTTCCATATCTTACTGACAATAGATGTTGATAAAATAATCCCCCGAGACCAAATCTTCAAATAGGTTCATCTTCTTTCAAATTTAATAATTTTGATGCTTTAGATAGCTCGCGTAAATGTGAAGAATGCTTCATCACAATTTCTCATATTTTAAATGGTAGTGAAGAAAATTGCTTCTTATTTTTATTTTCAAATAGAATTGACTAAGTCCCATGGGGGAGCTCAATTGGTGTTCAAAGTAATGTGACTCCTAAGAAACCTAAGAGATCCAAGGTTCAAATCCACCCAGTTGTGACCTATTTTATGGAGAGAAGGACAAGCCATAGACCCCCAGAGGTTTACTAGTAGCTATGTGTCAAGTAGGTTATTGGGCTCCTCTGGGCTAAAAAAAATAGAATTAACTAAGAACAATATTACCTACATAATTCTAAAACAAAATATAGATCATAAATGAAAATAGGGAGTAGGAGGATTTTTCCTTGATAATTGTAAAGCATTATGTATGAATGATTGTCTTCCTATAGATACACTCCTTTTCCCTTCAAGAAATCTTGTGTTTGTGATTCAACCTCAGTGGCTCAACTCCAATCAATATTTACTTAAACTCCTTGAAAAATATATCTTGGACTAGGTAAAAATGAAATGGGGCCTTATGCCTCCATAAAATAGCATAGAAGAATTGCATTGGATTCATGTTAGAATTCATATATTTTAAAAGGTTGGTCATTGAAAACAATATAATATACTATCATTATCACCAAATACATTGCGATGAAAAGTATTTAAGTCTTAAAATAATTATCCAAATGAAAAGAAATCTCATTGGACATTCCCTCAGCCTAGTTGAAGATAATTTATTTCTTGAAAAAAAAATGAAGAATGTATAAGATATACCTAGGTATGTGAGATGTTGAATCATGTCCCATTATAGAAGAAAATAACCAAGAAAAGTACTTATAGGGTTGATCCAAGTGGCTCTAGAATTGTTCAAAAAACAAAGAGGGCTCAGGAAAAGCTCAAAAATAAAATTCATTAGATTAAAATTAAAATAGGATAATATCTAAGAGCTCGTCACAATATTTCCAACAATGAAAACATCACCTCAATCTGAGTTCGTCTGCAAAAGTTATGGCCAATCAAAGTTTTGGGCAAACTAGGCAAAAGTCAAAGTCAAAGTCAACCAAGGTGCCATGTGGCAATCCCATAGGCTTCCACATGGCAATAAATTCATTAGGCCTGGTGGGACCCACAAAGCTGATAT
Organism: Pinus tabuliformis; assembly: GCA_031772625.1. NCBI lineage: Eukaryota > Viridiplantae > Streptophyta > Pinopsida > Pinales > Pinaceae > Pinus > Pinus tabuliformis. Next base: position 703,579,571 of record CM062812.1, read on the forward strand.
GGAACCCTAGTCAGCAAACCAGTTGGACCCACAAGTAGGTGACATGGCAACACCATAAGTCAACACATGGCGAGTAGGTGACAAAGGTGACATATGATGTGGATCAATGAAGGATTGCCACATGGCCCAATCACATAATGCCAAATGGTACCTAATATTAGGCCCAAGTGTCCTTGGGATGATGCAACCTCCATTTTTTTCCTTATTCTCATGGTTTTGGGAGTCGTCACAATATGGACATACGATTTCCATATATTATATGGTTTGAAAACTATATTAAAACCAAAATTGGGCTTTAAAACCATGTTAAAGAAAAATTTAGAGTCCATGGTTTTTGAACCCTAAACCTCCCCAAAATAAAGTAACTTAATATCACTATGCCAACCATTAAGCCAACGACACACTTTGTCTTATTCGCCTTCACACTTTGTTATAAAATGCCATCCAAATGGTTTAAAGGGAACCATGGGGAATGATGGAGAATGATGGAGAATACATGAGAGATGAGGGTGTAAGTAGGCCAATGAAGTCATGAATCTCAAGAATATTCTAGGAATATTGTCAGAGCATATGTTAGGGAATATTCTAAAGAATATTCTCTATGAAGAATCTTTGAGGAATCTTTAAAATTCCCTAGGGATCCAATTTTTTACAATGTCATAATTATGCCAAGTTTATACTCATTTAAATTGGTTTTTTGCTAGGAGTCTATTGGCGTAGTCCATTTTTTGATCTGAGAAACATACTTTTCATCCATTTCTAGAAGAGAATTTTGTGAGCAATCTAAAAGATTCATGTGGAGTCCAAATTTGACCTGGTCAGAAAGGGGTCAAGTTTATACTCATATTTGACGGTTTTTCACAAGGAATGTGATGGTGCATGTCATTTCTTCATCCGAGTCACTAATTTTTAGGCCATCCCTAGGCTTGGAGGTATAACGTACATTATTTCCATGTGTTTATTTGGATTTTATTGAAATGATGTTTTGTTGTTGAGATCCATGTATGCCACTTTGTCAGAGGATCATTATATGCCATGTTATGTGAGCGATTGTTCCTTTGTCATGTTGGAGGAGAAATTTTATGAGTGAGAGTTATTATAGGAGGATGTCTCATGGAGAGACATGCCACTCTAGTTAAAGGGGTTCATCCTTGTATTGAAAGAGATTTCATCATGTACTCATCATCTTCTTGCAACAATTAATGAAGTGGCCTCCCCACTCTTGGCAACAGGCCTGGAGATGTAGTCCACACTGGACGAACTCTGTTTTCAAATTGTGCATGTTCTTTGATTTTATGGTTGCCTATACATTCCTCTTATTTAAAGTATGCACATGTGGTTTTTCATACTCTTTCATATGTAATTATGCTAACACCACAAAAGTAAAAGATCTTGGTTAATTCTAGTAGCTGAAAGAATCCAGATCAAGTTTGTTATCATAGCAATCTTCTCACTGATGTGAATTATGAGTATGAATGATAACTAGAGAGTGAATGTGCAACAAGAAGGAAAATGGAGGATCACAAATATTTGTACGAGGAACTCCTCAGGATGGCACACATGGTAGATATAATGTATGAAGATTATGAGGAGAAAATGGAAAAAGGGGAACATGAAAAAGAGAGAGCAGTGGACGATGATCCATCTCCATATTCGAGTGAATATAATTCTTCTTCATCTTCTTCTCATTATTCAAATGAAGAAATCAACCAGAGCCTTCAAGCATAGAATGATGAATTGAAGAGACTTCTACAAGAAGCAGAAGAGGAGAAGAATAGATTGTAGCTTCAATTACAAGCCATAGAAGAGGCCTTGGAAATTTTGAAGTGCAACGAAGGCTTAGGGAACCAATCATAATCTTCTTCAGAATCAACAATTGAGGTAAACATTGTTGCTAGTGCTTCAGTTTCATTTTCTCATGATGCCATTTCTATTGGAAGCCTTGAGGTACCCATTTCAGGAACCGACATGAGACTCCTTACCAAGAAGGGGTACAAAGGAGGAGGACTTGGTGTTAATGGCCAAGGAATGACTTAACCATTAGAGGTTGTACAACGGCCTCAATTTTAAGGATTGGGATACATTGAAGGAGAGTGTTCAAAGGCAACAGAAGCTTCAAATCCATTGCCAAAACCATCAAGGAAAGAGGATGTCGAAAACACATCACAATCTCCCTGTGAATGTGAACATTGCAGAAGAAGAGCTAAGGCAAGTTCTTCTCATTAGATTCATACCAGAGACAACCATGCAAGGTATAGAAAGTTTTGTTATTCTAATGTTACTTTTAATTACAAGAATATTGTTAATGATGAACATAATTTGTGGCATAGAAGACCATGTACTTTTTGTGGCTTGTATAACCATGTTGTTTCCAAGTGTTGGAAAAACATGGCAGTGAGGAAGAGGAAAATACATGAAAAACCTTCTGCACATTAGGGTAGGAAGAAGGTCAAGCAGTTCTAGAGGAAGAAATTTTTTGCAGTCAATGCAACAAGCATGGGCATCAGAGAGTTACATGTTGGGAGCTCCATTCAGAGCAATGACCGAAGGAAGTCCAAAAAGAACTTGTGAAGAAAGAAGGACCAATCAATGAAGTTCATGAGCGAAAGAAGAAACCACAGGAAGAAGACCCATTAACTTGGTTGGGTAAGAAATGGGGATTTATAAGTAGTTGATCATGGCCATATTATTGTGAATCACATGTTATGAATGATTTTAAAAGTGATGATGTGTTTTCCATCACTTATGAGTTCAACATGATGATGTTTTCGACCTTTGTGTTGATAACTAGGTATTGTTTTATGTTATGATTTCGATGTAAAATTGACCGAAGAGTGTGTTATAAACTCTTGGAAAGTATGGGGTTTTCTTGGGTCATATTTGGTCTCAAAAGGGAACATGTATTTTACAAAATTGTCCTACAGGTTTGCATAGGGTACAAGTGTCGATTCATCACTTATGGATTTGAAGTACAAAGGTAAAGGAGAAGGAAGTGTGGCCTTTTAGGGAACTTGTTGTGTAGACAAAGGAGTATAATAGATTGTAGATAATGTTCATGCTTTTGGAGGAACAAAAGCTCCTCAGTGGGGAGGAATGATCCAGGTGGCTCAAGAAGCATTCAAAAAACAAAGAGGGCTTAGGAAAAGCTCAAAAATACAATTCCTTGGATTATAATTAAACCAGTATCAAATCGAAGAGCTCGTCACAAATTTCCAGCGGTGCAAATGACACCTTAATCCAAATTAGTATGAAAAAGTTATGGCCAATCAAAGTTTTGGTCAAACTAAGCACACATCAAAGTCAATGTTAACCAGGGTGCCATGTGGAAATTCCATAGGATTCCACATGGCAGAAAAGTTAGAAGGTCTGGTGGGACCTACAAATCTGATGTGGTAGCCCAGTAAGCAAACATGGTGTACCCACAAGTAGGTGACATGGCATCACCATAAGTCAACACATCGAAAGTAGGTGGCAGAGGTGGCATATGATGTGGACCAATTAGGGCCTACCACATAACCCATTCACATGGTGCCACACGACACCTGAAATTAGGTCCAAGTGGCCTTGGGATGATTCAACCTCCATTTTTGTCTTATTCTCATGGTTTTTGGAGTTATTACAATATGGACATACGATTTCCATGATATATTATATGGTTTGAAAACTATATTAAAACCAAAATTGGGCTTTAAAAACCATATTAAAGCAAAATTTGGCATCCACCTCCCCAACAACAAGTAACTTAATATGACTATACCAACCATTAAGCCAACCACACACTTTGTGTTATTCACCTTCACACTTTGTTACAAAATGCCATTCAAATGATTCAAAGGGAACCATGGAGAATGATGGAGAATACATGAGAGATGAGGGCATAGGCAGGCCAATGAAGAAATGAATCTCAAAAATATTCTAGGAATATTGTCAAAGCATATGGAATATTCCAAAGAATATTCTCTATGAGAAATCTTTTAGATTCCCTTGGAGGCAGAATTTTGAAGGTGTTAGAAACATGCTGAGTTTATACTCATTTGAACCAGTTTTTCATGAGGAGTCTAATGACACAATCCATTTTGTGATTTGAGCAGTATATTTTTCATCCATGTCTAGAAGAGAATCTTGTGAGGAATCTAAAAGATTCTCGGGGAGCTTAGATTTGACCATGATAGAAAGGGGTCATGTTTGTACTCAAATTTCATGGTTTTTCTCAAGGAACGCAATGACGCAAGCTGTATTCATATGAGTAGCTGATTCTTAGTTTGTACCTAGACTTGGAGGTATAAGATGCACTTTTTCCATGTATTCATTTGATTTTGTTGAGATGCCGATTTGATTTCAAGATCCATGTATGCCACTTTGTGAGAGGATCCTTGTATGCCACTCTATGTGAGAGATTGTTGTTTTTTCATGTTGTAGGAGAGATTTTATGAGTGAGAGTTCTTATAGAAGAACGACTTGTGGAGAGACATGCCACTCTAGTTAAGGGGGTTCATCCTTCTATTGACAAATATTACATCATGTACTCATAATTTTCTTGCAACAATTAATGAAGCGACCTCCTCACTCTTAAGATCGGGCCCAAAGACGTATCCCACACTAGGTGATCTACATTATTAAGTTGTATGTGTTCTTTGATTTGCTGGTTGCCTTTATGATTCCTCTTCTTTAAAGTATGCACATGTGGTTTTTCTTACTCTTTCACATGCAACTCTACTAACATCACAGAAGTAAAATATCTTAGTTAATTCTGGTAGCTGAGAGAATCCGAATCAAGTTTAAGAGAATTCTACAAGAAGCAGAAGAGGAGAAGAAGATATTGCAGCTTCAATTACGAGCCACGGAAGAGGACTTGGAAGTCAAAGTGCAACGAAGGCTTAGTGAAGCCATCATCACCTGCTTCAGAATCAACAACTGAGGTAAACAATGTTGCTAGTGCTTCAGTTTAATTTTCACATTATGCCATTTCTGTTGGAAGCCTTGAGGTGCCCATTTCAGGAACTGATAAGGGACTCCTTACCAAGATGGGGTACAAAGGAGTAGGACTTAGTGTTAATGGGAAGGAAATGACTCAGCCATTGAAGGTTTTACAAAGGCCTCAATTTGTAGGATTGAGATACATTGAAGGAGAGTGTTCGAAAGAAGAAGAATCTTTAAAGCCATTGCTGAAACCATTGAAGAAAGAGGATGTCGAAAACACATCACAATTTTCTTGTGAATGTGAAATTTGCAGAAGAAGAGCTAAGGAAAGTTCTTATCATCATATTCACACCAGAGACAACCATGTAAGGTATAAAAAGTCTCGTTATTCTAAGGTTCCTTTTGATTACAAGAAGATTTCTAATGATGAAAATAATTTGTGGCATAGAAGACGATGTACTTTTTGTCGCTTCTATAACCATGTTGTTGCCAAGTGTTGGAAAATAATGGAAATGAGGAAGAGGACAAGACATGAAAATCCTTCTCCACAGCAGGGTAGGAAGAAGGTCAAGCAGGTCTAGAGGAAGAGGAATTTTTGCAGTCATTGCAACAAGCATGGGAATTAGAGAGCTACAAGTTAGGACCTCCATCAAGAGTAGTGACCAACGAAGGAAAATAATGACTAATCAATGAAGTTGATCAATAAAAGAAACAACTACAGAAGAAGACCCATTAACCTGGTTGGGTAAGAAATGGGGATTTATATGTAGTTCATCATGACCATATTATTTTAAATCACATGTTGTGAAATGATTATAAAAGTGGTGATGTGTTTTCCATCACTTCTGAATTCAACATGATGATATTTTTGGCCTTTTTGTTGATAACTGGGTATTGATTTCTGTTATCATTTTGATATAAACTTGACCAAAGAGTGTGTTATAAAATCTTTGCAAGAATGGGGTTTTCTTGGGTCATGTTTGGTCTTGAAAGGGAACATGTATTTTGCAAAATTGTATTACATGTTTGCATAGGGTACAAGTGTCGGTTCATCACTTATGGATCTGAAGTACAAATGTTTGCATAGGAAGTTTGGCCTATCAAGCACTTGTTGTGTAGACAAGTGAGTATAATAGATTGCATATTGTGTTCATGCTTTTGGAGGACCAAAAGTTCCTCAATGGGGAGGAATGATCCAGGTGGCTCCAAAAACATTCAGAAAAGAAAGAGGGCTTAGGAAAAGCTCAAACATAAAAGTAATTGGACTATAATGAAACTAGGATCATATCTAATATCCCATCACAATCTTTCGAACGGTGCAAACAACACCTCAATCCGAGTTCGTATGCAAAAGTTAGGGCCATTCAAAGTTTTGGTCAAACTAGGAAAAAGTCAAAGTCAAAGTCAACCAGGGTGCCATGTGGAAATCCCATAGGCTTCCACAAGGCAGAAAAGTCATCAGACCTTGTGGGACCCATAAAGCTGATGTGGCAGCCTAGTCAGCGAACCAGGTGGAACCACAAGCAAGTGGCATGGTAGCACCATAAGTCGACACATGGCAAGTAGGTGGCATATGATATGGACTAATGAGGGCCTGCCACATGGCCTAATAACATGGTGCCACATGGCACCTAAAATTAGGCCCAAGTGGCCTTGGGATGATGCAACATCTATTTTTTTCTTATTCACATGCTTTTGGGAGTCGTTACAATATAGACATATGATTTCTATATATTATATGGTTTGAAAACTTTATTAAAACCAAAATTGGGCTATAAAACCATATTAAAGAAAAATTGGGAGTCTGTGGGTTCTGAACCCAAAAATTCCTCAACAACAAGTAATGACTATGCCAACCATTAAGCCAACCACACATTTTATCTTATTCACCTTCAAACTTTGTTATAAAATGTCATTCAAATGGTTCAAAGGGAGCCATGGAGAATGATGGAGAATACATGAGAGATATGGGCAAAGGGAGGCTGATGAATTCATGAATCTCAAGTGGTTTTTCGCTAGGAGTCTAATGGCACAGTCCATTTTATGATCTGAGCAACAGATGTTTTTTCCATGTCCAAAAGAGAATCTTGTGAGGAATCTAAAAGATTCATGGGGAGCCTAAACTTGACTGAGTCAGAAAGGGGTCGAATTTATACTCAGATTTCATGATTTTTCATAGGGAATGTGATGGTGCATGTCGTTTCTTCATCCGAATAGTCAATTTTCAGGTTTTCCCTAAACTTGGAGGTATAAGGTGCATTATTACCTTGTGCTCATCTAATTTTTGCTGAGATGATGTTTTGTTGTTGACGTCTATGCATGCCCCTTTGTGAGAGGATCCTTATATTCCAAATTATGTGAGAGATTATTCATTTGTCATGTTGGAGGAGATATTTTATGAGTGACAGTTCTTATAGGAGGATGTCTTTTGGAGAGACATGCCACTCTAGTTAAAGGGGTTCATCCTTGTATTGACAAATATTTCATCATGTACTCATCATCTTCTTACAACAATTAATGAAGCGTCCTCCCCACTCTTGACACTAGGCTTGGAGACATAGTCCACACTTGAGGAACTCCGTTATCAACTTGTGTGTGTTCTTTGATTGATGGTTACCTCTGTGTTTCCTCTTCTTTAAATTATGCATATGTGGTTTTTCATACTCTTTCATATGCAATTCTGCTAACATCACATAAGTGAAATATCTTGGTTAATTCTGGTAGCTTAGAGAATCTGGATCAAGGGCTCCACTATAATTGAGATATCAATGGATGAAAACTTGGTTGGCATATGCATTAATTGAACCAGAAAATATTTATGGAAATTCACTCCCCCTCCTTGAGAATCAAGGAAAGAATCCACCTCGGGTAGCTTAAGTTTCATGTCAGATTCCAGTAGCTTCAATATTTTCCTAAAGAATTTTAGAGTCAAAAGGACTAAATTCTTCTCTTAGAGAGAAAATGTGTCTTGAAATTAAATAAATGGGTTTAGGGGGAAACAAACTGTTTGAAATCAAAGTCCTTAGGAATATATCCACCATTAGCAAGGGTTGTAGTCCAAATTGTATTACCAAGATCCTTCTTAGGTGTCTATTTTAAATACACTCATCTGCTATTGACTAATGGAAACTATTGTCTTGTCGTGTGAGCGAATCAGTTGCGTCCGTACAAAATAACTCATTTTTTCCTTCACTCGCCATATTTATTTATTCTTCGAAGGTACTTTTATATATGTGACAAATCAAGTATTGTATTAAATAGCTCTTAGTAGTATCACAACTTATGTGTAACATTTACTAATACATCCTTTCATCACATGCCACCTTCATTGGACCATGTAAGAATCGTCATTAGTAGTTAATAACTTAGGGTATGTGTTTCATGGAGTAATGGAAGATTTGATTTTCATAATTCCATATTTCAGATCAAGCTTTCTTAAATGAGCTTTGAATTAGCCTTGAAAGGAGAAAACAATTATTTTCATGATTTTTGCTAAGTATGGGATGTAAGTGGATAGATTAGTTTAATATAATATATGATATCATCGTGTGGGACCTTGGTATGAGAAGATACAGAAGAGTCTAGAGAAATAGTGTGTGTGTATAGGAATAGTTGTGGATATAATAGGATGTGTGATGTCATCCACACATCAACAAAAATGACTAAGTATAAGATTATTGCACAATTAGTTGTTGTGTGGGGAGGGAAGTGTGAAAAGTGTGGCAATATTGTCTAAGGTAGAAACTTAAGCACAAGGGCCAAAAAATATGAGTAAATACAGAACTTTTAATAGGTAAAGGAGAAGCATGATAGATTGATGTAGAATGATGAAAGACTAGAGTCAGTTGAGGTAATACCTAAAAATAGGTCAACAAATTCTCTCATTACCATGGAAAATTTTAAGAACCCCCCTAAATTTAAATGTATAATAAATTGGTGAATCCCCATGATACATAGGAAAAATGGAAGGAAATTTTATCAATAATATAATATGTATATATAATTTTTTTGGCGAATCTCTCACCAGATTATATTATCTTGTAAAATCATGGTGAATCATTCACTGAATTATAAAATCTTGTTAGACCTTGGAAAATCTTTCATTGAATAATAAAACTTTGTAAAGTTGTGACGATTCTTTTACTAAGTTATAAAACATTGTGAAGTCTTGGTGAATTTTTTGATAAAGTATAAAACCATATATGATAAGTTCATTAAATTGTAATATACTAACTTACATGTTTGGAAAAAAGAAACATAATTTGTTCTTCCTATAAACAATGTTGCAAGCTTCAGTGGGCGTGTTTGTCAAGGTTCTTATTGTACACTCTTGCATATCCCTCTATCAGTTTTGATAATATTCCACCACAAAGTTCTTGTATGTGTTGATCTCGGTCACCACTTTTGTCAAGGTAGGAGATATTAATCTTTTCTCTACCACTTCTATCAAGCTATGAGAGACTAATGTTTACACAAATCATGGCATTAAAACACCTATTGAGTTTAAATATTTTGTTTACTAACAAGACATAGGGACTTTCTATTGCTGAGAAATTTAGATTACGAAACTTGAACGTTGCATATATCACATGCATATGTAAAGACAATCTCCTAACATAATATGAATGTTTTTCTAGAAAAGGGTAGGACATCTCAAAATTCAAACAACTACAAAGAAAGGCATAGAGTCACAAAGATCCATTCTTGATGATTTAGTGCAACCGTGTAGTTTTGCATGTGTGAAATGCATCTAGAACACACCATATGGCTCAAAATCAGCGTAATAAAAAGAACTGGAATCCATAGGTGGCATCAAATAACTTGTTATTAATTCTAACACTAAAGCAACTATAAGAGAAATTCTTTGTAGATTATTCACAAAGCGAGGAGCTTGGCTTTCTCCAGTTGCTATTATCTATTGGTTGATGTCTACCATCATGTCAAAGTTTTTTTTTAATTATGGATTCTCAACATCCAAGACAGCAAGAAAAGTCCTTTTTGTAGTTTGATTTGTCTCCATCAGTTAGAAAAATACATTTATGAAATCCATCCCACACAAAACATCACTACAACTCAATTTTAGACACACAAAATGGCTTCTAAGTATTGTGATATATATGCGACTTCTAACCCACCTCAGTGATAACATTCATATTGAAATCTTTTATGTTCAATCGGATTCCTTCATAGAATGTTTTCCTCTCGCAATCATTCAGGTACATCGTCACAAATAACTACAAAAATAAAGCAAGTGTACCCAAAAGAAATCATTCACACAGAATAAGAAACTGAAAAGCACCCAATAAATATTGAATGAAAATAGAACACATCATATTGCCTATATATTTAGGATATTTGAGATGTAATTCAAGATTAACTCACCAATATACAGAAAAACCTTTACCAAAGCTTGGCCTTCCAGTCATTCAAAAATTATCGCTATGCTTTCAATAAAAATGAGAAAAAGTCACCATGTTTAGTCTCATCCTGGCACCAATTCTAAAAGTAATTGAATATAGGATACTCAGGGTTTTCTCTTAGGTTCCTATAGACTCTTCCCCTGTATGTAAGGTGTACAAGAGAAAATTCACTGTCAAATTGTTGAAAGCAACAACTTGCACTTTTGGCTACAACTTGACACAACCAATTTGGTAAGTTTGCAGGTTGTGGGTAGGTGTTTGTAATCCTTCAAAGGAAGCATTACAAGGTTCCCATAAACAACAACTAGTGGAGGGGAATAAACATGTGTAGCCTAATGATATTGCGATGGGGTCCATTTCAAGGTGTAAATGGTGGAGAATTGTTGACTGCCTTAGAGAGGCTCAAAATATGTGTTAAGAAACTAAGGCTTCTCCTTCATTCAAAGCGTTTGGAGAGAAAGCACTAGAAGACTATATTGCTAAATAAGAAATTTTTTATTTGCAAGTTTGTTTTCTAAATCATGAAGCCTTTTTCTTCTCACTAGAGAAAGAATAAATGGATTTGTTAAACAATTCTTTCACTTAATACCTAATTTTAATATTTTTTTTGCGATTAAAATTTGTATTTGTTGTAAATATGATAAAATTTATTGAGGAAGGCCCTTGGATTTAGGGAAGTACAAGCTATTTTTCAACTTTAGTTCCATAATATTTTTCTAGCATCTTTTATCCCTCTTCCATCCCATTATGATCAAGGCTTCCAAACCTACTTGTGCACCTTCGGCTAGAAAATGTTTTAGAAGAAATAGAGAAGTCTATCAGGAATATAAATTGAGTTGGATCTTTGTAAAGGTTGGATGGGGGTTAATTTTCTAGAGTTTCAAGGTAACCACTAGAACATGACTCACTAAGTCTCTTGCTTACTTGCAAGTTACTCTGTTCAACAGAAAAACAAGGGGAGGACATGGTTAATCTCGTCAAAAGTTCAAAATTTTCATGACTGGGTGAGTTTGTGTAGGTTTTTTCTTATCCCTTGAAGACTCAGTGAGCATTTGAAGGTTCGACCAAGTTCAACCTCATGCACTCAGTCAACAACCTATAGATTAAAAAAATTAGAACATTTCTTCAAGTGTTTCAAACTTAATTTTTCTTTCGAGTAGAAGAATTTACAGAGAAGATTCTCCATCAAAACGCATCACAATTGAATTTTGTTTTGTGGATTTTCAATCCATGTGAAGCGGATAATTGCTTGGAAAACATATTTTGGGAATTTTGAAAGGATTGTGCAAGGAAATTTATGAAAATATGCACTGAAAGTGTGGCCAGACTTGTGTTCTACGCCAATAGCCTTAACCATAAAATATTTTCACACAGATTGGAAGCAATTTTTGGCTTATGCAAATTTTGGATTTTTTTTTTTAAGATTTATTGGTTTTTTTCTTTTTTCATAAATTATTAAGTATAAAAATAATGTTCTTTTCCTCTGTCTAGTATTAGTTGTAAATTTGTAACGCCTCCTTCCCTCACTCAAGTGGGTTTAGGCATAATGTCTCCCTCTTGTCCCTTGCCATTTTGTAAATCCTTTGTCCTATCGCAAGTTGTTTTTAAGGGGGCATATTAGGACATTAGACCTTAGGAGTTGCTTAAGACCAACTTGGGCTAATGTACTATAGTCATGTGTTCTTTGGTTATCCAACGATCATCGTTCTATTTCATGCATAGATGCTCCGACGGTGCTCATGTTCTCGGTATTTATGACAATTGATCTATGTTTCATCACCTAATTGGTCCATGATCTCTATTTAAAGATCATGGATGGTCACTTGTCTCGCATGATCTATAGTAGAGTATTTGATTGGATATAGCCCTTGATTTCTTGCACAATAGTGCAATTTTCTATTGCTTCATGGATGTCTCATTTTGAGGGTTTTACCATGTAAATATCAGTGTATTAGTTTATGGTTAGCATGCATTAATACTAAGTGGTATCCATCCTTGTGAGTAACCCACTTGTGATTTCCTAATATGGTATCAAAGTGCTTGTGATGTTCACTCCTCCTCGTTCAAATATTGAGCTAGTTATGTTGGGTATTTGAAGAGCTTCAGATCCCTTCTTTTGGTTTTGAGGTCAGACCTGTGGAGCTCAGATTATTAGGTCTTGAAGAACTGGGGTGGTTGTTCTATTTCAACAAAACCTGTGTATTTTTGGGAGATCTGACCACTCCATGTATTACAGTCAAATTTCAATGCTTTGTATTTTTCTTATGTTGGGGCCCTCAAGGCTCACTTGCATTTTAGGTTCTTGGGAGTCATGCCACTTCATATGGGCACAACCCTAGATTTGTAGATAGTCGCAAGTGGACCCAAGGTTTTCCTAAGGGTTGGGTCCACCTTAGTTGCACAAGCTAGTATATATAAATGTAAGGCTTTGGCCTAGTTTTGGAATATAATCTAGATAAACAGATGCAAAATAGAGGATATCTCTTTGTGTCCATATTTCATTTCATGAGAAATGATACAAATTTTATGTTGCTTCATGGGTGTTTCCCTCTTTGAGGGTTTTACCACATAAATATTGGTGTCTTAGTTTTTGTCAATTTGAGTTATTCCTTTGTGGTGTTCATCCTGTGAGTAGCCCACCTGTGATTTCTCATTATGGTATTAGAGTGCTTGTGTGGTTAGCTCCTTTTTTATTCAAATATTGAGGAAGTTATGTTGACTATTTGAAGAGTTTCATTTCCTTTGTTCTGGTTTTGAGGTTAGAATTGTAGAATTCTACTTATTAGCTATTGAATTTCTAGAGTTGTTGTTCCATTTAAACAAAATATGTTCTTTTTGGGAATATTTGACTTCTCAATGTATTACATAGTCAATTCTTGGTATTTTGCTTCCTTGTACTACAAAAACTCTTCAACATCATAGGCACACCATCATTTTCACTCACTGACTCCTTTATCACCTCAAATACACTAAAAAACACCCCAACTAATCCTTGTTGAAACTCTCCACCTTCCTAATCTATTGGGTAGAATTCCAAGGAATACAAATTACATTGTACCGTTGGTATATTTAGAAACATAGATGTCTTATTTTATGGAAGAATCAAGATGTAAGGCACCATGAACTACAACACTCTTCTCTTTTCTCTAAATGAAAGTTTGTTCCTCCTAATATGGTGAATACACCTGCAAGTGGACCAATTCCTGTCAGTTGCAAAAGAAAAAACAATTTGGAAAAGCACCCAACAAACAAGCTGATAAAGGTCCAAATCCCCATCCTCATCCATCTTATTAGGTTCACTTGTGCTATGTTAAGTAATTCTCCCTTGCATCCACATTCTAATGTGTTGAAGGGGCCATTAACTTCCCCAAATGAAATAAATTGTTGCCAAAGAATCATGTCCTCTTCAATTGTGAACATCATGATAAAAGTGATTCTTAACTCCACTTCCTAATCATTAATAGGAAGAAACTCTTTGGAACTCTTTTGAGAGAACATGGTTTGGCTATTTTCCTACTATTTCCTTGTTTATCAATGACCATTAAGTTGGGTCCATAACAACTACCTTCAGGTATACTATGGTGTCTAAAGTCAACTCTTGATTTTTGTATATGGAAGTTTGAAACTTAAATTGTATATGGAAGATATATTATGTTTAGGGCTACATGTTACCCCTATTTTTGTATAAATAATGTGGAGGAGGATATCTGAATATTAATCTATCATTTCCAGAAATGGCCTTTTGAGTTCTTAAAGTAACTAAGGGATCTGTTAAATGTATTCTTCTTCTCTTTGTGATTGGAAATAAATGTTGGTATTATAAGGCCTTGTACTTTGTTTTTTGGACTAATATATTTTTTACGTTCACTAGAAATCAAATTTGAATACTTTTCTTGCAGTTTTGTAGTGGATCTGTTAGGACTAAATCCTTTTTTTCAAGGAAAACATCACAGGGAAACTGAAGGGATGTTTCCCCACATTTATGGATGACACTCCTAGTAAAACCATCCACATAAAATAGTGCACCTAACCCATTGGGATTCAAACCAGGTGTTTGTTACCATCTAACTAGCTAATGACCAAAAATATTGGCAACAATCAGTTGAGCTAACCCCTTAGGTTCTGTTGGAATTAAATATAACAACTAACTACAAAAAAATATGGAATTTTCCATTTTGATTTCTTTATCAATATTTTCCAGAGTTCACTCTGATTTATTTTTATGAGAATATATTTCATCTTACTAGAAGATACCACTGGTCCAAAGAATGTATACTTATTAATGTCTTGAATTAATATCTCTCCAATGTGAAAAATATTCCTGATTCATCTTATCTTTCTAGCACACAATGATTCCACAAATGGCTCCAACATTTGAAGTAGGAAAAGGATAATTATAAAAAAAAAATTGAAGTTTAGAAATTTTCATGAAATCAATTGTTTCATGAAAACTTGAATCTGGAAAATATGTACTTCCATTGAACTTAGGATTTCATATTTATGACTCTCTATAAGATGATTATTGGCAAGGTCCATACCAAGATGGGAAAAAAAAATGGAATACACAACACCATACAAGTCAAAGAAAAGATGTCCATTGTCACCCATACTCTTTCAACTTTATATTGACGAGCTAAAAGATCTCATTTCAAAGTGATATAGGTGGTTTCCTTCTCTATGGGATTTCCATCGAAAGTCTTTTGTGTGGATGAAATTGTCCTTTTATCCCACATAATCATAGGACTGCAAAAGAATCCAGACTGTTAGCCCCCTAATTTGCTCTCTTTTTTCCATTTTCCCCTTCCTAAATCATAACCATTTACTGTTGTTTTACCTCTTTTATACACCCTCATCTTGCACTAGTCCAAGCATGGTGACATATTTCGTATAAACTTTATTTTTCATACTTTTAATTTAACTTAGCATTAATTAATCATTTATTACATGATTTCTTACTTTTAATCACTCTTTGTAACTTATCGATATCTCCAATGTTTATTTGGTAGTTAGAGTACTTACTGTGACCGCTGATCCTAGTGCAGGATTGGATCTTGCACCATTGCCAGCACAACAAATCCTTGCAGCAGATCCGAACCTCCTTGATCACTGCCTCGTTTTGAGCAGCTTCAACCATGATAGCAAGATTGATCCAAAGGCAGCTGAGATTGAATCTGTGAAGGACGAAAGTTGGAGATTGGCTATGGTCAGTTTTTCTAACTATCTAATTTTGAAGGCCGAAAAGCTAAATTCTACGTTTGGTTATGTAATCGGTTGAATGATCTATTTTGGCCTTTGGCCAAAGATCTATATAATGTAGAATGTAAATAGGACTAAGGGGAAGTTTTTGATAGTAGAAGAGAACAGAGACACAACCAGAGAGGCGGTAACAGGTTGTTGTATTTTGTTATCGCCCAAATCTGGGCTGGACGATGTATTAATGTATGTACTTGCCTCAGTGAATTAATAAAAGGGAGCTCTGCCTCATGTTTCACAAATTTCGTTTCTGTATTTGAGCTGATGAATTGATTAAGGTACTAAGCAATGTTTTTATTTAAAGGGGAAATGCGCTGGTTGGCTAGGGCCCAGCCAACCCAGCATGTTTACCCCATTTCCATTTTCCTGTAAATCATAACCATTTACCACTATTTTACCTCTCTTATACACCCTCATCTTGCACCAGTCCAAGCACGGTGACATATTTCGTATAAACTTTATTTTTCATACTTTTAATTTAACTTAGCATTAATTAATCATTTATTACATGATTTATTACTTTTAATCACTCTTTGTAACTTATCGATATCTCCAATGTTTATTTGGTAGTTAGAGTACTTACTGTGACCGCTGATCCTAGTGTAGGATCAGATCTTGCACCGTTGCCAGCACAACAAATCCTTGCAGCAGATCCGAACCTCCTTGATCACCGCCTCATTTTGAGCAGCTTCAACCACGACAGCAAGATCGATCCAAAGGCAGCCGAGATCGAATCTGTGAAGGACGAAAGCTGGAGATTGGCTATGGCCAGTTTTGCTAACTGTCTAATTTTGAAGGCCGAAAAGCTAAATTCTACGTTTGGTTATGTAATTGGTTGAATGATCTATTTTGGCCTTTGGCCAAAGATCTATATAATGTAGAATGTAAATAGGACTAAGGGTGGAATTTTTTTTATAGTAGAAGAGAACAGAGACACAGCCAGAGAGGCGGTAACAGGTTGTTGTATTTTGTTATCACCTGAATCTGGGCTGGACGATGTATTAATGTATGTACTTGCCTCAGTGAATTAATAAAAGGGAGCTCTGCCTCATGTTTCACAAATTGCATTTCTGTATTTGAGCTGATGAATTGGTTAAGGTGCTGAGCAACATTTTTATTTAAAGGGGAAACATGCTGGTTGGCTAGGGTCCAACCAACACAACACGTTTACCCCATTTCTCGTTTTCCTGTAATTTGTGTTTACATTGTCAAGTGTGATTTAATTTTAAGCACATGCATTCCTGTCTGAGTGAAAGTGGATCCGTTGTGTGAAGTAGATAAATTCCCTTTCCTGCACTTGATTTCAGATTGGTTTTCCTCTGCCTGGTCCAAGCAGGAGAAATAACCCTACACTAGTGCACGTTGGTGTGATATCTCCTTTTCTGCAATTCTGTTTGATTGGTTTTCCCCGCTTGGTCCAAGCAAGAGAAATGAACCTGCACCAGTGCACGTTGGTGTGATGCAGCAAGCCTTCTTAGTCTACTTCCCACAATCTTCTTTCTTTCATTAAATGCTCATGACAGGATGAATGTATATTGATTATTTCTTTATTCCTGCACTTTGTTAAGATCAGAAACATTCACTTTTTATGTGTGCAATTTTATTTAACAGTATAATAGCACTTGCAATAATTAAGCACTCATTTTAAGAATTAAATGCTAAGTGCAGGAAGCTCTGATCTGGTGCAAGAACTAGTTTCTTGCCACGGGATCTGAGTGCTTTGAACCTGGAAAAGTTCAAGCCCTTGCAGGAAGTAAAAATCCTTTAGTAAAGACACCATTTATACCTTCTGCATAAATCTCTGTTCCTGCACTAGTGCAAGCAAACTGTGATTAGTGCAAGAAGGAAATCTCTAAAGGACCAGGAAAATCTAATGTTGTAGCAGATTTTCTTTCTAGATTAGATAATCCTGGTGAAGAAACTCCTGTTAATGATGATTTTCCAGATGAACATCTTTTTGCTATGTCAACAGATTCTTCGTGGTTTGCTAACATTGCTAATTACTTGGTTACTGGGAAAACACCACCCCACTTGTCTGCTCGTGAAAAGCAGAATATTATTAATAAAAGTGTTGCATACTCCTGGATTCAAGGAGATCTCTTTTACACTGGTCTAGCCCTGATTATCTGTAGGTGTGTAAGAGAGGAGGAAGTGTTTGACATATTGAAATTCGCTCATGATGAACCTTGTGGAGGCCACTTCGCTGATAAGCGGACTGCATATAAAGTATTGCGTGTTGGTTACTTTTGGCCTTCCTTGTTTAAGGATGCCAAACAGTATGTCAGGCGATGTGATAGCTGTCAACGAGTGGGCCAACCTAATCAAACCAATGAAATGCCTTTATGCCCCCAAGTTATGATTGAGCCATTTGAAAAATGGGCTATTGATTTTATAGGGCCAATAAATCCAACGTCATTAAGTAAAAAGCATATTTTGGTTTGTACAGATTTTGTTACAAAATGGGTAGAAGCTAAAGCTGTTTCCTTTGCTACAGAAAAAGTTGTTGTTGATTTTCTTTTTACTAAAATCTTTACTAGATTTGGTGTGCCTAGAGAAATTGTTTCTAACAATGGTCCACAGTTTATTTCTAATCTGGTACAGGGTGTGATGGAGCAATACAAGATCCGGCACAGGAAATCCATGCCATATCACCCACAAGCAAATGGCCAGGTGGAATCCACAAACAAAGTGATCGAGTCCATTCTTACAAAGACAGTAAATATGCATTGGAAAGACTGGGTTGAAAGATTACCATAAGCTTTGTGGGCATACAGAACCACTTGGAGAAATAGCACGGGACATACACCATATGAGCTGGTATATGGCAAACAGGTTCTGTTACCAATTGAATTCCAGATCAAAACTTTCAGAACTTCAGTTCAATTAGGACTAGATCTCTTTGGGCATAACAATAGCGTCTTCTCCAATTAAATGAGTTAGATGAATTTCTTAGGGATGCTGTTAAGCAGAACATACTAATTCAACAACAACACAAAAGGTGGCATGACAAGTCTATTCAGAAAAAGCAATTCCAACCAGGTGATTGGGTGCTCCTTTATGATTCTAGATTTAAAATTTTTAAAGGGAAATTCCATACACATTGGATGGGACCTTATGAAGTGATCCGAGTATTCAAGAATGGAGCAGTAGAAGTTAAAACTATTGATGGACAAAATTCAGTATTCTTGATAAATGGACACAGATTAAAGAAGTATTTTCAGCCACTTGCCAGGAAATATTTTACACAGCAAGTCCAACAACAATTCGGGATGGTAGTGGTGAATGGTAATACCAACCTTTTGAAAACATGAATTCTTCTTCTTCTTAAAAGAAAAAAATTTTAATACAATTTTTTTTTAAAGTGTAAAGAAAAAATATTTTCCTGTAATTATGAAAATAAGTTCGCTGACATGATTGTAGAAGGATCAACCTGAAACCAACTTGCTGGCAGGAAGATAAAAAATTTCTAATTAAAATAGAATGTTGCTTGATCTTTTGATATGCCAGTGACCACCAAGTAAAAGCAGGTTCAGCAGAACTAACCTTTATGCAATTGGGGTAATTAGCATGTATATTTTTATTCAAGTAACACTTAATTTTTGCTACAGTTATTTTTATTGCAACAGTGCAGGCAGACCTTCCAAAAAAATTTCTGCCTTTCTTCATATTTCACTTTCGTAATATTCCCTCAGTTTTCTTCTTCAATCCCAGAATGATTAACCTTCCCATATTCTTCTAAATTTACCCTGTCCGTTTCGTAAAAACCCCACTTTACCCTTGAATTTATTTTTCCTATCCCACTTTTGTTTATCCCCTATTGTGGTACTATTCCTGGAATTCCTGTAACAGAATTCCTTCCCATTCTAAAATTTCCCTTTTCCCACTTCTTTGTTCCCTCATGAATTCATTGCAGGATCTCGTGCACAAAGAGCAAAAGGATATGCTCTGAAGCATCAAGAAAGGGCGAAGAAAATTTCCAATATAAGTTGAGGAAGCCATGTTGGAAGTCCAACCTATATTTTATTTAAATTCCATGTTCTTTTTTTTAGATATTATGCTTGCACTAGTGCAAGCATGTCGTCCTATATAATAATGCAAGCAGAATGGTACCAACAGAATAGCATAGTTTAAGCGGTGCAAGTAGACCGGTGCAAGCATGCACCCTGTCAGAAACATAGTACAATTTGTTCTTTTCATAGCATACGTCATAGGAAAGTGGTCATCATGAAAGTTTATAAGAAGTCCTTTCACTTAGTTGATGAGTACTTGTGCTATCATATTAACTAGGAGAAAATTATTTAAAGTACAAGGTGTTTTTAAGTTAAGAATCATGATCATTTTGTAATGAATGCTAAGTTCTTTTTTTGAATTATGAAGGAGTGCGGAAGTGTTTAACCGTTGCTTGGATATAATTGCCCCTTTCCGCCATAATCCTAGATGTCCTTCACTCGTAATGATTACCTCACCTAGCCGTTAAAACGCCGCTGCAAGTACCAATTCGACATGATCTCAAAGATGTCGCGCATCCACGACTATTTCAGTGGAATGAATGGGTGATAAGATGGAAGGGATGGTGGACGGTTGGATCCCTATCTATAAGAACCAATTTTCCCGGTGTTGCATGTAAATTCTTGACTGTTCATAACCGTTAAGCAGTGATGCCGCCTGTTCGAAGTGAACCTTCGTCTCTCAGTAGGGTAGAACAGACTGCTGAGTATCGCAATAGTCTTGCACTATTGCGAGACTCGGTCTTTCTTCAATTCTTGCAAAAGTTTGATGGGCACAACAATGAAGTGGCCTTACAGTTTGCCAGAAGTTTAAAAAATGGCTGAGTAAAAATTAGGCCTCTAAAATTTGAGGTTATGGAAGAGTTTATAGCAGTAGTGACAGGCTTGGAAAATACTAGTGAGCAGTGGTTTAAAAATCAGAAACTAGAAAGGAAGCGATGGCAATGTTTCGTCATCAACAAGAAGATGAAGGTAGATTGGAAGGAAGGAATTCCGCGCAGTGCCCTGCTGGGACAGTGGCAGGACCTCCTTTTCATCCTACAAAAATTCATAACCTATGAGGGAAGGTACTCCCGCACTTTTGTGTACCATTTTAGGATGTTGCAGCATTTTGAAGCTGCTCGGCACATCCGGTGGAGGATGAATTTCCCCATTTTTTGCTTAAGAGCTTGGAAAAAATGGCCAAGGGTGTGCGGGACGAATGGGCAGACCGGGTCGACAAGAAGTTATATCACCATGGCCTGATAAATATTTTGGTCCAGAAACAATTAGAAGTTAAAGGCATGACCTGGGAGGCATTGTTAAAACAACTACATAAAAAGACAACTGCTGGAAAGGAGACAGAGGACCCTGCCAGCACAAGAAAGGGTCCAAGTAAG
Organism: Pinus tabuliformis; assembly: GCA_031772625.1. Taxonomy (NCBI): domain Eukaryota; kingdom Viridiplantae; phylum Streptophyta; class Pinopsida; order Pinales; family Pinaceae; genus Pinus; species Pinus tabuliformis. The sequence continues at coordinate 703,600,550 of CM062812.1, forward strand.
AATGTAAAGGGGAGTCCTTCTTGCACTAGTGAAAAAAGGAAACGACCTGAAAAATCAATAGAATAAAGGGCCCCATCTCCAAATAAGAAGACAGCTAGTGCACCTGTTGAAGAGACTCCTTCTATGCCACCAGTACAGGCACAGACCCCCGAAGAAGACAACTTGTCAGTCCTTGCGGACACAGCAAAATTTGTAGAGGTCAAAGATGACACTCTATTGGCTGATTTCATTAAAAGGCCCTAGAAAAAGAATGAAGAATCTGGTGCAGGCAAAGAACCACAGTCCCCACAGGACGTTGAATCCCCTTCTGCACCAGTGCAAGAAGAAGAACCAGAAGAAGAAGAATTTCTTAATGTAACCATGAGGGATATTGAGGTCCCTAAGGAAGACACAGCCCCTGTCGAGACAGAAGAAGAAGAAGATTTGGTAACTCCTGTTGCTCAGATAGTTGAACTAGAGCTTCAAGTGCAGAACTTAGAATAGCTCATAGCTAAAGCGCAGGAGGATAAAGAACAGAGTAAAGAAGAATTAACTGTGGAGATCCAGAAAAAGAAAGGAGAAGTTAGAGTTTGGAAGTACCGAGCTGCGCGATGTTTCAAGCGACTTAAAAAGGTGACAAAGAAACTAAAGAACATCAGAAAGAAGAAGTCTGAAACATTGCAGGCTGATGTCAGTATGTCAGAGCAGGATTGAGCTGGAATGCTCAAAGTTTTGAAGGTTTTTTGCAAAGGTAAAGAGTTGTGTGAGGACACACAATAGCTTAGGGATGGGAGGATGTTAGCCCCCTAATTTTCTCTCTTTTTTCCATTTTCCCCTTCCTAAATCATAACCATTTACCACTATTTTACCTCTTTTATACACCCTCATCTTGCACCAGTCCAAGCACGGTGACATATTTCGTATAAACTTTATTTTTCATACTTTTAATTTAACTTAGCATTAATTAATCATTTATTACATGATTTCTTACTTTTAATCACTCTTTGTAACTTATCGATATCTCCAATGTTTATTTGGTAGTTAGAGTACTTATCGTGATCGCTGATCCTAGTGCAGGATCGGATCTTGCACCGTTGCCAACACAACAAATCCTTGCAGTAGATCTGAACCTCCTTGATCACCACCTCATTTTGAGTAACTTCAACCATGACAGCAAGATCGATCCAAAGGCAGCCAAGATCGAATCTGTGAAGGACAAAAGCTGGAGATTGGCTACAGCCAGTTTTGCTAACTGTCTAATTTTGAAGGCCGAAAAGCTAAATTCTGCATTTGGTTATGTAATTGGTTGAATGATCTATTTTGGCCTTTGGCCAAAGATCTATATAATGTAGAATGTAAATAGGACTATGGGTGGAATTTTTTTATAGTAGAAGAGAACAGAGACACAGCTAGAGAGGTGGTAACAAGTTGTATTTTGTTATCACCCGAATCTGGGCTGGACGATGTATTAATGTATGTACTTGCCTCAGTGAATTAATAAAAGGGAGCTTCGCCTCATGTTTCACAAATTGCATTTCTATATTTGAGTTGATGAATTGATTAAGGTACTGAGCAACGTTTTTATTTAAAGGGGAAACGTGCTGGTTGGCTAGGGCCTAACCAACCCAACACATTTACCCCATTTCTCGTTTTCCTGTAATTTGTGTTTACATTGTCAAGTGTGATTTAATTTTAAGCACATGCATTCCTGTTTGAGTGAAAGCGGATCCGTTGTGTGAAGTAGATAAATTCCCTTTCCTGCACTTGATTTCAGATTGGTTTTCCTCTGCCTGGTCCAAGCAGGAGAAATAACCCTACACCAATGCACGTTGGTGTGATATCTCCTTTTCTGCAATTCTGTTTGATTGGTTTTCCCCGCCTGGTCCAAGCAGGAGAAATGAACCTGCACCAGTGCACGTTGGTGTGATGCAGCAAGCCTTCTTAGTCTACTTCCCGCAATCTTCTTTCTTTCATTAAATGCTCATGACAGGATGAATGTATATTGATTATTTCTTTATTCCTGCACTTTGTTAAGATCAGAAACATTAAATTTTTATGTGTGCAATTTTATTTAACAGTGTAATAGCACTTGCAATAATTAAGCACTCATTTTAAGAATTAAATGTTAAGTGCAGGAAGCTCTGATCCAGTGTAAGAACTAGTTTCTTGCCACAGGATCTGAGTGCTTTGAACCTAGAAAAGTTCAAGCCCTTGCAGGAAGTAAAAATCCTTTAGTAAAGACACCATTTATACCTTCTGCATAAATCTTTGTTCCTGCACTAGTGCAAGCAGACTGCGATAGTACAGGATAGATTAGTGCAAGAAGGAAATCTCTAAAGGAGTAGGTTTAAGGGCCCATCTGATGAGACTGCTAAGTGTCTCTGCTAAAGAAAAACATACACTCAGTAGTTAAACAATAATTAGCTAGAGTGACTGCCCTTTATCTTTAATTCCCTCTTGCAAATGCATTCTTCCTTGTTCTAGTCTTAGATTATTTTGATGGTTCAAGTTGCCTTTTTCTCTTTTTAATTTGATTCTGCAATCTTTCCTTTAAAGAAAGTAGGGATTTATATTAGGAAAATTCATACCATATTTGGCATTGCCTGTGCTTCGTCTCTAAGTTTATGGATCCCCCGAGTTGACAAATTAAGTGTTGAGGAGTTTGCTTAAGTGCAATTCCTGCACTCAACACAAATACTTTGATCTCATCTTGTGATAGTCATGGCCTTTAGGTCAACCTTGCAAAATCAAATATTCTAGCTTTCAACATGTTTGAGGAGGATGCATATAATACTACTCTCACCTATAAAGAATAGGAGGTAGAAATGGTGAAATCATACACTTACATTGGAGTAGTATCCTCTGGCCCATCCTTCATTATAATCCCAACAAAAAAACCAAGGTGGAGTAGAGGATATGAAGGATCATAAACACTATAGAAAAAATGTTTCCAAATCAACTTCTAGGATATTTGAGCTTATTAGATCTTCCTCTTCCATACCTTAGTGACACCTTCTCTCTTTTACAATTGTGAACCTTGGAACCCGTGCTTAATTAAACCGGGATGGAAGTTGGAACTACTTGAGAGAGTCCTCATTACTATGCTCTTAGACTATATTCATGCACAGAAAATAATCTCACACTTTTGGCCCCGCTGCACTTCCATGTTTTTCCATGTTATGACCATGCTGCACAAGATTTGTTGCATGGCAGACTCCCACTCAAGCCAAAACATATATCCTTACGACTATCCAATTCTCTATACAACTTACTAGCCAAAGTATCATAAATAGATGGCATGCTATATCTTCCTCTTTGATCCAATACTTGAACATTGATATCGAATTTCTTATGGCTCAAATATTTGTTTACAATACAAGGCGATAGATGTATTTCCCTACTCCTTCATGACATGCTTCACCTTTTACCATAGGATATAAGATATGGATATTTCCACATTGTTAATTCTAGGTTCACTGCTTATTATTTTTACCTTCTAAATGATTTTGGTCACAATAAACATTATGAGCAGATCTTCTAGATTTATTAGGTAGGTGGACATTAGAAAGCTCATCACATACTTCTTTTCAACCATGGATGATAGGAGAGATTAGGGTTAATGACATTGTTGGCCTAGGGATTCCTCCTTGGTGCCCTGTAGACCTTTTCCCAATTTGATCTTTTGGGTTTCTTGTGGTTTTATTCTTCCTCTCTTTTGGCAGTCTTCATATACTCATTATTTTTTCATTTCTTCTTAACAGTCACCAAATAAATTTGTATTTCCAATGACAACTTCAGAAATCCAATGCAATAGACAAATGGACATTTTCACATTCAAAACTTGAACTTACAGTGAACCGTTTAGGAGGATAGATCTTGATGAAGAATATAAACAACACAACTGGATGCATATACAAAATACTAGCTCATTAGAATGGCCCTTCAGCTTTGGTCTGCTATATACACTACCTAGAAAATGCATGTACAAGTTCGCCTTTGATATCAACTTTGTGGTTCTAAGAAAAACTGTCCCGAGAGGTAGTATTCTTCCTATAAGGTGTCTCCAGCAAGAGTGCACAAGAGTATTATTCTAGTGATCAAAACCAGGGTATTATGAGGTTCAATAACAAAAAATCCTTATTCAAGTGCAAAAAACCCCTTATTGAGTATTTTCTTTATCAAGAAAAAATTAGGGCCACTTTTGCAACCACATATCTCTTTGCAAAGAATATTAGAATTAATTAACCAAAACGATCTTTCCATCCATTAAAATATCTTATAGCTTTTAAAAAAGGAGTTTACATTCCCTTCAAGCACCTATAAATTTGCACAACTTAAATAAATATAAAATTGCACGTGAACATGCATTTCTTTGTTAGAAAAAGAACAATAAAGAAATGAAACCAAAAGCACACAAGGACTAAAACTTCAAATAAACTAACCATCTCCAATTCACAAAAAAAGACAAAATGCAAAAGGATAACTTACAGATTTTTAAGTCAAGCATTATAGAAAGATAATAATATAAAGTTCTCTAGCTTATTATACTATAGAAAACATTAGATGATGATACAAACTTAATACTCTAGTTTGTTGCAACCAAATTCTACCAATACATATCTAGCAAATTCAAAAAATGAGAAGTGAAAGCTAAATATATTGTTAGAGATTCTATTGAGCCTAGCTGGATGGGATTCTTCAATATGTGTAGGTTTTATTATTCCCCTATCATGGAATATGGGTGGCTTTCATCTTGGGTTTGGAGCAGAGACCTATTCCATTTGTTTCTTCTCTGTTTTTTCTTCCTTTCTCCATCTTAATTGGTATTTGTTTATCATAATGGCATTGTATTTGTGTTATGGGACAAACCAAAACATAATTACCTTAGGTATCATGAAACATAAAAACGTTGATTTAAAATAAGTGATTTTATGGACCTTATAATAAGCTTCCTTAATGTTCTAAATACTAAAACCACCTAACTAAGAAAATAAAAGTTTTTCATAGCTAGGAATGTGATTCACATACAAATGCATTTGATTTATAGAAAGATAGGTGAGGGAGAAAACTCAACACAAAAATAAGCTCCACGTATGAATGATGGTCATATTTTAGAAAAAAAAAGGAGATTTAAGAGGGCCTTGATGATCAACTTCCAAATCCTAATCTATTTCATGTGTTGTTTAAATTTCTTATATTAAGTGATCCAAAAAATTTGGATTGGTTAACAATTACAAATGAATTTACACATGAGATAAGACAATAATTTGGAAAGTTAATCATCCCATCATATACTCCACTTCCAAGAAACCACTTCCAAGAAAAGGGAAATTCCAGTACAATTTCTTCCTTTTATTATTTGAGGAATTCATCCCATCAAACACTGCACTTAGAATGACATTCTAATGTACAATGTTGAGAAAGTTATGTTGTACCACTATTAAAATGAGAATATAATATCTATAAATGTCTCAGATAAGTCAACAATTTTAATAATCTAGAAACATATGAAATAGATCAAAACACACTTTGTCTACAATTGAATCACCCACAATGCTCTTATTGAAGTTAGAATACAAATGTAGTATGGTATAGTGCACATTGTACATTTGTTTTTACCTTTCTAATATAAAATCGAAACTCATATATCACTAAAAAATAACCTTGATCTCTTAGGAATACATCCAAGTGTGAATGTTTTTGTTTATAAATATATGCACATGTCTATATACAAGAAATGCTCCATGTGATACACATCCATATACAAAATATAGTACAACGATACATTTATTTCCCTTGCACTTGGTAGAGAAAGAAGTTGTAAGCTCTTAATGAAGCTTGCAATAGGTCTTGTTACACAGTAATTTGTCACTGTCTCCCTGTCAGTTACCCTACTGTGTCAAGAATTCACAATAATCAAGTTCATGTCTTCTGAACTGGCCCAAAACCCACTTTTCGAAAGTTTTCCTCATCAGCGCGTCTGTTTCTAAAATATTTGCGCTGACTGGCGGCTCGTAGTGTATTCAGTGCGCTGCCAGCGCGGAAGCACATCACTTTTCCGCGCTGGTCGCATTTTATGAGCCAGCGCACCTCTCCTTTGTATTGGGTCGCGCTGACATGACTTTCCCAGTTATTGAGGCGCGACGTCAGCGCGTCAGTCACCTTATAATCCGCGCTGATCCTGTTTGGGTGAATTTGTTCCAACAGCCAGCCTTCCAGATAACTCCAGGTTTGGTTGTTGGCTTTGTGAGTATCGACTCCCTTCTATGGCATGTCTGTTCGACCCTTTGCAACCACTTCCCTCAAGGATAAGCTCATCCTTCCACCCTTTTAGGAGGCTCCTTCTCCTATATAAACTTCCACCATTACCATGAGCAGCTAGTTTTGAATAGCTTGGATTGTGTAGAGCTTATAGTGCTCAAATTGCTGCTACTATAGGTATTTGGTGTGCTAAGTGTGGAAGTGATTGATAGCTTAGGGAAGGTTGTTTTGTGTTGCTTGTGTGAGAGAGAGTTTCTTGTCTTGGGAGAATCATTTCCAAAGGTGAATGCTTGAGACGCTTGCTGACTGGCCCCTCCTGAGAAGGATACCGACGTCAGAACATTTGGTTGTACTCTTCTCTGTTTTGATTAATAATAGATGACTGTTATTATTGTTCCATTCTCATTTGTCTATGCAATGGTTAATGTGAATTACATCTTTTCTGACTGATGTATGGTTGCTTTTACTAGATTTCACACTTGTGTTTGTTTCCTCTTCATGTGTGCAGGTATCTATTCGCGGAGATCGTGGAGGATTGTGACCAGCCAAAGCGAAGGAGCGAAGGCAGCATCTCTTCATCAAACGACAGCGCTGGAATCCAAGTAGGTGCTCTTTACCTCTTATTTAATTGTAATTAGGAACATGCATAGCAGAATTGTTTGATTGTTGCTAGACCCTTGCTGGGCTAGTAGGGATCGCCTCTATCCGTAGAGGGGATTTACCTCTCCAACAATTTGGCGACTCCGCTGGGGATCAACCTTTTTGTCTCTTGTGTCCACTCTTTGTGCTTGAATTCGATTTTTCTCTCTTTTCGAGTTTTGGGGATTGTTTTCCCTGCTTGTAAACTTTCTGGGTGCATTTGGGAAGTGTCTTAATTGTTAAAAGGTTCTTACCTTTGGTTTGGGAAGTTTTTGCTTTGGATTTACTTGCTTTTTACCCTCATCGCGCTTTAATTCAAAACAGACGCGCTGACGTCGCACCCTTTCTTCTTTGTTTTCCCTGTCATCACGCCTGTACACCTCATACCCGCGCTGACCTCGTTTTTGAGTCAGCGCGCTTTCCCCGTGTGCTTCCGCGCTGACGTCGCAAAGTTGCTACGGGACCCCTCCTGTCAGCGCCGAGTTGCTGAAGGCCACCCGCGCTGATCCTGTAAAACTCGATTTTGTCCAGATTAGCCTCCTGAACTTGTTGCTTTAGCTTTCCCCTCTTCTCTCCACTTGGTTTGTGACTTGTTTTTCATTATCTGAACTCTGAGCTGCTTGCTTGCGAAGTCTTGTTCCACAGGGTTTCGTTTTTGCTCATTTTTCGGTTTTGCAAATACCTTCCTTTTCGCTTTCGCTGCTTGGTTTGTTTTTCCGCCATCACTTTTACAACTGCTGGATTGTGTTGGATCTCTATTTGACTGGTTGGGACTCTTATCCTCCGGGTGTTTGCTTTTCTCCATTGATTTCGCACTCTAGCCCTAGGGCATCTAGTGGCCGTGTGTGTGTCAAGCCTTCCGTAGGGATTTTGTTTTCTTGTTTGACCAGCCAACTTCAGATTTGTTTATACGCTTGTTCAGTGATTGTTGAAGTGTTTTTGGTTGTGTTTCTGAGTGGTTTTCGCTTCCTCCTTGCTTGAATCCTTGCTTGTCGTGCCGAGCTTAGATCACATAGCTCGTGCGGAATTTGGTTTTCCTTTCGATTTGGAAATCTTTGTTGGGTGTTTTGGGAACTTTGTGTGCTTTCACTAAGTGATTGGCTTGGTGTTCTCGTTCCTCCAAATTCATTTAGATGCTTTGTGTCGTTGAAAGAAAATCAAACTAGTAGCTTTGCTTTTGAGAATTGAAAAGGAAAAGAACATTTCATTGATTCGCATTTTCAAAGAAAAGTTTCCTTTCCTCGCTTTTAGCTGCATTAGGCTGCTTGATTGTTTGATTTCATTTTGTTTGTTTGAAAATTCTTCACCTTCTCATAGCTAGAATTCATCGAACAAAATGGTTTTCTTTGGCATGTAGTTTGCATCTAGGTAATTGTGAGAGAACATACGATAGAGCCTGAAATCGAAACTTAACTCAAGATTAACCATAAAATGAACCGAATGAATCTAAAAACGCATTGGAACTAAATGCAAACATCTAGAGGTCTAGGTTAGAGACGTGTTCCGGCGTCTTTAAACATAGTCACTGTTGTTTCACATTATGGTTGGGTGATTCCTCCTTCTGTGACTCGATAGTGGTCTAACACGGACTGCGCTCCCACGTACCGTCGCGTATATAGGGAGACCCCACTAGGCTTTTATCCTTTATCCATAGGAAGCCGAGTCTGCCGCCTTGTGAACCGTAACGCACCGAACACAGCATTCGGGAAGATTGACTGCAGTACGGAAAGTCCTTGGCTCTCATATGATTGCTGGGGTGTATAAGCAGTTTTACGGGTCGCTTGGTAAACCTCTTACCTGGAGTCTCCAGAGCAGTCACTTTTGATCCTTTTCAGACTCCCTAAATGAAAAGGTGTCTGTGAGCGTCTTGTCACTTCGTGCTCATTAAACATTCGAAGGAGACTGGAGTCATCTTTTCGTCCTTTTCTCGACTCTCGAAACATGAAAAGGTCAAGTTTGGTTCTTGTGTCTTAAAATTAATTCGGCCACGATAACATCACCCGATTAGATCTTGTGTGTGTTAGCTTGAGTAGGTTTCGTTTTCGTTCGCTATGGCAAATTTTCTGGGATTCACTAACCCAGGTTCCCCCTCTGATGGGAATCCAGGACAATTCCCTCCTCTTGGGAATGTTGGTGCTCCGTATATGGCGACGTTGTCCCTACCCGGTTAACTGTCGGGTTGCCTGTGTGGTTGTTTTCAACCTCTTTGGTCCCTACCGTATCGGCTGTTAGTCCATCAGTCCCTCCACCTGAACAACGTCATGTTGATCCTAAGGTGGATCTCTCCCCTTCGACGCCTACTTCTACGTCGTCCTCTTATACTTCGCCTGGTGAAAGTCTCGATTCGCATAACCAGGTGGCTAAGAAGAAGAAGAAGAAGACCAAGAAGAAGAAGTCCCCGAAGGGAGAGCCTACACACTCAGTCCCCCCCTCAAGTCCAGCTATCCCCTCCAGTATACCTGAAGTCGGGTCACCTTCTGCTCCTCCACGGAAGGTCAAGTTTCCTTGTCGATTATGCAAGGAGGACCATCTCCTTCGTGATTGCCCTGGCATTCCCAGGGTATTAGAAGTTTGGTCTCACGATCTGGCCCGCCCTCCATCGTCCACTGATGATCATGGTGATGCTACCTCATCAGTTGGGAATGGTAAGGAGAAAGGGAAGCTTCGAATCCCCTGTCGACTTTGTGAAGGCAAACATCCCCTTCACCTTTGTCCACTCATGGATAAAGCCTCTGCTGTGTTGGAAAGTCTTGCTGCTCCTCCGAATCCATTTCTCGCTGGTTATCAACGTCTTTCTACAGCTGTAGATCGTGCCCCTGTTCACAAAGAGATCGCTTCAGATTCCCCTTTTGTCCAGGCCCCTCTTCCCGAACCTGGCTGTTCCCAGCCTGTTCCAGACCCGCCGTTGGTCGGAAAGGGTGTTGATTCGAGTTCACCTCCTCTCAACCACTCTATTTCGGAAGAGCGAAATTCTCATGTTCTTCTCGTCTCCTCAGATTCTCCTGAGCTTGATAAAGGTTCTCCTGAAACCTCTCCGGAGAATTTAGATTCGGTTCTTTCCGAGCAGGGGGGCAACCATATGGTTCCCCCCACCAAGTAGTTTGGTCATCTCCTTTGACTGGAGTCATTTGACTGCCCCTCCCCTTCCGTCCCATGTGCCTTTCTGGGTCACCGCCTATGCTTGAAATAAGGCGCTGCCCGGCACTGTGTTAGACGAAGGTGCATCGGTTAGTCTCATGCCCATTACTACTTGGCGAGCTTTGGGTTCCCCATTGCTTGTACCTGTCGCACCGCATCTCACCGCGTTTGACGGAGGAACGAGTCAGCCATTAGGGATCCTCCCGAAGTTCCCTATTACTTTGGGAGGCAAGACTGTCTATATAGACATCTCAGTTACCCAAGGTTCTTTAGACTTCAGTCTTCTCCTTGGTCGTGATTATGTCTATATCATGGGAGCCCTTGTTTCTTCACTTTTTCGTGTGGTCTGCTTTCCACACGACGGAAGAATCGTCACATTCGTTCAATTATCGTTCGTTCGTCCCACAAGCCCCTCCCGCGCATTCATCTTCCCTCCTGGCTTTCATCCACAAGTTGCATCTGCCTCGCCGCAAATCAACTACGTGGCCGCCCACCCCGTGCCCGTACCCAGTGATGACACCATCGTCCATAGTGTCCTGGGGGCATTAGGTCCTGATTTCCGAGATGTTGGCCTTCCCTCCGGAGCCACTTTCTTGGAGGTCTCCACTTCCCGTTCATTATGATGAAGTCTACATGGAGCACAGTTCCTTTTCTTGTGTCAAGCTCGCTAAAAAATGAAACACGACGTTCCGAGACAGTTCTTTTACCTGTGTCAACCTCGTTGAAACAATGAAACATAAGCTCGTGCAATTCGAGCGCAATCACCATTTTGTCAACCTTCAACCCATTTTCAATGGCTTGAAGCTGGGGGGGCATGTACCTCGAATTGAGACACGATGCTGGGGCATGCCGTTCCTTTCCCATCAAGCATAGTTTGCATGTATATACGTGCCTTTAAGCTTGCATCAAAAATAAAATACATTGTTCAAAGCATAGTTTGCATACGTGATTATCATGTGTGTTTTCAAGCTTTCATAAAAATAAAATATGTGCATATTTCACGATGGGTCGTTCGTTATGCAAGTAGATACATCAGATCACATGTGTGTCGAACAGTCGCATAGCATATAAAACACATTATCATATGTAAAAGATCCATCCAAGAATAAGCATACGTTAATTTTCTCAAGCATAGTTTGCATGCGTGCTGTGTGTGCTTTTAAGCTTGCATTAAAAACATTAAAATACATGGGTCATGTGTTGTGCAATTCATACATAAGATCACATTTGTACTGAACATTTGCATAACATAAGCAAAAACATCATCATATGTAAACGAGATCCATCCAAAAATCGGTATGTATATATATATATATATATATATCGTGTGGCGCACTGAGGCGCTCAAAAATAAGTGTATGTGTCAAAAATAAGAGTCACTGTTCTCCATACATTTGAGACATATGTCTCTCAAAACATCAAAAAGAAACCTAGGCGACTACTGTGCTGGGTTGTGCTCTCTGTAGCACACAGCCGCTCGTGCCACCTGCCTCAACAAGCGGTGCACCCTGGGTGCCACCCCCACTGTATGGATCTAGTGCTCTATGGGAACCTCCTCGACTCCCTGATAGTCTGGCATGCCCTCCAGCAACCCCTCAAGGTTGCGAGCTATGGTCTCTGAAGTATCAACTCCTGGAGGGACCAAGGCAAGGACATCGGCTCCTTGCCCCTCTCTCCGTGCCTCTGGGGCTAAGCCGATGGGTCTAACAGGTCCCACATCTACACACAGCGACATTATCAAGTCATATGCATTAAAATAAAAAAACATTACAAAACTCAGAAAAAATCAAGTGTCATACCTCCATCATCCCAGTGATCTCCCGCGGGCAGTGGCATGTCAGGATCGTTGCGGAAATCCATACCTGCGTACGGCCAATCCTCAACGAAAACGATCTGCTGCTCCAACCACTCTCGAAAGATCACTCCCCAAGTAGCTGGCCGGCCACCACCCCCGCGTGGCATAATGCAAGCCCATCGAGTGGCCCTCGTCTCTCGGGGACTTCTAGGGGGGTCCACGGCCATAGTCTGCAACCACATGACTGGCACCCGCTCCAGAATGAGTGGGAGTAAGAGCGACCCATAGCCAAACTGTTTCGACTCTCCGCGTCGACAGTTGTTGAGTTGCCTCTTCATGCTGTTGGTCACCGCAGTGGCCCAGTCAAACACTGTAGGCTGTAGACAATCAAGAGCTAGTAGCAGATGGGTCTTCGAGGCCTCGTGGTTGGCCAAGCATCCCGCTGCTCGGGTCACCATAAAAAGGATGGTGCGAAGGACTATATCTCTCACCGTGGGAATTAACACCTTCTCACTCCGCGATTTCTCCGCCCCTGGACATACTCGAGCCATGAGTTGGTCGAGAGTCTCGCCGCTGGGCCGCTGCCCCCTCCAGAATGGGCCTCGCACCTCGCGCAACAATCCAGTCAAGAAATATATGTCGATGTGGTCGAACTCAATGTCTTTACCGCGGATGGTAAATTTGCCATCTATTGGGTTCCATGACCGGATCAGGAACTCAAGTAAGTCATGATGAGCTCTCAAGCGTGGAGTCAGGAAGAATTTTAGGAATCCGCACGCCCGCATGGCATCTCGGCAATCCGCTCTTGCAAAAGCGGCTACGTCCTCAACATCATGAGCCCTCTCTTGCCACTGGAAGGCCATTGCGTCCTGCATGAGCATTAAAAGCAATAGAATGCTGGCTAATGAGAATTTCACGTTCAAAATATAAAAAATGAAATTTGACAGCGCCAGCGCGGCTGTTTTTAAAACAGCCGCGCTGACAATGGCGGATCCTTTGTATTTTCTCCAGGTCAGCGCGGAAGAACACGGGTTTTCCGCGCTGACCCGAAATCTGGTACGTGTAATTTTCATCGGTCAGCGCGTCCCGAGCGGGAAACCTGCGATGACCGAGAGCGCACCGATGGCTCAAAAAATTGCCCAATTGGGCCAATCCCACTGCCAAAATGCTTACAAAAAGACTCAAAAAGGGGCGCATGGCAAGAGGAACCTACCTGGAGCAAGCTGTTCGCCGAATGGTGTCCGCACGAGGAAGAATTGCTCCGTCAACTTCACAGCTTCACAACGTTCTCAAAGGCTCAATTTGGTAACAATGGTGAAAAAGACTATTTACCTTTCTATTTATAGTAAAAATGGCTTAATTAACTATAATTTTTACGAATATGGGTTTTTGGTCATACTTTTACCATGGATTTAGCACTTCTGTCAATGTCTTATACATGTTTCAATATGTTTTAACGTGTCGAACGGATTTATGCGGGTATTTTTATTGTGCAGGTCCTCGGAAACGGTGAAAATCATAATGATCCTAAAATCACTTGGTCCCAAACAATGTCGTCTTTGAGCTCTTTTCCGACACGAAACAAGAAAAGATGGCCGAGCCTTCTTTCAGCTCGTTAAAGGAACGAGAGGCGGTCATTTTAAGCTCTTTTTCCGACCGTGTAACTTAAAAAGATTGCCGGGTGTTTGTCGTTTCGCACTTGTTATCGGCTGTAAAACGACGTGTTTCCGACCGCTTTTTTACTTTTTCAGGTCGAAAGCACTATTTACGAAAAGTACTCCTCGATCCTAATGGTCGGGCAGTTCTTTCGGGCATTGTTTTATACTTTTTCGGGCTCGAGAGACACAACTGTACGAAAAAGGACCCCCCTGAGTCTCCTTTTCTGCTGTCTTTTCAGACTCTCTAAACAAGAAAAGACGCCGAGTTTTTCCTTTGTCAGGCTCGTTAAACACTTGATGACATCGGGCATTGTCGAAATGACACTCTTCAAGCATATGCAATCCCCGTCAAGCTTGTCATCCAAAAATAACCGGGGTACCTGCCAGGAATGGTGGGGAAAATGAACTGTCATCATAGTCGTGTCGGCAGTATGTCACTCTTGAACATGGCACTCCTCTGCTTCGTGTCTGGGTGGGCCCCATCTCAACTTGTTTTTTCACTAGCCTCCGTGGGTTTGGGTTATCCTATTTGGCCTCTCATCTGCTCATTGCCATCGTCACCATACCCTCTGCTCATTTGATGTCAAATACTGCCAAATCCGTTAAGTGCCGCCGATATGTTCAAGAGAAAGTGACCTCTGCAATAATACAACCTCATCTGCTATCTCACACAAATCATTTTTCCTCTGTCTCGTGTCGATGATGTGGGAATCATTATGGCCCACCTTTGATCAAGGTCACTTCCTGTCGACTTCAGCTTATTATCCGGGAAGGTGACTTAGAGACTCCCTTCAGGTGCCTTAGAGCCTGCATGCCCTAATGGCAGGTTCTTCGTGTTCGACGCGAAGTGTTTGCATCATTGGCCTCCGATCGAATGATTCCGTGGGTGTTCGACACCAGCTCATTGATTCACACAACGCCCGAATTGTAACCTATAGTACCATGAGCCATTGTCATTATTGGTGGTACCTCTCGCGTCTGTTAAACAGTTTTCATCATTGACGTTATTCATACGATGTCCATGCGTGTTCGACTCGCAGCTCATGTATTCACATGCTTGAATTGTACTTTGTTCGGGTCGGACGGAGCGCAAGACCCTGGATCCCTATCTGTTATGGT